>JADRCH010000315.1:2973782-3021192 GCA_019843965.1 Rhynchomys soricoides | reverse complement strand
ACCAGCATCAATAGTCCCAATAATGCAATGGTTTTGCTTTAGTAGTTCTGATATCTTGTTAATCACAGCTGACTCTTCAGCCCCAGCTAACCAAAACCTCAGAATCTTCACAATCAAAATAGCAATGGCCCTGATAAGAGTCTTTAATCTTCCCTCTGAAACATCACAAGCCAGGCCTCCATCTTCTGCTCTGTTCTCAATGTTATCTCTCAAGCTCCTACAGAACGCCCTACAGAGCTCTTAACACCCCAATGGCTCTTCTAGCTCAAAGTTCCAAAGTCCTTCCACAGTCCTCCCCAAAACATGGTCAGGTTGTCACAGGAATACCCAACTCCTGGTACCAATTTGTCTTTGTTAGGGTTTCTATTCCTGCACAAACATCATGACCAAGATGCAAATTGGGGAGGAAAGGGTTTATTGAGTTTACACTTCCATGCTGCTGTTCATCATCAAAGGAAGTCAGGACTGGAACGCTAGCAGCTCAAGGAGCAGGAGCTGATGCAGAGGCCATGGAGGGATGTAACTGGTTTGCTTGCTTCTCCTGGCTTGTTCAGCAGGCTTTCTTATAGAGCCCAAGACTATCAGCCCACAGATGGTATCATTCACAAGGGGCCCTCCCCCTTGATCACTAATTGAGAAAATGCCTTACCACTGGATCTCATGGAGGCATTTTCTCAACTGAAGCTCCTTTCTCTGTGATAACTCCAGCTTGTGTCAAGTTGACACAAAACCAGCCAGGACAGTCATGAAGGAATGACTGCTGGCACTCAGCTCACTGTGTCCTGTTCTCTGTCTCACACGGGGGGACAGTGCCATTGATTCTGTATTCAGGGATGGTCTTCCCTCTTTGGTTAAAGCTCTCTGGAAGCTCTCTCCAAAATAGTCCTACCCAGAGATGTGTGATTCTTTATCCGGGCAAGGTGACAATGAAGAATAACTACCCCAGCTGATTTAACCACAAATAACGCAAAAGGGAGCTTGGGGTTTGAGCTGACCATGCATGCAGCCGAGGTGGGGCTGCCCTGGGGCACAGCAGGTTACATGGCAGAATTGTCCTTTCCAAGCCTGTTCTTCACTACACCACATGACCCTGGATCTCTAGAACCTCTCTGGTGTTCAGTGTCCACTCTGAGTGAAGAGAACATGAACGTGCTACAGAGGCCTGGCAACCACATCACATGACCAGCAAGCAGAGGGGCTGGAAGAACCTCTCTGTAGTCCAGGGTCCATAGGGCTGGCCCTGAAGACAGTGGCTTTTTCCCAGCCAGGGACTGAGTGTTTTCTTCTTTAGGCTGGGTGTGTGGAGCAAATTAGGAGGAATACTCCAAAGGACACCAGGGTGACTTGCCTGTCTGTGGCTTTTCAATACTGAGAAACAGACTTGGTAGGGGGAAGGAGACAGAGGGTCAGAAAAAATAAATGTACTTGGGGTTACATTCCTTTTTAATCTTTTTAAAAAGTTTTTAATTTTTATTTATGTGTATGACTATTTTTGCCTACATGTATGCATGTGTACCGTTCATGCCTGGAGGTCAGAAGGGGGTACCAGATCCCCTGGAACAAAAGTTGCAGACAGTTGTGAGCTACCATGTGGGTGCTGGGAACCCAGGTCCTCTGGAAGAACAGCCAGTGCTCTTAACCACTTAGTCAACTCTCCAGCCCTCTGGGAGTTAGCCGTGTCCCACTCTCCCCTTCTCCCCCACCCCTCCTTCTTTCCCTCTACATTGGCATGAGCACTGTTCTTTCCTGAGAAGAGGCAGTTAAATCTCCACACAGTTTAGGGTTTGTGAGAGAATGATGGACTGAACACAATGGGATTCAGATTTAACTGGTTTGTTACTAAAATGCAGGAATCTGTAGCCCTGGCAATTCACTGTATAGATGACCGTGCTGGCCTCAGCCTCAGAAAGATCGGCCTCTCCTTCTGCATGCTGAGTTAAAGGTGTGCGCGCGCGCGCACACACACACACATCCTAGCTTCACTTTTTTATTTTTACTTTTTTGAAACAGTCTTATGCAGGAGGGCTAGGCTGCCTTCAAACTCATCACAGAGGCAAGGATTAACTTGAACCCCTGATCTTCCACCTTCCTAGTGCTAGGATTACAAGCATGTGCCAGCATGTCTGGTTTACATGGTGCTGAGGACTGATCCCGTGGCTTCTGCCAGCTGACCCACTGACCCACATTCTCAGTCCCACTCCAGAATCCTTACCTCCATCACCCACATAAATCAGAACAGTGGGAATTTTGTTTCCTGCTTATACTTTTCTGTATTTTTTTCAAGAGTTCTGCCATGCAGAGATGTTATTTCTTCAGTTGGACAAGAGCAAAATGCTACCCCTTGTGAACTGCAGGGCGCGTGAGCTGCCAGAAGCTTGCCTAGCGACTTCCGTCTGGGTGCTGGGCTTTCTGTGCGGTTCTCTCAGTCCTCTTCTGCCTTCAGTGAGCCTCTCTCCTGGATCACCCATTCAGTCCTGCTCCCAACAGGCACTTGGAGCTTTTCGGCAATCACAGGAGGGCCAGCTTGAAGAGCTTCACAAATAAATGGTTCTGGAGAGGGAGAGCCCTGGCTCTCTCTTTCAGGTAGATGAGATTCAGGAGAAGTCATGGATACCGGTGCAGCCTGCGGAGTTAGGCAATTGCTCAGGTTTCACAGGCCTGTTCTCTCTCCACCATGGGGTGACTGCTGCAGGTCAGTCAGGAAACTGCTCTTGGTCATCGGCCTGCAGGAGGCTTCCACAGTCCTGGGGAGATGGACTGTGTGTGGCCCATATTGTCTCCAGAGGACTCACAAGAGTACATATCTGCTGAAGTCGTAAGTGCTGCTACATTGGACTGATCCTGTGCACAAAATCATTCCATTCATTTCCTGGGGGCCAGCCTAGGCTACACTGTGTGAGAAACAAAGCAAAACAAACAAAAAATGGGCATGGCAGGCTTGGAGGCCTTAACCCCAACACATGGGAGGTAGAGGGAGAAGGATCAGGAGGTCAGGTTCATCCTTGACCATATGAGGCGTCTAAGGCCATCTTGGTTACATGAGATCCTGTGTCAAGCAAAGCAAAGCAAAAACAAACAAGCAAGCAAACAAAAACCAAAGAAATGGAATAGAAAGAGGCTGGTGTGATGTTTCACACGTCATCTCCCCATTCAAGTGATGAAGGCAAAAGGATTGAAAATAATTTGGGGCCACAACCAGAGCTACATAATGAGTTTAAGGATAGCCTGTGCTATACAGTAGGGGATGGGGGAAGGCAGGAAGGAGGACACAAGCTAGATTCATCTGAGAGGTGGGAGCCTCAGTTGAGAAAATGCCTTCATAAGATCAGGCTGCAGGCAAGTCTGTAGGTCATTTTCTTAATCAGTGATTGATGGAGGAAGGCCCGGCCCATTGTGGGTGGTGCTATCCCTGGGCTAGTGGTCCTGGGTTCTATAAGACAGCAGGCCGAGCAAGCCATGGGGAACAAGCCAGTAAGTAGCACTCTTCCATTGCCTCTGCATCAGCTCCTGTCTCCAGGTTCCTGCTATGCTTGAGTTCCTGTCCATATGAAAGTATAAACCAAATAAGCCTTTTCCTCCCCAAGTTGCTTATGGTCATGGTGTTTCATGACAGCAATAGTAACCCTAACTCAGTAGAGTATCTAGCATGCGGGAAGGTCTGTGTTAGACCTCCCCAGTACCATATAAAACCTCCCAGCACCAGGGAGGTAAAGGCAGAGGATCAAGAGCTCAAGGTCATCCATAGCTACATATCAAGTCTGAGGCCAGTCTGAGATACACAGAATCCTATCTCAAAAAGAGAGAATGAGGAGGTGGGATAAACGAAAGGAAGAAAGAGAAAGAAAAAGAAAAGGAGACAAACTAAAGCTCAGAAAGATGTAGTAGCAGGTCTAGGAGCTTGTAAAATCAGGTGCATTTAACCACCTTTGGCTCACCGCCTCTGAACAACTGACAAGAGTGCAGCTTCCTTCTTCTAAGTGGCTTTGCTGCGGCCCCACAGACAGTTAGGTAATAATCCATGGTGACACACTATAACCGTGGCTTTGGAGAACTCTTGTGCTGACTTCTCACTTCTCAGGCATGACAGAGCCCTGCCCCCACCCCTGTCCTGACTTCAGTGGGTGGTTTTTGGCTTCTAGACAGAGAAAAGAGAATTTCAGGGAAGTCACATACGGATTGTCTCAGGGCCCAGGTGAGGATTCCTATTGCAGAGACGGTTTGAATGACATGCCCACAGAAAGGCTCTCCAGTCCTCAGATTCAAAGATGCTTCAAGTCTGAGCCTACCAGATACTGACTGGGGAGAGACAATCATGGGCATCAAATTGGTACCTCTGCACTCCTAGAGCCAGATGCTTTTAAAGCCTTGGGGCATCCACTCGGAGCGACTCATTCTGAGCATTCTCAGCTGGTGCCAAGAATGAGTATAGTGTTTGAGGCTCCCGGGGGACTTCTGGAAGTGGGAAGACAAGCCTCTTGCAGTCAGAATGCATCTGTCTTTGAACTAAACTGAAACACTTGCTGGCTGTCTGGGTCAGGTGCTGTGGATACCAAGAGTAAAGGCTAGTCCTGTCCTTGGATGGAACTAGTTATATCCAACCCCAGGGGAGTGGTGCTAAAGTAGGGAGACACATTACAGAATGTGGGAGCCAGAGGAAGGATCTAGGGCTGAGAACACACACACACACACACACACACACAGAGAGAGAGAGAGAGAGAGAGAGAGAGAGAGAGAGAATTTACAGGGTTGCTTTGGTTGTATTTTTTCCCCTTTCTAGTTACAAGAAGGATTCTAGTAAACTGTGGGGCCCACACTCATGGCCCCAGAATGTCTCTGAGTGTCTCACTGTGAAGGTCCACATACACTGATCCCTGGCAGTCAGCATTAGTTGGAAGGTGTCAAGAGAATAGCAGAGCTTCCTAGGGCCCATAGGGTAACTAGGAAGTCTTGGCTGCCCATTTGTCAGCATTGAGTAACCTCAGGGCCTCCTGAGACTGCAGGCTTTTTCCTGGACCCCTCCCCATCTTCCTCTTTCAAGACCAAGCTAGGGTCTAGACAGGAACCACAGTTGAATGACTGTTACTGGTTTAACAGTTGCTTGTTCACCATTCCCCTGCTTCTGCCTTGTCTGGGCACTGAGGTCCCAAGCACACAGCTACAGTGGTCTGCTTTCCCAGGTTCTCAGCTTAGGCAGTGGCTCACTGCCTGCCCCTGCAGCAAAGGCAGAAATCTCAGTGTTAGCCAGCATCAGCCTGGCCTCCATCCTCATGTTCTCTCCCGGGCCCTGGATGTCTCCTGATAGATCTATTATCTTCTATGGCTCCAGTTGTCCTTCTCCTCTTCCAGACCATCCTGTTTCTGATGAGCTCCCAGCACCTGGCACCATGCCTGATACCCTGATGCTCAATAAACATTGCTGACTGAGTTAGAAAACCCCTTCAATTCTGTGACCTTAACATAGAGTGGTCTTCCCTCCTGAAAGCAGCAGTCTTTTCCCAGCTCCCACATTCTACCCGGACTACTGGGCAACCGTCCACCTTGCTTCCATTCCATTTAATCCCATACTTCGGCCAGAGTGTTCGTTCTAAAGTGCCCACCTGTCTTGTGCAGGATCCTTCCTTTCTCTGGCTCCCTGCCTCTCACCAGTGGATGGCAACTATATCATTTATCAACTCAATCTGGATACCCAGTGGAGAGGTAAAGGAAGACATGCAAAACCACAAAAGCTTTCGGTGATGTTACATAAACTGCACATAAGAGATGGGCCCAGGGCGAGGTATGAGTGGGAAATTGCTAAGCAGAGGAGGATGGGATAACACAGAGCCCCCTCCTCCCTGAGTCATGCTACGTCTCTAGCTGACCATGAGCTATTTCTTGTCCCTGTACTTCAGGCTCCTTAAAGACCAGGACCATATCTAACTTAGCTTGGTACCCCTAGTACTTGGTACCTCGGTACCTAGTACAGAAAATGTCCTATTTAATCACTCAATCGATATTTGTTGAAGGAAGGAGTCAAGAGGATTAAATGAATTAGTGAAAAGACAACCAAGGCTCCTGTGGTAGATAAAACATTAGTTAATTGTTATGCATACTTCTGTCCCAGGAACCCCACAGCAATGCTAAGGACACAGGCTTTTGATCAAACATTAATACGTAGGATTGATCTTCCAAGCCAGTCAGAGTGGAAGAGTCTGGAGTCTGAAAGATACCATAGAGTTCTGACTTAGCCAGTCGTTAGCTGTGTGCTCGGGGATAAATTACAGGACCTCTCCACGCCTCAACTTTGTCACCTGTCACGTGGGAATTATAACAGTACCCATCCTGCAAGGCTGTCATGAGAATTCAATGTAGGTATGTAAATGTAGTTCATACACGTTTGGAGCATATCCATACATATTATTACTGTGAATTAAGTCACACATGCATAATGCTGCTTACATGCCAGAGATTATGATGTTAGTGATGATGGCAATTCCTCTAATCTACTCCATCAGCTTCTTTCCTTCTGTGTCTACACTGTCTGATGGTGGGGTTGAGACACCAACCGTTATTAAGCAATGCCGCAGAGTTGAGAGAGTCAGGAGGTTTGGCAGGGTGAGCTTTATTTCGTCCTGATCAAGAATGGGTGGACAAAAATTATAATAGAGCCTTGGAAAAGATCTCACAGCACAAGGAAGAAGAAAATGGTACTGAAGGTTCCTGTGAAAAGCTCATTATCCCGGAAATGACTTTATAAGAGATAAAATAAACCCCGAGAGAGAAGCATTCGTCATTCTGCAAACAACCAGTCCAGGGAGCTTTGATGTGGTTATTTGCTGGGATTGCCCAAGAGGGAAATGAAATATGAATGGGTTGCTCACAGAAATGAGAATGAGAATGGCCCCCAAAATGTGTGAAAAGATGCTGGGGTTCACCCCAAATGCAGTGCAAAACACAGCTACATGGAGACAGATTAGCAAAGCTCCCAGAGCATCAAGGGCTGCAAGGTCTCCAGAATTTTACTTTGAGAAATTCATCTCTCCCTCTCTCCCTAAGATTTCCTCCACTCCCAGTGACCCTGGCTGCCTTAATACATGTCTGTAAAATTTTCTCTCTATCCAGAGGAGAATCTGCAGATTGTAAGGTTTCAAATGGCTTATCGTACCTGAGCTTCAGGTTCCTCATCTGATAACAGACTTTCTAAGAGCAGAGGACACAGACACAGACGTATTGACTTAGGAATTTGATAGTAGTAATCGCAATACATGTGCTTGGCTAATCTGAAGATTTATTTAATTACCTGACTTCTACTTTCTAAATCATTTATAGAAAATAAAGCAAACCCAGTGGCAGTGGCACTTGCCTTTAATCCCAGCGCTCAGGAGCAGGCAGATATCTATGAGTTTAAGGCCAGCCTGGGCTACAGAGCAAGTTCTAAAACATCAAGAGCCTACACAGAAAAACCCTGTGTTGAAAAATAAAACAAACAAACAAAAACAAAACCAAAAAAAGCAAAAAAAGAAAACCCCCAAAGCAATAAGTGAAGTAGATGAGACAGTATCATAACCAAAAAGTGAAGTAGATGAGACAGTATCAAACATGAAATAGATATACAGAAATGAAGGCAAAGATGAAAACCTTACAGTTTGTTTGAGTTTTTTGAGACAGAGTTTCTTTAAGTTGAACAGGCTGACCTTGAACTTGAGACCTTCCTGCCTTGGTATTTCAAGTACCTGGAATGACAGCTATGTGCCACCATAACCAAGTACTCATGTATCCCTATGTTTAAAAAAAAAAAAATTCAAGCACATCCTTTTTATTTCCTCACTTGGGAGGCAGAGACAGGAGGATCAGGAATCAAGGTCATCCTCAGTTAAGTCAGGTGTTCAAGACCAGCCTGAACTACATGAGGCCCTGTTTCAAAAAAATAGAAAGTAAAAATATAAAAAAATGAAAAAAGCAACTGTATAGTATGGTGTATTTCTTTAGAAGAAATATTTACTATAGTATAATATCCAACTATGTTAAATATATATGTAAAAAGACATGAAAGAATATTAAGAGAAAACATGGGGTCAGAGGATCTGGCTCTGTTGTAGAATGGTTGTCTAACATGTATGAAGCCCTAACTAAACTCACACTCTTGCAGTGCTGACATCTTGAAGTACAACCATTTCTGATTATGGCTCAAATTCCAGAAGCCATAAAGAAACAAATTAAGAAATATAAACCAAGTATGGTAGTTTGAATGAGAATGGCCTCCATAAGGTCAAATATTTGAATGCTTAGTCATCAAGGAGTGGAATGGTTTGAAAGGGTTAGGAGGTGTGGCCTTGGAGTGGGTGTGGCCTTGGAATGGGTGTGGCCGTGTGGGAGGAAGTATACCACCAGGAGTGGGCTTCGAGGTTTTCAAAGGCCTACATCAGGCCCAGTCACCCTTTCTCTTGGCCTGTGGATCTGGATGTAGCTCTCAGCTACAGTTCTGTAGACATTCATGCCGCCATGATAATAGACTACTAAAACTGTGAGCAAGCACCCAATTAAATGGTTTCTCTTGTAAGAGTTACCTTGGTCATGGTGTCTCTTCACAGTAGTAGAACAATGGCTAAGGCACCAGGGAAAATAAATTCTACAAACCCTGAGTAGGACAAATGACAAACCCTGTCAAGACAAATGACAAACTGAGGGGAAGAATTTTCAATTCAGTTGACAGACACGGGACAATCTTCATGAGATATAAAAAGACCCAACAACTAGATAGGAAGGTATCTGTAGTAAATAATGGAAAAGAACATCTTAACGGCTTCTTTTCTTAGGAAAAGATACAACCAAATTAGGATAAACGCAAATGAAAACTACCCAGAGACTTGATTTTTCACTTCTCAGATTAAAAACAACTCAGGAGTTCTAGATCAGCGCTGGGGAGGACTTGGGTCTCTCATGCCTGCTGAGGAGAAGGTAACAAGTCTCTCCTTGTTACGTTTTGACCTAGGAACAGCACTGCAATGAAGTTTTTCTGTGTATGTTGGCACCTGAGCAAAACGTATGTGTGCAGTTTCACATTGCATTGTTTGTAGTAGAAAAAGATACCCACCAGTACACAGCTAAATACATGAAGATGTAGTTATGGGATGGCTCTACATCCCCCAGTATACTGGTTTGGACAGGTCTTAAAGACACAGTGTTGCCGGGCAGTGATGGTGCACGCCTTTAATCCCAGCACTTGGAGGCAGAGATGGGTGGATTTCTGCTTTCGAGGCCAGCCGGATCTACAGAGTGAATTCCAGGACAGCCAGGGCTACACAGAGAAACCCTGTCTCAAAAAAAAAACAACAAAAAAACCAAACAAAAACAAAAACAAAAAACAAAAAAAGGCACAGTGTTGCCAGGTACGACAGTGCTTATCAGTTATCTCAGCACTAGGGAGGCAGAGACAAGAGGACTGCAGGGTCTAGCCTGTGCTACATGCCTAGACTTTGTCTCAATGAGTGTGGCAGGACTAGGGGTTGGAGTTGGCAGAGTGTTTGCCTAACATCCATAAAGCCCTAGGTTTGATTCCCAGTATGGAATGAACCAGGCCTGGTAGCACACGCCTATAATCCTAGAACTTGAGAGATAGAGGCAGGTGGTTCGTAAGTTCAAGGTCATTTTCAGTTACATGGTGAGTTTCAGAAAAATAAAAATATATAAAAATGAAATTTTGAACCATGGAAATATATTACTCGTTGAAACTTTTGTTTTTATTATTTATTCTAAATTACGTGCACGTGCATTTGTCTGTGTGGGGGGGGTATGTGTAAGTGTGTGAAGGGGTCCCATGGAGACCAGAGGCATCAGGTTCCTCTGAAGATCGAGTTATAGGTGTTTGTGAGTTGTCAGATGTAGGTGCTTAGAACTAAACTTGAGGAGCAAGGCCTGGTGATGACTACCTTTAAATCCTAGCACTTGAGAGGGAAGATCAGGTGAATCTCTGAGTTCGAGGCCAACCTGGTCTACAAAGTGAGTTCTAGGACAGCTGGGTCTACAAAGAGAAACCTTATCTTGAAAAACCAACCAACCAACCAAAAAACTAACCATCTGACTAAACAAACAAAACAAAAAAGTGTGAGAGCTAAACTTAGGTCCTTTGGAAGAGCAGTCAGTGCACCACCTCTCCAGCCCCTCATGAAAATTTTATTTTATTTTTGAATTGTATCGTATGTATATGAGCATTTCACCTGCATGTGTGTATGTGCGCTAGGTCCTCTGCATATCATCGAGCCTTCTCTCCAGCTCCTCATTCAGAATAAAAGAAAAACGTTGTATGGTATATTACACGGTGCAGGCCTCCTGTACGCACATGCACACACACACAGACACACACACACGCAGAGAATGTCTATATATTAAATACAGAGCATCAAAATAATGAAAAGGAAATAGAAGAGAAGGTTAATACAGAAGAAAAAGAAGTGGGAGACACATCCCTGTTAGTGTAATGGGGTATGAAGGTTAAAAATAAATATGGACAAATATTGACTTAAAGTTCTATGTATGTTTCAGAACTAGACTAATAAGATAACAAGAAGTGGATCCTACAAAAAGTAAATACAGATCTGCTTTAAGATAGCGATAGAACAGACGGCGGGATGATTCAGCAGGTAAGTAGGCCATAGTGGACAGGAAGAACCAGGTCCTCCGAACATGCCCCTCCCTGCCCCTCTCTGACATACACACACCACACACACATGCACACAACACACCGTAATAAAGTAAAAGATGGGTAAACTGTCCATAGATCACACAAACAATAAATTCTAAAGCTAAAACATATGCAAACTTCAGGCTTAGTCCTGCCAAGGGCTGGAGACTTGGCTCAGAGGTAAAAACACATACCTAGAACACTCGAGGCCCGGGGTTGACCCTAGGGTTAAAAATCTTTAAAGTTGGGTGTGGTGGTGCATGCCTTTAATCCTAGCATCCGGGAGACAGAGTTCAAGGCCAACATAGTCTACGTAGTAAGTTCCAGGACAGCCGAGGCTATGTGGACAGTACAGAGGGACCCTGTCTCAAAACAACAAACAAACAAACAAAAAACAAACAGTAAAAAAAGCTTCTTTGCAAACTTTAACCCTCTTTCCCTACATAACCTATAGAAAAACTAGAACATCACAACACACCATTTAAACAATATCTCCATTAAAGCACATCCTGCCCCCAGCATCCTGGGCATGCTCCAGCCACCAACATGATTATCTATTAGAACTTTATTGGGCTCAAGATGTTCTTGAACAAAGATTTGCAAGATCTGGGACATCATGGACAGGCTGTGCCTGGAGAGGGAAGGCGAGATAGTCAGTAGGAAAGAGGGCAGTGTGTAACCGTGCAACTCTCTTGGGAGTGGGAACGCCTCTGTCCAGGTACCCGAGCACAATGATACAGGAATTGATAGTGTCAGGAGCCATCACTGAAGGAGATGGGCTTCACAAAAGAAGCCTAAACTACATGAAAGTCAAGTGGGCCAGGGGGCTCACGTAAGGATGCTTGCCACCGATCCTGAGGATTCAATCCCTGGAACCCACATGGTAGAAGGAGAGAACCAGCTCCTACAAACTATCATGTGGACTTCATGTGCCATGGTGTGTGTGTGTGGGGGGGGTATGGGTGTGTGTGTATGACACATGTGTATCTATGGAGACTAGAAGGTGTCAGATCCCATGGAGCTGGAGTTACAGGAGGTTATGAGTCACCCAGTGTGGGTACTGGGTTTGATCTTGTGTCCAGGCCTTATGGAAGAGCAGTAAGCACTCTTGCTTGACCGTCTTTTTCTCTCTCGGCACTGCTTCTGGAGAGGACTTGAGCTCAGTTCCTAGCACCCGCATCAGGTGGCTTATAACCGTCTATAACTCTAGCTCCAGGAGATTTGATGCCTTCTTCTAGAATCCTAGGGCACCTGCACTCACATGTGCACACACTCACACAGGCACACACATACATAAATAAATTAAAGAGCAACAAAAAGAAAAGCCGGGCTGTGGTGGTACACAGCTTTAATCCCAGTGCTCAGGAGGCAGAGGCAGAAGGATCTCTGAGTAGACCAGTCTGGTCTGCAGAGTGAGTTCCAGGACAGCCAGTGCCGCACACAGAAATTTTGTCTTGAAAAGCCAAAAATGGAAAAAAAATGCTTTTAATCCCAGCATTTGGGAGGCAGAGGTAGAGGCAGACAGATCTCTGACTGAGTTCAAGGCCAGCCTGAAGTACAGAGTGAGTGGGACAGCTAGGGCTACACAGAGAAACCCTATAGGAGACACAGAGAGAGAGAGAGAGAGAGAGAGGGAGGGAGGGAGAGAGAGAGAGAGAGAGAGAGAGAGAGAGAGAGAGAGAGAGAGAGAGAGAATGAATGTTAAGTCTGAATTCAAAGGGGAGAAGCTTTTCTTAGGACATCTACTTAAGCTACATAGATAACCTGGCTCTGACCAAGAGCCAGACAGGTCTGCATCTCACCAAAGGGCACGGGGTATCTAACAAAGTAAGAGCTCTCACCAAAGTTGTCCATCCAAAAACCTTCATGACAAGGGGTTCAAACTTGCAGAGTCCCAATCCTGACAGGCGAGTGGAGTGTCTAAGATCAGGCATGGACAGCTCACTGGCCTGCTGACAAGGAGGGCAAGGTAGGTTTCCAGTAGGCTATGCTAAAAGGATGTGTTTGCAGCTCCTAGGGTTCTGTTGTTGTTTATTTGTGTCAAGAGAGGTTCCCACCATATAGCTCTGGCTGTCCTGGAACTCAGAGATCCTCCTGACTCTGCTTCCCTAGTACTGGGATTAAAAACATGTGCCTCTATGCTCCACTTTACAGGTAGATGTATTTTTAATTTCCAGTTGTGAGAAAGCTGTAGGTTTCTATTTATGTCCTCGTTTGACTTTGCTGCACAAGCATAAAACACATACACTCACTGTGAGGTCTGGTCCTGGCATCTGACTGTTCAGTCTATCCTCATTTTGGGCAGGTCCCGACTGTGTCAGGCATTATGTGAGGTCATAATTTTATTACTGCTTTTACAACTGTACAACCACAGAACCCAACCAATGCAGCAGAAGTCACCTTGAACTCTTCATTTATTTGGATGTGATTGATTTAAGAATAGAGGCATTTTTTTTAACTGTTTATTTATTGTGTGTGTGTGTGTGTGTGTGTGTGCGCCTGCCTGAGTTTGTGTATGTGTATCACATGCCTATAGAGCCTGAGAAAATCAAAGAGGGTATTTAACACCCTGGAATTGGAGTTACAGGCAGTTGTGAGCCTCCATGTGCTGGAAGGAAGTGCTCTTAGGCTTAGAGCCATGTCTCTTGCCCTGAGACACTGTTCTTCAGAAGGAATCAAACAATAACAAACTAATGAACCTGGCAGTGCATACCTGTAATCCCAGCACTCAGAAAACAAGAGGATCAGAGTTGAAGGCCAGCCTTGGCTACATATGGAGTTTGAAGCTATACTGGGCTACAAAAGACCCTGCCTCAAACAAACCAATAACAACAACAATAAAAATCCTAACATGTCTTACAGATCATCTAAAAATTAGTACACTTAAGAGAAATATTAACTCTTCCACACCATAATATTCTAAAAAGAATTTGTTTTTATTTTGAAACAGGGCCTTCTATAGTCCAGGCTGGTCTTGAACTTCTGATCCTTCTGTTTCTATCTCTCAAGTGCCAAGACTATAGGCATGCACCATCACTCCTAATTTAGAGTTGAATTGGTTTATTTAAATTTGGAGATAGACTATCATTTTGTAGCCCAAGCTGGCTTTCACGCTTCCATTCTCCTGCCTTAAACTATCACGTGCTGGACTTGTAGGCACCTGCCACTATGTTTATTTGAGTTAAAGAGTAAATTAAAATGCAAGAGGAGATTGCTGGGTGGTTAAAAGGCTTACCTCGCAAGTGTGAGGATCCTAGTGTCCATGGAAATGCCAGGAGGGCATAGCAGGTCACTTATACTTCCAGTCTTGGAATCTTGGAGACAAGGGATTTCCAGAGCAATGTGGTTATTGAGATTAACCAATCCACAAGCTCTGGGTTTGATTGAGAGGGAGTTCTTCAAAAATAAGATGGGAGAGTTACAGAGGATGATTTCCCACATCAACGTGGGTCTCCATGAATGCTCACAACATGTAAACACATGCAAACATGAACATACACACAAAAATAAATAAAATGCTTTAAAAGTGTTAACTCAATCACTATTTGTAAAATAATGATAAGAAAAACTGTGTGCTGTGTGTGTGAGAGAGAGAGAGTGAAAGAGGTAGACAGAGAGAAAGAGAGAGAGAGAGAGAGAGAGAAGAGAGAGCACCAAAACTGAATTTAGAGAGAAAAGTAGCTTTAAACATTTAACATTATTTGAAAAGAATGATGATAAGACAGGAGGCAGGCACAGTGGCTCAGGCATCTAATCTTAGCATTCAGGACACAGGCAAGATTGCTGCAAGTGTGAGGCCAGCCTGATCTACATAACAAATTCTATGTTAATCAAGACTCCAGAATGAGTCCTGTTTCAATAAATAAATACATAAATAAATAGGTAGAATGTGATAAGCATTCCTCTCAACAAACCTGGAAAATGAACAGGAAATAAAACTAAAACAAACTAATGAAAGTTACTTCAAAGTAAAGAGAAAGACATAACAAAGGTACAAGTCATTTCTTGGTAAATTGATAGTCCTGGTAAACAAATCCAGGTAAATTTTGTTTGCTATTTAAAATGTATTTTTCTTATTGATGTGTATGAGTGTTTTGCTTGCATGAAGGTCTTTGTACCAGGTACATGCATGATGCTCTTGGAGATCAGAAGAGAGTGCTGGACCGCCCTGGATCTGGCGTTACAGGTCCAGGTACTTGTAAGCCGAGTGATGTAGGTGCTGACAACCAAACTTTGGTTCTCTGGAAGAACAGCCAATGCTGAACCATCTCTCCAACCCCAGTTTTGTTCATTTTAAGAAAGGGGTCTTTCTCTGTAGTCAGACTAGCCTCAAATTTGCATCTTCCTACTTCCTGAGTGAGGATTACAGATGTGTGCCACCACACCCAGATCCCTGGGAGTAATTTTCTTGCTGATAATGGCCTCTGCTGCTCTGGATCCCTTGCTGCGGAAACTCAGGAACCAAACCGATTCGGTCAGTGTCTGAGGCAGAGCTTGGAGTTGGAATCACTGTTTCATATACTCTTGCTCTCCACAGATGGGTGCAGTCCCCTACCCTGTAAGACTCAGCTCAAATGTTGGCCACCTCCCAGCTGAGTTTTGTGGATGCAAATGACTAAACCCACAAGTCAGCTCAGGGTGAGCACTTGGAGAGAGTGGGTAAACCAGCATTTGTGGAGGAGTTGACTGGTGTGTTAGTGGATGAGGTTAAGCACAGCCGTGGGGGTGGAGGAGGGCTGACTGCTGGAAGATTTCAGCCCACAGTCAAGCAGAGGTGGGACATCTCCGAAGGACAGGAAAAGCACCAGGCTGCATGTGTAAAAGGACTGAGGAGTAGGCAATAGTGGGGTGTCCCATGTGGCAGTGGTGCCGGACGCTTTTGAGGACTGGACCAAGTGACTTCTGCTCACTCAAGGAAAGTCACAAAAGGCTTTGAATGGAACACTAAAGAGACTATGTTTTGTATGCCTCAGGGTAATGGGGAGTACAGAAGCCAGATTTTGAGACTGGCACTACCCTTAATGAAATAGGAGACCATGCAATGGGCACACTGCCAGAAAGGGGCTTGGGCAGTCTGCCCTAGTGAAGACTGTGGGTCTGGAGGCCTGGAACAGGGTGTTGGAGCCCAGACCCAGATCTAATTCTCCTTACTGACCATTTTTTCTGGCTCCTGCATGCCACCCCCAACTCCCATCCCAACTAGGAGGGATTAGGATGTAGCTCCTGGCAGCTCCCTGGTTACTATGTATAACTTCGCTATGCTCTATCCTCGCTTTCAGCCCAACCCCACAGGGATTCTACTGTCAGGTCTTTGTCTGCACAATGGCCATCTTTGTCTTGGGCATCCCCCATCTCCATTCCTCTCTCTATCAATCCCTCAGCCTCCCACCTCTCCACCTCTCATCCTGGCTTCTCTCACTGAGTCTGTCCAACTCTGATACTAAGTTGTACAGAGACTCCATAACTTACTTCTCTGACACAGGCTGAGTGCTTGAGAAGGAGACTAAAACTATTAAGATTGGAGAGATGGCTCAGTGACTATGCGTGCTTGCTGCTCTTCCAGGGGACCTGAGTTCAGTTTCCAGAATCTACACCAGGTACTCACAACCACCTGTAACACCAGTGCTAGGGCATCTGATAGCTTTTCTTGGCCTCTGAAGGCACTGTACTCAAGTAACACACACACACCTAAAAACAAAAATTTTATAAATAAAAAGAGTCATGAGGCTCAGTATTAAGAAGCTTGATACCCCTTTCAGTGGACCCAGGTTTGATTCCCAAAACCCACACGGCAGCTTACAACCATCTAACTCAAGCCCTGGGGACTCTGATGCTGTCTTCTGACTTCCATAGGAGCCAGGCACACATGTCGTACACAGACAGATATGCAGTCAAAATAATCATACATATAAAACAAAATGAAAATGTTTAAAAATCAAATTATTGTCAAGAATTCATCCACCAAAAAATCTAATGTCCATGGGTTGGGGTGTGTGTGTGTGTAGGGATAGAGAACTACCTCAGTTCATACAGTATTTGTTTGCAAGTGAAGGCCTGAGCTTGATCCCCTGATCCGTGTGATTGTGCTGGGCCTGGTGACACATGCTTATAATCTCAGTGTTTGTTTGTTTAAAAGGTTTATTTATTTTAAGTATATGAGTACACTGTTGCTCTCTTCAGACACACCAGAAGAGGGCATCCGATCCCATTACAGATGGTTGTGAGCCACCATGTGGTTGCTTGGGAATTGAACTCAGGACCTCTGGAAGAGCAGTCAGTGCTCTTAACCACTGAGCCATCTCTCCAGGCCAACCCCAGTGTTTGTGATGCAGAGACAGGAAGATCTGCTAGGCTCACTGGCTGGCCAGTGCAGCCTAATTGGTGAGCTCCAAGTCAGCGGGAGGCCCTGTCTCAAGTGATGGGAGGAATCCCTGAGGATGACACCTGAGGTGGTCTTAGGTCTTCGTGTGCATGCATACACATGTGCACATCCATCCATGTGCACCTGTACACATACATTAAAGAAGTGATGTCCATGATGACCCCTAGTCAATTCTCATGCAATTTACTGAACCTCCTACTCATCTCTCTTCCCTCTTCCTTATCTTATCTGACTAGAGGGCTACCATTAACCCATTTGACAGATGAGGAAAGAAAGATCTGAGAGCAGGACTGGCTTCCTGGTTGCAAGAGCTGTACCACTAGTGATTGTCTATTTTGTGACAGAACCTCTCTGTTATGTAGCTCTGGATGCCCTGGAACTAACTATGTAGACCAGGCTGACCTGCCTCTACCTTCTGAGTGCTGGAATTAAAGGTGTGTGCTACCACAACCAGCCTAGTACTTGATTTAATACTTCTGTCAACATCTTAAAATTCTTAACAATTTTTAAACAAAGTATCCACATTTTCATTTTGTACAGGGTCTTGCAAATTTGGTGGCTGATCTTGCTTTACAGGAGGTGGAAGGGACCTTTGCAGAGGCAGAAAATCAGGTTTCCTGCTTCTCAGGGCTGCCTCCCTGGAGTGCCTGTCTCCTGGTGTGCCAACCTCTGAGCTTCCAGAATTCATTTGCCTTTCCAGCCCTGGCCCTGGTCAGGGAAACCTGAGGAGCACCATCCCAGTTCTGAAGGAGGGAGGGAGGGATAAAGGGAGGGAGGGAGGAAGAGAAAGACTAAGGAAGGGAGAAAGAACCATCCACAGCAGTTTGGGAGCTAGGAAGACAAGGCAAGATAGTCAGCCCAGCTCTGCAGAGTGGGAGCCATGTAGACCCCAACATGAAGGTCCAGTCATGATCCAAGAAGTCTCTTCAGGGCCTCCCTTTCCTGCAGAGTCCATTTCCAGAGTTAGTGGACCCACAACATACTCACTATATGAGCTTCCATTTCCTTAGATATGCCATGGGAATGATAACGCCTAACTCACAGGGTCCTGGTGAAGACTGAGATGCTTTATCACAGTAACTAGCACAAAGAAGGGGAGCTATAGTCCTTCTGGAGGCTGATCAAGTGACAGGGACAGTGACAGTGGTTGGACAGTCAGCTGTGGGTAGGACGGACTGGGTCCCACCTTCAAAGAGATCCCCATCAGAGGGGGAGGCAGTCCACAGCACACTGAGAGGCTGGCATCTGGAGGAGGTCTTAGAAGATCAGTGGTTGGGAATCAAGAGGAGTAGACCAAACAGAAACACAGGAGGCAGAGGGAGTGGCCAGCAGCAGGAAGGGGGTGAATGAGGGTTCAGGGTTTCAGCCTGCCTGGATAGGTGGAAGCAGGAAAGAAGGCAGAGAGGGAAAGACCTGGAGTGGAGGTTGGGGAGCTGGGCTGCCTTGAGGGCAGAGGAAGCCCCCAAGAGAGTGAGTCAGAGAGTGTCAGTGAGGGGAGACAGAGGCACCATTCTGGCAATAACAGAGGGCTGGAGGGTTGGGTTAGAGGCTCAACCAGGAAGGGACTCCCCCACCCACATCTTGGATTCTCAGAGCAGGAGGTTTCCTCCTGGGATATGAAAAGTCAGAGAAAGAAGATGGGGATGCCTGCCAGGAGGCAAATGTTTGCTCAGAGATGGAGAGACAGGAAGCCTTCTAATGTGAGGTGGGCTGGGGAGCCAGGGCTGGCACTTTGACAGTCCCCTCCTGAACTTCTGTTGCTAATGCAGTTGCCCCTGTGGCTTCATTACACTTCATGGGGACCATTACAGTGCCTGGGCCTTACCATTAGCCTGCTTTGGCTGCGAGGTTCAGGGAGACGCCCTCAGTGCTGTCTACCCTTCATATGGTACTTACTGTGACTCACCAAGCTTCCATTTCCTGGCTGGATCAATATAGGTTCTAAACTCTTTCTGTCTTAAACTCTCGAGTTGGGAGTAAGTAAAACGCAAAGGTACTCAAACTGGAATGAGATGGGAAGGGTAATGCTGGGGTGGAGGGAAGTCTGTTGGATGTGGGGATCTACAAAATCTGAGTGTCAAGAAATCTAACCTCCCAGGCTCTTCTGAGAGGGGACACTCACTCTGCAGACCCAGGAAGGGCAAGACCCCAAATAAAGACATTTAGTCAGAACAGCAAGAGAGGAGTATGCACATTGTGCAGAAAAGACCAAGAGCCAAGAGTGATAGCACATGCATCAATATCCTATCATATCAGCTCTCAAGAGGCTGAGTCAGGACGACTGCTGTGAGGATGAGGCCAGCCTGAGTTACATGGTGAGTTCAAGGCCAGCATGGCCTACATAGGGTGATCCTAGCTACAAACAAACAAATAAACAACAAAAAGAGGCCTGAACCTTAGTAAGTAGACACAGAAAAAGTGAAGGAAGATTAGGAAATCTGAGTACTCAGGCCTTACTAGGTCACCTGACATGATGTCATGTACTTTGGGAATGTAGTTTACTTGGCTATAAAGTAAATGAATTGGACCACAGCAAGTATAAAGTCCAATGCTACCTGCTGTCCAGTCTATGGGTCTTCTAGAGACTGGGATCAATCCTGGGTCCTTGAGGAAGCAGCAATAACTGCAAAAGACCCGATGGCTCAAAAGGGTGATCAGGAAAAGGAAATCCACTGGGATTTCAATAACCAGAATGGCTTCTCTCACACGAGACCCTAAAGACACAAGCCTGTCTGTGGAGAGATCTAGGTCTCTGGACGATGCCTGCACCGGCTCCCATAGCCGGCAAAAGTTTAACAAGGAGCCTTTGTGTCTGCTCCCAGGCCCCAGGAGGCTGCAGAGAGGCTCAGCCACACAACTCTGAGGGTTCACCCTTCTCACTCTGGACAAGGCTGCAGACAGTACCCTTTCTGGACCCCTCCAGGGGCTGGGAGCTAGACTCTAGTCACCTGATACAAGGTCTACAGCCCTAGGGCAGAGTGCAAGCTCCCTGGCCATAGGAAAAGGCCTGTTCTGAACTTGTCTTGGCCACCCCAAGACTCCCTGGATGGACACGGGAAGTAGGCTCTTGAAAAGACTGGCTTCATTTAACAGAAAATAGGTTCCTGAATGTGTCTTTCATTGCTAAAGGTGACCTAGAACTTATACTCCAGATTCGTGAGTCAGAAATGGGAGGGGCAGACACTCACTCATCTACCCATTTACAGGACAGCAGTTGAGATGGCTGATGTGGTCCTTGCCTTTTTGGTCTCAAACTAGGAGAGGGACAGAAATGGGGTTTGTGATTGCAGAAAGTCTTCAGAGCAGGCCAGAGAGAAGAATTGAGGCAGTTCAAGATGAAAGATTAAACTAAACCTGGACTTCAGGGACCTGTTGGTGACCTGAAGGAAGAGCAAAATCAGACAAAGGTGGAGAAATCGGCAGACTCCTCTTGGTACCAGCAGTTCGAAAGCATGTCCATCCGTAAGTGAGATGGGCTGGGGTGGCAGCGGAGGGAAGGCTGTGGATCAATATAAAGGTCCATCAGTGGCAGTGACACCACGCCAGCACAAAGCAAACCTTGTAAAACTTGGGCGTCTCTGAAAATCGGTGAACGAAGCAGGTGGCCTTTGCTCAGACAGGACAGTCGCCTTCCGCCTCTTCCTGCTCAGCAGCCGTTGCGGACACGCTGACTGGCGGCACTGACCGACCGCGTTCCCAAGCGGGTGGCAGACTGGAAGCATCTGTTTGGAAGGGTTGGGGGCGGCTCCGGCGTCTGCCCAGAGTCTGCCCCGCCCTCCTGCTCACTGCGGAGCCATGGGGTGCTAAGCCAGGAGGGGTAGGGCGGGGACCGCGGCGCTTCCAGGCACGTGGGACCCTGCGCCGCTCGGCATGGGACTTGGGCACCAGGAACCGCGGCGGCGGCTCTTGGAGGGGACCAGCTCAGCGGGGAGCTGAGGGGGGGGGGCGCCTGGAGGGGAACGGACACCCGGAGAGGTCGCCAAGTACGGCCTGGGGACGGGCGCGCCGGTCAGTCAGAGCCAAACTGGGAGAGCTCATTACGTGACTCTGTTCCGAGAGCCAAGGCTCCCAGCCCTTGTACTGCTCAAAACTGGGCGGTGAGAGGCGGCTGCCTGTTGAACTTTGCTTCCTTTAGAGCGTGGATCTCGGTGAGTGACACCCTGGTGTGTTTACCAGTGTACTGGGGGAATCTGTGTGTTAGCGGGAGAATGCTCACACCCTCAGGGTGTGAGTGACTGTGCTTAAATTAGTCTGTGTCTGTGGGCTAAGAGACTTGGGAATCCTAGAGACTTCTTGAGCTTGCACTCTTTCCTCTCTCCCCAGAGTTACTCTGGGTAGCCCACTCCGTGTCGGTGAGATACGGGAGGCAGAGGCGGTGGTGTAGGGTGGGGAGTGGGGAGCGGGGATGTGGGTGTGGGTGGGGAGTGCAGTTTCATAAAAGGACAGTTAAGACTTTAATCTGTCTGGAAACTTTTAATCTGGCAGGTGGTGCTATAGGAAGGGTCAGGCTGAAGAAAGACAGTGTCCACCTCACTAGGGCTACTGTGTGTGTGTGTGTGTGTGTGTGTGTGTGTGTGTGTGTATGTGTGTGTGTGTGTGTGTGTGTGTGTGTGTGTGTTACTGATCTCCAGGAGTTAGACCCAAGTGTAGATCCTTTCCAGTTTGGAGATTTATAGTGCTAGGTGACTGCTCTCAGAATGGCATCCCCAGAGTCCCTGGGTCAACAGCCTTGTTTTGGGTCAAGTTTGGAATAGTGGCTTTTGAAGATCAGGCTGGGGCCCGAGGGAAAAGTGTCCGTTATCTGTGGGTGGGAGTGGGAGGAAGGAGATTCTCTGAATAGTCAGCCTCTACACGGCTGCCAGTGTGGGTCCTGCATGAGGGTTGAGAACAAGCCCTGCTGCAGAAGCCCGCTCCTCTCCTCCTCCATGCTTTGGGTTCTCCAGGGTTTTGAGGACATGGGCAGGTTGGCATACTGAGTAATCCACAGAAATGACTGCCCAGATGCAAAGCGAGGTTGTGGCCTTTCTGGGACCTCTCTTGCCCACCTACCCCAGGAACCAGATGAGCACGTGAGGATGTCACCAAGGCCTCATGGATGACACCAGGAGTTCTTTAATTTCCTGGCTGTAATCTTTCTTTTTTAATTACAAGGCTTATGCTACTATTGGGATGGTCCTGAGTTGTTGCTTGTTACACTTTATACAAATTCCTTGTCTTATCATCCTAAAGGCCCCATGAGATCAGAAAGTAGAGGCTTGGAGAATGTCTTGTCTAAGGTCACAAAGACACATAAAACCTGGGACTCCTGCTTACCCTGGCCCAGTTGAGGCCTCCCGGCCCAGGGACAAAGCTTCAGGATGAGGCTGTGCTGCTTATTTCTAGGCTAAGGGGAGTTTGAATACCACAGTGTCTCCCTCTGTGTCCCAGAAGTCACTCTATGGACCAGATTGACTCCCAACCCACAGAGATCTGCCCATAGCCTAACTCTGAGGCTCTGAGGCTCTAGGATTAAAGGCAGGCACCACTATGACTGGCTTCCCCCGGGATCCTTTCTTTGGGCCTTACGTGTGGCCTAATTGCCCAGCTGTTTATGGGATAACCACCATTATCTCCAGGTCTGCTCACAGGACCAGGAAGATCTTGTTGACCTGCTGAGTAAGAAGTACCCTCTGATGCATCTCTTATCTCTTACTGCCTTCCCTAGGTCTGTCTGGGCATCCTTTAACCAAACTTTCCTCCTGAGATGCTTTTGGGTCCCTAAGCCATCAAAAGAGCCTAATGGGAAGAACATGGATGCAAGACCTTCCTCACTTTCTAGAGAAGCCGGTTAGTTGTGTTATGAAGCCAGGCCATCTCTTTCTCACTCTGTCCTTATTGTCCAGCACAGATGGGGCAGATAGCAGGTGCCAGAGAGTAGCTGGGAAATGAGCAACCAGGTGCTGTGGTATTCAGAAGAAAAAGCCTTGATTCATGAAGAGTAGTGGGTCCCCCTGCTCCAAGACAGGGTCTTATGTAGCCTAGGCTGGCCTTAAACTCAGTCTGTAGAATGACCTTAAACTTCTAATCCTCCTGCCTCCACCTCTTGAATGCTGGGCTCACAGGCATGCACCCATTATATTTGGTGCTGGCAATCAAACCAAGGACTTTCTGTGTTCTAGGCAAACATTCTACCAACTGAGCCACATCCTAGTCCTCCAGGAGAGAGAGAGAGAGAGAGAGAGAGAGAGAGAGAGAGAGAGAGAGAGACCTTTATTGCCCTGTAACCCAGACCCTAAGGCATACTTCAATCTTGATATAGAATGAATAGCTAGATTCTCTGATGCAGAGAGTGACATCCTGGATCCTGCTGGGCCCAACTGGATTCTACGTTTTGGTGTCCTATCCCTGCCACTGAAGAAGAGAGGCCTGGGCACTAGGCTTCCCGCTGGCTTGTATGGATACAGTCTCTTAAAGAGTGCCTAGCCTCCAGTTTCTTTTGTAAGAGAGACTTTGGCCAAGCCTGTGCTTGGGTTGGGAAGGAGGCTGACAGGGAGTCCCAAAGCAAGAGCTAGTTCTTCTGCCTGTAACATTATAAGTATGGTGGTCCCCTACCCGCCAAACTCCCTGGTGCTAACCACCTTCCATGGGGTACCATCTCGTAAACTCTGAGAATGCCTTCCCTTTTGAATCTGGAGAATAAGCTCTCAGCTTGGCATTTGAGCCCTTTAAATGAATTCTTTGGCCCCCACACATTCCATGCAACCTAACCCTTCAAGCCAGCCACTCATGACCTACTGGCACTTCCTCAACAGCCTGTATGTACCCTCGCCCACTAAGTCTGACTTGGGCTTCCTCCCTTCTTGTCTCTATCTTCTTGACAACCCCAGATTATCTATTAAGGTCCAGCTCCTTGGAGAAAGCTTCCACTGACCACCTCCCCAAGATACAAGTTGTCCTGACTCTGTGGCTCCTGAGTTCCTAGTTCCTTTTGGATATGATTGGATCTCCTAAAATGACCTATCCATCCCTGAATCTTTTCCCAAAGCTTGCCGGGGCACTCCTCTGGGGGCCTGGAAGAGTTCACCCTCTGAAGCCATGCATGTAGAGGCATTGGCAGGTGTTTTCTAGAGCTTTGTGGCTCTTAGGACTGTGGGTTATGGCTGTGTTACTAAGCACAAATTCCTGGGGTTCTGAGAAGGCTTTCTGGAATCACAAGAAACAGAACTTTGGATACAGCACTTGCATCAGCAGGCAAACTGAAGGAACAGCACGGGATTGAGGCACTTGTGGGATTAGACTCTTGAGAGTTGCTGGCCTGGGAATATTCCAAAAGTGCTCCGAGGAGACAGTTTCTGTCCCATAGTCTCCCGTGCATCCTGTGATGTACACCCAGATTCTCCCATCTCATAAGTTGGATTCTTCCTGCTCCTTCCCAAGCATGGTCATAGCTTGGACCACAACCCCTGTCTCTGCTGGAGACCCAGGGCAGGCACCGTGATGAACAGTGTTGTAGGATCCTAGAATTCAGTGTTTCCCTGCCACAATGGGAAGATACTGCCTGCAAGTCAAGACTGTACACATCTTGCTCCCCGTAGGTCCCACCCCCATCACGCCCAGGTCTTATTCATTCTTAGTGAACTGCCCTGTGGATCTGTGATTCTTCCAGTTTAACCAGTAGGAACTTACACTCAGAGACTGGATCTGACTAGACCCAGACTGCACAGCATAACAGGCTCCAAGTTGGAGCCTGAACCCAGGTTCTTGCTTCTTGGGTCTCACTGGAAGCATACAGGTGTGATTGGCTGGGGTGGAGTCTGCGACCAAGTGGTTCTGAGTCATTCAGTCCATCTCTGAAGTCCTGTGCTGCACTCAGCTGAGCTGGGCCACTTAGCATCAGTGGTTTGGAGTCCTGCCCTGGTTAGGTAGGCCCTTTCTCCTTAGGAGTCTCAGCTTTGGAGAACTTAGCCTCTCAGCCTCAGTGAGTGGCTCCCAGAGCTGAGATCTTGGGAGGTTAGGGAAAGTGTAGAGCACAGGGACCTCCTAGAAGGGAGACCTCATAACCCCCTCCCCATTCACACACACACACATTCATAAACACAGACACACATACGCATACACCCATACACATACTCACACTCACACACACATACACACATACACACACACATACACATTCACACATACACAGACAGACACATTCACACACACACACTCACACACACACATATTCACACACACGCACACACCCATACACATACTCACACTCACACACACATACACACACACACACATATTCACACAGACACACCCACACATACACACACATTCACAAACTGAGAGACACACAGACACACACACACTCAGACACACACACCATCTGATACTCTCAGAGGTCATCCCTGAACTGTGTCCCCAGACTAGCCCCTGTGCTCAGTGCTCATAATGTAATTAATATACCAGGCACAGCTGAGGGGAACTGCTGTCCTCTATCCCCTTGGAGGACATTTGGGAGGGGACAGGCAGTGACTTCTTAATCCTCTGGTACCCTGTACTTTGTTCAGCTACAGGGGTGCTCAGTGGCTCAGGCCATCTTGCCCAGATTTGTGCTCACTCATATCTCCACCCACCTGATGCCTACTCATTTTTCTAACCACAAGTCAGGTGATCTTTTCTCCCTGACCACCAGGGCCTCCTTTCCCAGCAGGGCCTCCTCAGCTTCCTTCAAGCCTGGCACCCTGATTGTCTGTTTCTGGGTGTGCCTCCCTGACCTTGTCAGTGAACTTCTTGAGATTAGGGAAGAATGTAACCTTAGAATCATCAGGTAATCTGCACAGGGGCCATCCTGGGGACAGAGGAGAACAGGGAGGGCTCGGGACACCCCCACCCCCTTCCCCATCCCCCACCCCCACCCTGTACACCCACCATCCACCCCCAGTCCCACCCCCAGGATGGGAGGTGGTGTGACTTAGGTCAGCCTGGCTGTACGCTTGTCACTGTAGCCTCACCTACAATTCCTGCAGGAGTACTTGCTCCGCTCATCTTTTAGGGGTGCCCCACCCCTCCTGTCTCTGCCCTACACGGCAACCTCCTCTCTTATTATTCCATAATGTGAGTGTGACTTTTTTTAAATTGAACTATCTCAACAGCTTGCAAGCAAGTTGTTTCATTAAGAGGAGACTGACATATGGGCACGGGGTTGACAACCCTGTCCAATCAATAGCTGAGAAGGGCAGAACAGACTCCCTGCCCACTTTGTGCTCTCTCCTGCCTCTTATACTGTTTTAAGTCCAGGTCCTCAGTTCCCCTCCCAAAAATCTCTTCCTGACAAAGGCAGATGTGAGCAGGGGTCTCTGGGGTGTGATAGAACACTCTCCCCTGTCAGGCTGGACAGGGTCCACCAGCCTAGCAGGTGGCACATTCCAGAGCCACCCTATCAGAGGAGCTGGAATGTTGTCTAACCACCTAGGAAATTCCGCTGCCAGCCTAGGAGCAGCCGCTTCCTCCTCTTGGCTTTAGACTCACTAGCCTGGGACTAGTGAGAAAGAAGCAGGGAGCTAAGGAAGGTCCAGAACTGGGGGGGAGGGGGGGCTTTACCCGCTGGGCTTGGCTCTGCCTTTGACTCTCTGGGGGTCTTGAGTGAGACCTTGAGCATCCTACTTTGTGGTCTTAGTTTTTTAACCTGTGAAATGGGTACATCTTGGCTTCATCTCAGTTGGGAAGTCCTGAAGAGTCCATTCCTAGTTCTGCCGGTTGGGACCTCCTCTGCTGGAGATGGAGCAAAGAGCCAGAGCTTAGGAGTTTGGAGTCAAAGATGAATGGGCAGGGGCTCCCTAGGGATGGGACTTAGGCCTTGCAGGGTAGAAGGTCATGGTCAGGGAAGCAGCAGAACTCTGCTATTCACTACTTTTGTGGCCCTGAGAGATTACTTTAGCTGGTGGAAACCTCCAGATTAACTATGAAGAGGCTTATGAAGCCACCTAAAATAGAGATGGTTACAGAAAATGCTTAGCTCTCGAGAGGAGACAGATGGTAGAAGATGAGGGAAGATGTCACTGAACGAGATGGAACGATGCAACTGCTTCAGTTGTACTGAGACAGGAGGATGAGGGAGAAGGTGAAGATGGCAGGTCTTCTAGTGGAGTAGCAGGAACCAGTTCAGCTAGGACCAAGGGCAAAACTGAGGACCTTGGACATTAACCTGACAATACTAGGGAGCTATGGAGGGTTTGAGCTCAAGGTGGTCATGTGATCAAAGGTGGGCATCAAGAAGACAATGTGACTGAAGAGAGAAGGTTGTAAAGGTAGGGCAGAGGGAGGTGAGGACTGCAGCAAGGAGGATGGTGAGGGGTTTGGAGGGAAAGGTTAGCCCTATGTCTGCTTCGGGCAAAGGGCATAAAGGCATATCTAAGGAGCTGCACTGGTTGAACTGGTAGGACTTGGTGAGTGGTAGGCATCTGATGGGGTGGAGAGTTGACATGGCAACCCAGAAGGATGGTGGAGGCCCTTTGGGAATGTGGCATGTTCTGCCTTAGCTGGTTGGTTAGGTACCTCTTGAGGACAGACCTCAGGGAATATACCTGGGTGGGGCAAGGTGAAAAGGGGAGCACCTTCATCTTGCCACCAAGTCCTTGAGCAGACAGCCAGATAGCAACCCACACTCTGAACCATGTCAGACTAAGACGTCAGGGCTGGGTGCATCAAGTCATCCATGGCTGGAAGCCACTTTCCAGACCCACTCTTTGTCCTCTTCCTGCAGCCACCCATCTCCTCCTGCTCTCCTGTAAACACTTTGATCTTAGGGGCTCCACTCCCCTACCATTGAAACAGTAAGCATATGGGAAAAGACATTCATGGGGCTGGAAGCATAGCTCAGTGGTATAGCACTAGCCTGTCATGCTTCAAGCCCTAGTACCAAAAAACCACAAAGTGTGTGTGTGTGTGTTTGTCTGTCTGTCTGTCTGTCCATCTATCTTAGTTATTAAAGCTTTCCTAGCATCCTCGAAGACTAGGTTATCTACCCCAGCACCACACAAACAGGATGTAGTGGTACATGTCTATAATCCCAGCACTTGGGAGGTAGAAGAATCAGAAAGTCAAGTTCATCCTCAGCTGTACAGTGAGATCAGCCTGAGATACATAGCTCTGTGTCAAAAGAAAAAAAATGTTCAGGAAACTTCTGGTAGGTGCTGGGACCTGTCCACACAGAGGGTTCCTTCCACAAGGCAGCTGTCCTCTGTCTAGCAAATGCCAAATGCCCTGTGCCTGCTGTATGTGAGGGATGCCTGCTCAGCTCCATCCTTGAGTTTCCTCCTCCATTAAATGGGGATTCAACAAAGGTAGCTTCCAGAGCCTCTACCAAGCCCCACCTAGACCATGTCAAAAATATGTCCACTGCATGTACACAGGTGTGTTAAAGTGTGTGCTCTAGGTGCCTATGTGCATTTGTACCTGTGTGTATTCAGGTGTGGTGTATGTGTGTATTTATAACACCTGTGGAGGAATATCTAAATGTGGAGTGAAGGGGGAGTACTCTAGTTAGACACCTATCCTGGACAAAGATATGTTAGCATTCATGTGCAGTATATGCTGGGGCCAAGAACGTATTGACCGTTTCCTGCTGTGAGGTGAAAGTGCAGAACCAGGACCAAGGGAAGGGACACTGGAGACTTGGCTAGGCTCTGCAAGATATCAGGGGAGTTCTTCCACAATGCCTCCTTCCTGTGAAAGGGGGTGCCAGAGAGTGAGGCTATGAACAGCCCATTCCTGGAACGTATGAGCCAGCAGGGGATAGCAGGGTGTGTGGGCGTGCAGAGGGCCCCATGACCAGGCAAGCGCATCGGGTCTCCTCTTGGCTTCTTTGAGGCCACATTTAAAGAAGAGGAGGCAATCTGTAGGGGAAAAGAGAGAAAAAGCAAAGCCCAGTTGACAGATTCTGAGCCCACATTTGCTTCTTCATCTCTGGGTGTCTGCAGGAGCCCTCTAGGCAGCTGCTTGCCTTGAAAAATGCTGGAGGCTGGGTGGGCGCCCAGGCCCGGGAACCTGTTCTTCCTGTTTCCTGCCTCAGTCCCAGTAGCTGGTCCAGGCCTGTGCATACATGAGTGAAGAACTGGAGCAGGCGCTGAGCATCCTCACCACACAAAGAGCAGAAGCTGATCAGGTCCAGGTGTGTGAGGTGGGGCCACTGGCTGGGAGGCCGGGCATTCTGTAGGTGTGTGCATTGAATCCTGCTTACACCAATGGGACCTGAGGCAGGGACCTTGCTCTGTTCCTTTATCCCAGGTTCTGTTGAATTCAGTCTCTGGAGCTACACAGCCCTTGGTGTCAAGCCTAGTTGGGGGGCTTGAGGGGCTAGTGAGCTGAGAAAGTTTCAGTGATTAAGAAAGCCTGAAGAAATGGCTGGGATGTATCTGTAAAGAATCATTCTGGAAAGGCTTTTGGGACAGTGTGTACAGCTTTAACAAAGATAATGAGGCCTGGTCGGGTTGGTTCACTTCTCCATTAAACTCAGAGTTCTTGGTACACAGCCAGCAAGGACTGGTCATGGCAGAGCCAGCCAGTGTGAGGGGACCGAGTCAGCAGGAGCAGTCTCCAAGGAGCCAAGATCACTAATCTGTGCTAAGGGAAAGGGCTGGGGGCTAGCAAGACGGGCTTTACAGGCTAATGAGTTGGCCCAGAGAAGAAGAGGACAGGCAGTGTCAGTCTGGAACAGGGTCATTGTGATAGAGTTCCCAGCTGGCTTGGATAGCAGAGGCCAGGATGTCTTAAAACAGGTGGAAAGGGAAGCTCCTTGGTTCTGGGGACAAGGAAGTTCCACCCTGCCCTTTAGTGTCAGAGATTCCATGGGCAAGGAACAGCAGGGAACTAGTGATGTTGACTAGAGAGCTGGGCAGGTGGAGAATAGTGATGGGCAGGAATAGAGCAGCCACACAGGCATGATGGGTTTCGTGGATTAGAAGAAGCTGCTCTCTTTTTCCAGTGGGGCAGAGGTCCTCCTGAGGGGAGGTTAGACGATACCATTCTCTAAGGCGGGGATTTGACCCCTGAGATATAGAAGGGCTTCTTAGCTGGGACCCTCATGTTCAGTCTGCTGTGCCCTTTGTGCCTGCTCCCTGCCTGCAGCTGAGAGTGTTGTTGTTATTGTCATTTTTGCTTTGTTTCCCTTTAGCCAGAGAGAATATGGATTTACAATGAAAAAGCGAGCAGAGGATTCCCTACAGTGCTTCCAAAGGAGAATACTACAGTTTAAAAAACACTTTTTTGGTTTTAGATTTATGATTTCTTGGGGCTGGAGAAATGGCTCAGCAGTTTTCTTCAGAGGAGCCGGGTTTGATTCCCATTTGGTGGTTCACAACCATTTGTATCTCCAGTTCCAGGGAACCGGATACGGTCTTCAGCCTGCATGGCATAGCACATGTGTATCCAGGCAAAAACTCACACACGTACATTTTAAAATTCGTATTTCTGAGCTGAAGAATGGCTCAGTGGTTAAGAGTAATTACTGTTCTTGTAGAGGACCCAGCACCCACGTGGTAACTCACAACCAACCCTAACTCCAGTTCTAGGAGTCCTAACCTGCCTTCAAATCTCTACAGGCATTAGGCACATACTTGTACATAGGTACATTCATGCAAGCAAGACATTCATATACTTAAAATAAATAAATCAAAGGTTTTTAAAATGTATTTTAAATCTGTCTAATAAAATAAGATTTAGCCACATAATCATGCTCTCTATAGCCATACAGAATTATTAGCTCAGGAAAATGAAGGTAAAAGATTCACTACTTACCACAGTATTAGGTCAAATCGTGCCTTGGGCCCCTTTGGATAACACTTTTCTACTCCAGCCCAAGGCTTGTCACTTTCTTTTCCATGCACATCCTTCATGTCCGTTGCTTACTTATTTTGTGTATATGTCTATGGTGCACATGTGCCACAGTGCCCATGTGAAGGTCAGAGGTCCACTTAGCAATGTCTCTCCTTCTATTATGTGAGGTCCTTGCCTTGACCTCAGGACATTAGTCTTGGCAGCAGGTGCATTTACCGGCTGAGTCATTTCACCAGCCCCCCACTGTCTGAGACAGTCTCTCTACGTAGACAGGCTGGCTTCAAACTCCTTCTACTCCTGCCTCAGCCTCCCAAGTGCTGGGACGGCAGATATGGGCCTCCTCACCCTGATCTGAAAGAGCTCTTAGTGGCCACAGAATGCAGAGAGGGGGAGAGGTGGCCACCTGCCCTCCAGGCATTCATTGTCCACTAGCTGGTTAGGCCTTGTGAACAGGGGCAAAGTACAAGACACAAAGATGGTGGAAAGGCATCCAGTGCAAAAGGTACCAGGTAGAAGAGCTAAATTTACTCCTCCAAAGAACCCCCTCCCTCCCAATGCCACAGCAAACTCAGACTCCCCTGGGCTCTCCAGGAAGGTCACTGTCCCATCTGGTTGTCCCCTCACAGGTGGAGAACAGGATTGCTGTTTGCAGATGTAGAAAGTGCCAGAATATAGCAGTTAACACTTTAAAAAAAAAAAAAAAAAAAGTTGATCCAGGCAGTGGTGGTGCACATCTTTAATACCAGAACTTGAGAGGCAGAGGCAGGTGGATCTCTGTGAGTTTGAAGCCAGCCTCCTCTCCCAGGGAGTTTCAGACAGGCAGGGCTACATGGAGAAACCCTGCCTCAACAACACAAAATGTAAAACCAAAGCAAAAAGTTAAACACGGGCTAGAGAGATGCATTGGTGGTTAGGAGCATCTGTGGTTCTTGCAGAGGACTGCGGTTCTGTTACCAGTACCCACAGAGAGGTTACCGGTTTCCATAGTTTCAGTTCTAGTGAATCCCCTGACCTCTGCAGGCACTGAGCACACACTTGGTGCACAGATATAGACACAAGCAAAACACTCATACACATAAAATAAAAGCTAAAAATCTAAGAAGGAAGTTGCACAAGAAACTGGATGATGGGAGAGGGAGACCACTGCAAATCCCCCAGACTAGAGAATGAATTTTAAAGCTGAGAGTCCATGAGGACTTGGCCATGCTGGATGTGCAGATCAGAGAAACTCAGTGGGCAGTGGGCACTGGGGTGCAGCAGAGGGTCAATCTTGAGGCCACTTCCTATAATCTGAGATTGCACCTCTCTGGAACCCCCAGATCTCTGTTCCATGCCTCAGAGTCCTCAGTCTTAAACTATCTGATCCAGGGGTCTAGAGCAAGGGGGTCATCGGATATTTTAGACTTTGGAGACCATGTGGTCTTGATCAGAACTGCTCAGCTCAACAGATGGGCATGGCTGTGTTTCACTACTGCTTCTCCTACAAAAACAGGCTGGTGGGCTGGCGTCAGCCCTTAGACTACTGTTCACTCACCTTGTTGTGAAGTCAGAATTATTGGATGTTGGTTTTCATGGATCTCACAAGTTTCTGGGGCTTTAGGAGATTTTGTGTGCAGGAGGGGGTGCAGGTCACATGACAAGACAAGTCTTGATTTGGAGCTGTGCAGTGGCGGTGCATACCTTTGATTCCAGTACTTAAGAGACAGAGGCAGGTGGATCACTGTGAGTTTGAAGCCAGTCTGGTCTACAGAGTGAGTTCCAGTACAGCCAGGGCTACACACAGAGAAACCCTGTCTTGGAAACAAACAAACAAAAAAAGCCTTGATTTGGGTAAACAAGGGTTGTTGTTGTTATTGTTGTTGTTGTTGATGATGATGATGATGGTCTTTGGGTTGTTTTGTTCCCTTTGTTTATTTTTCAGGCAGGGTCTTACTTACTATGTAGCCCAGGCTGTCTAAGCAAGCCTTCAACTCACAATTCTCCTACCTCTGCCTCCTAAGTGTTGGGATTATAGGAGCGGGTCACTACGTAGGGCTTAGGCAAATCTTTAGTATGTGTGTTGATGAACCCCAGGGCCTCCTGCATGCCAGGCAAGCGTCCTATCCCCAAACTATATCTCTAGCCATAGGCAAATCTTAACAAGCCCCCTCCCCCTTTGAACCCAGTCATGACCGCTCTCTTTCCAAACCTTTTCCTGCAGGGCAATGGCAGCAGACCTGGACCCCTGGAACAGTACCATCAATGGCACTTGGGAAGGGGACGAACTGGGCTACAAGTGTCGCTTCAACGAGGACTTCAAGTATGTGCTGCTGCCGGTGTCCTACGGCGTGGTGTGCGTGCTCGGGTTGTGCCTGAACGTCGTGGCTCTCTACATCTTCCTGTGCCGCCTCAAGACCTGGAACGCCTCCACCACCTACATGTTTCACCTGGCAGTTTCTGACTCTCTCTACGCAGCCTCCCTGCCGCTGCTGGTTTATTACTACGCCCAGGGTGACCACTGGCCATTTAGCACGGTGCTCTGCAAACTGGTGCGTTTCCTCTTCTACACCAACCTCTACTGCAGCATCCTCTTCCTCACCTGCATCAGCGTGCACCGGTGCCTGGGGGTCCTGCGCCCTCTGCACTCCCTGCGCTGGGGCCGGGCCCGCTATGCCCGCCGGGTAGCAGCGGTTGTGTGGGTGCTGGTGCTGGTCTGCCAGGCACCTGTGCTCTACTTTGTCACCACCAGTGTGCGGGGAACCCGAATCACCTGCCACGACACCTCAGCCCGAGAGCTCTTTAGCCATTTTGTGGCTTACAGCTCCGTCATGCTGAGTCTGCTTTTTGCTGTGCCCTTTTCCATCATCCTGGTCTGTTACGTGCTCATGGCCCGGAGGCTGCTCAAACCGGCTTATGGGACCACAGGAGGTCTGCCTCGGGCTAAGCGCAAGTCTGTGCGCACCATTGCCTTGGTACTGGCCGTCTTCGCCCTCTGCTTCCTGCCTTTCCACGTCACCCGCACACTCTACTACTCCTTCCGATCACTTGACCTCAGCTGCCACACCCTCAACGCCATCAACATGGCATATAAGATCACCCGGCCACTGGCCAGTGCCAACAGTTGCCTTGACCCTGTTCTCTACTTCCTGGCAGGGCAGAGACTTGTCCGCTTTGCCCGAGATGCCAAGCCACCCACAGAACCTACTCCCAACCCACAGGCTCGTCGCAAGCTGGGCCTGCACAGGCCTAACAGAACTGACATTGTGAGAAAAGATTTGTCAATCAGCAGTGACGACTCAAGACGGACAGAGTCCACCCCAGCTAGAAATGAGACTAAGGACATTAGGCTATAGCACCTCAGTCAGGTGTCAGTTCATGTAGGGTAGCTGTAGGGGACCAAGGCTTGTTAAAGGGGCTGATATCCTCTGATATGGATCATCAACAGCTCTCACTTGGCAGGGGCTTAGGATACTCATCTTGTGGTCCTAAAAGTAACAGGACCCCAAAGTCCCCAATCATTTGTATGTGTGAGTTGGGAAATCATATCTTAAGAAAGGCAATGCCACCTGACTCCCATGCAGACAGCTGCCATTCCTGCCAAGGTACCTAGGCTGAGGTTCAGCCTCCTAAATCCAAGGGAGAAGCAGGCCCAGAGAGGACACAGCAGAGCCCAGGCCAGCTACCTGGATTAGGAGTGGAATCACAAGGTGACTAGAGGGCTCTTGTTACCATAGTGATATAGGGTGGACCTGGGTACTAAGAGGAAAACCCTCAGACCAAGAGACAAACATCTGAAAGCTAATGTCAGATCCATCTGGAGACTCCCCTGGGCTGGCATCAGGTGGAAACCGTAATTTATAGAAAAGGCTGTGCCACCTATTGGGCTGTGCTCTGGGGCATGGCCTGGGAAGTTGTCACCATCCACACAAAGGCCTATTATCTCTGCCACCGGCCTTCCTTTGATAGTAGGAAGTCTCGAAACAGGGATTCCCTCCTCAGTTCCCCAGGTCAACCCTGATTTTAAGCCACTTGTCTTCTGTATTGTACTATGCCAAGCATGGAGAAGAGTCAAATAGGGTTCTGGTCCTTAGGATTCCCCAGTTCACAAAACCTCACATGTGCTGGTAAATGTCAAACCATTTAACTGGAACTGGGGTGGGGAGGGGCTTTTATTTATAACACCGCCAATCTTTGTGGTGCAAGCAACCCCACTGTGGTCAATCTTATTTCAATTTCAAATTACGAAAACAAAGGCAAACCCATTGCAAAATTCCTGAAAAACCAACAACTGGCTCTTTTTTCTGGGCTGGTGGGGGAGAGTAGTGTTGCTGATTAGACAGGATCTCGAGTAACCAAAGGCAACCTTTGAATTTGCCTTGTAGCTGAAGCTGACCTTGAACTTCTTACTATCTTGCCTCCACCGACAAAGCGCTGAGATTACAGGCAGATGCCACACCTGTCCAACAACTGGTTCTTACAAGCAGATGCAGGGTACTTCAGCACAAACCATGCTGACTAGCTGGGACTGTGTAAGCCCTGGTCAGGGAGGGGTCCCTAGAATGCAAGAAAGTGGACTAAAGAAAGTGGACTGGGCCAGCTCTGAGGTTTAGGCAGGAATAGGCAAAGGTGACAGGCCTCACGACGTCAGGGACAGGAGGTCCCTGTGAGGACCTTCTTCCCATCCCACCCTGCCCACCTCCTCTACCTCCCCTCTCTTCTTTCAGCCATTAAAGCTGAGGCATCTCCAGGTGCTCCCTATGTATTTTGTTGCTTTGATTTGGGATCTTGAGATGTGGCTCAGAATGACTTAGAATTCCTGAGCTCAAAGGATTCATCACAGCTTCCCCAACTTGCTAGTTTATGAGCACAGTCTCTTTATACAGCTTACCTCCAGAACACCCACCAATGACAAGGAGCCATCACAGGCCAGGACCCAACTAATTATTCTTCAGTGTGTAATTCAGAGTCATCTGCCCAGAAGAGCATGAGATGCCTACCCTACACATTCTATGTTCATATTACAGTTAATGTACCTGGAGTCCCTCTGAATTTTGGTAACTTCTACTTGTGGAATATCCTGGATCTTTCTTGCAGGCCTGAACCTATCTCTTTCTAACCCTGCACAGACAGGGCTCAGATAGTTCATGGGCAGAGCCTTCCTACAGATAAGCTCTGAGCTGTGCTGAGACCTGGAGGCAGAGATGCACATCATGACTTGGAGGGACCTTTGGTGTTCACCTGTGGTAGGGGATAGGGCTGTTTTCACCATGGACCAGAGTTTCCCTAGTTTACATACACACACACACCCATAGCTGCTCTAAAAACTGCAGAACTAAGCATCCACATGGATGGAGACCACACTGTGGTTTGCTCCCAGGAACTTTCTTTAACCACTGCATGCAGTTTTCAGAGGAACATTTCTCACCACCTAGTTCTTTGGCAGCCATGGGTAGTAATGCTTCCTAGGGAACCAGGGATAGGCCTATGGCCCTACCTGCAGAAGCCAATCAGACTGCCTGTTCCCGTGGTGACCAGCATCCAGGCCACTTGCCTGGCGGGTAAGATTCTTGACCCTTCTGCCTTGTGCTATTTTCAGCCCAAATAAGACCAAGATTTTCCACCAACCCTGGACCATTGTCCAGCAGTGACGTGAGGTGACCTGCCTATGCTCAAAATATCTCTTCTTACCCTCTGGGCCTCCCTGCCCACCCCTCACTCTCATACCATGTTCCAGGACTGCTGGGTCATGAAGGCCACTGTGAAAGGGCACAGGAGCTACAGCCACTAGACAGGAGTCCAAGGGTTGTCCATCCCAGCTGCAGACTCAAGGCCAGAGAGGGGAGAGGCCATGCCCAAGGTCAGTGTGGTTCCTGGGCATGAGCCAGGGTCTTGGGCTGCTCTCGTTACTGTGTCACCCTCTCTAGTATAGGCCAATGACTTCAGGAATGTCCTGTGGCCCCTGAACAGCCCAGCTCTATCCCCCTTTCCAGAGCTGGAGAATTGTGATCAGGGACTTAAACACAGAGAAAACAGAGTGGGGCAGGCTGGACAAACAGGGTAAATGCTTACTGGTCTCCACAGCTCTTGTTCTCAGTGAACATCAAGTAACCAGGTGTGGCCCTCCTGTCCCCTGGGCCTGTGTCCTATGAAATCTGCATGCAGTGGTTCAAAGAAAGCTTCCTGGGAGCAAACCACAGTGTGGTCTCCATCCATGTGGGTGCCTAAATGGAGGGAAGGGACTGTAGAGGACCTGATGTCCTTGTCCTCCAAGATCAGAAAAGATTCTAGACAGTATGTTCATGCCTACTTGCCCCAGTCTTGGTATATGTCAGGCTACCACCCCAGTCTCATCAAGGCAGATTTGGGCTTACGTTTTTAGAATGGGTCATAGAGGCTGGAATTCCCGTACTGGCCTATGTCTCATGAATGATTTCGTTATCTTTCATACCTAGTCGTGAGGTAGATATTATTAGTGCTACATAACGGCAGGTAGCAATTGGAAGAAGACTTAGTCTAGGAAAGGCTGCAGGTAACACAGCCAAGGCTGTGTCAAGAAGATGTTCCTATCCCCGAAGGTCCCCAGTGATTCTCTAGCATCCCACACTGCCACAGGTCAGGAGGCTCTATCGGTGCTCTTTCCCATGACTGAGACCCAGTCAATGTAGTGGCAAGGGGGCTCAGCACATAGATTCTGAGCACACCTACTCTTCCAACATAGTCCCTTGAGCACATGGCTCCATCGCACGGCACTTCACTTTTCTTATCTCAGTGAGATACAACCTCCCATGCAGGCTCTTAGGAGGCTTACCTCAGACTGCATGTGCATGCGCGCGCGTGTGCACACACATACACACACACACACACACACACACACACACACCACTTAGACCAGTGTCTGCCACATAGAAAACTCTATATACATACTGCTAGGGGAAATAGAGATTAGCCCTTGGACTCTAGGCCTCCCAGAGCCTAGTCAATAAGTGACTGCGACCCTGAGACCAAAATTCCCACCTCCACAGGCTTCAGAAGAAAGGTTGCAGGTCCATCCTAGGGAAGATATGGCCTCAGTTTTACCCTGCCTGGCATTGGGTGGCTTCTAAGTGTACAGGCCTATGTGTGCTTCCAGACCCTTGCCTGAAAATGGCAACAGAAGGGGGATAGTGAGAGGGAAATGAGGAGGAGGAGGAAGGTCCTACCCACCCTCAGAGCAGACTTGCCTACCATCCCCTTACTGCCTGTGTCCGCCATGGTTGTCCATAGCTGTGTTTCCATTCCATCAAGTGCTCCAAGATCCGGAAGGAAAGCATTGACCTGGAGGTGGGTCATGGAAGGTAACAAACAAATGGGCAGCTTTTGCTGTGTGACCTGAGGCGCTCCACTTGCCTTTTCTGAGCGAGTCTGGAGATGTTGCTTCCGGGTCCTGGTTCTTCTGTCAATGCATTAAGGGTCCACTCCATCAAGATATAGCAGCTGCTCTGTAAGGATTGCAAAGCCTACCAAGAGGTAAAGGACTCCATTGCTGTCACACAATACCACACAGTACCACACAGTAGCCAGGGTCACTTGGCTGCAGGTTGAGCTGTCCCAGGGGTGGGGGGGTAGGGGGGGGGGAGAGAAAGAAGAATGGAGTCCAAGGGTCAAAGCCCATCTCCCTCTGCCCATATTGGCAGGACCCGGGCAAACCGGTTCTGTTCTCTGGGCCTCAGTTTCCCCATACTTGACAACTGGTTCTGTCAGTTTGTCATTGTTCAGAAGGAGCTTTTGGGGTTTACCCTTGTTTTTGCACCAGCCCATCTGGGTGTCCTGTTTCAGCTCTGTCCCAGCCAGGAACAATGAGCCAGTCACTTGTTGGACCAAACCCTGTCCCCAGGGTCTCCACCCACTATGTTGGACTATTGTCAGCAATGGAGTTAAAAAAGAACTTTCCACTTACAACACAATGATTCCCCCTAGACTATTGTCCAGCAGTGACGTGGGGGCTCTGCCTGCCTCAAAATATCATCCTTGGGAGCTCCCTACACTGCTCCTCTCCTCCCTACTGACATAATTTCCTGGGGCTGTTGACTCCTCATGGCTAGCAACAAAATAGCCCAAACACTTTTCCTTGTTTGGCTGTTTCAGAGGACTGCAGGCCCAGAGAGGGCTATGCCCTGTCCAAGGTCACACAGCTGTCAAAGCAGAGTCTACACATATGTAAAGCCATACAGAAGTCAGAGTGAAGCCTAAACACAAGCCCACAGCTCTCTGGATGTTCCTTCTGTCTCAGCTACCCTCATAGCTCTAGCTTGCCTTCAAAGGCCCCAGGTAGGAGGCTCCTACAAGACTAGGTAGTGAAGGAAAGAGAGGTAATGGAGCTGAATCTCGGGTTCTCCATCTTTGAGCAAAGAGCTCAAAGCACAGGCCTGAATTTCTAAACTCGTTTTTACCAAATGTGGCTATTAGGGGCTAGATGTGTCTTCCCACAATCCATGTGCTGAAATTCTAATTGCCTACCAGATGTGATGTGACATGCCAGTGCAATTCCAGCCCTGGAGAGGTGAGGCAGGAGGATCAGGAGTTCAAGGCAATCCTTGGCAACTTAGAGAGCTCATTGAAGACCAGCTACATAAAAGTCTGTCTCAAACACTTGGGGACTGGAGAGATGGCTCAGTGGTTAAGAGCACCGACTGCTCTTCCAGAGGTCCTGGGTTCAATTCCCAGCAACCACATGGTGGCCCACAACCATCTGTAATGGGATTTTTGTACTCATATACATAAAATAAATAAATAAATACTAAAAAGCTCAAACACTCAAGAAACTTGAATTACCAAAGTGCTAATTTGGGGAGGTAACTAGGTCATGAGGATGAAAACCTCATGAATGGAATTAGTGCCTATATTGGCCAGCTTTCTGTTACTGTAACAAAATACTTTATAAGTTATAAACTTATAAAGAGAAAAGGTTTATAACTCAGAGACAGAATGAGACAGCATTTCATATAGCCCAGGCTAACTGCTCTGACTTCCTGAGTGCTAGGGTTACAGGCATACATTAAGTCCCAGCAGGAAAGGTTTACTCTGACACACAGTAGGAAGGTTTCCAGTTCGTGATGGGTTTATTCAGTGGCTCGAGGCCACCGGAAAAGCCTAAGTTTGATGACATACCAGCTTCAGTATGCTGTCCTCAGACCTCCACATGTGCTCCCCACAACACAAATAAATGTGACGCTAAGAAATGTTCAAAGGAAACCCTCCCCCACTTCTACCCAGAAAGCTCTCTCATCTCTTTGTAATATGTGAGGGCTCAACGGGAAGTTCTTGTGTCGTAACTGGGAAGAACCCAGGCATGTGACCTCACAACACCAGCCTCCGGACCTGTGAGAAATCATTGTCCACCATGGAAAAGCCATGACAGTAGCAAGGGGGCTGGAGAGAGGGCTCAGCTGTTAAAAACACTTGTTTCTCTTGCAGAGGACCCTGGTTTAGTTCCCAGCACCCATGTGGTGGTCCACAGCCACCCCTAACTCCAGTTTCAGGAGATCTGATCCCCTCTTCTGACCTCCATGGACACCAAGCACACATGTTGTGCACATATGTACAGACAAAATACTTAAACATAAAATAGATCTTTAAAAATAAAGATAGTAGCACGCTGGAGAGATGGCTCAGGGGTTAAGAGCACTGACTGCTCTTCCAGAGGTCCTGAGTTCAATCCCCAGCAACCACATGGTGGCTCACAACCACCTGTAATGGGATCGGATGCCCTCTTCTGGTGTGTCTGAAGACAGCTACAGTGTGCAAATATAAATAAAATAATTCTTTTTTAAAAAATAAATAAAAATAAAGACAGTAGCTTTGGTTGTGGTTGTGGTGCGTTCAGAATTCAAGGAAAAGCTCTAGGGGAAAGGAGTCAGCTGGGAACACAGGACACTGGGATAGGCGCAGGTACGGCCCAGCCCACCATCACCCCACCAGGGTGGGGGAGGGGCAAGGAACTGGACTGCAAATTCAGGTTCTTCCTCTGACCGGAAGGGCTAGTATTTCTCTTCCAGGTTACTCAACAGCAAAGATACAGCCAGACCTGAATGTGAATGGCTGTGTGCTTCCCATCCAAGCTGCGGCTGAGAGATGTGTGATTTCCCTTTCCTGTCTGTGTGCTGCACTCTTGGCCAGCTCGAACACCCTGAGTCACTTTGGGTAACTGATAAAGTTCACTGGAATTTGAGAGTTCAGTCCTTGCTTAAAATTAATGCTCAGACTTCCGCCAGAAGCATGGTTCCTTCCCCATCCCTTACCTTCCTCTGGGCGCCTCTCTCCTCAGGCCACTGGGCAGGGGGTGGGCAGAGGCTGTCTGGAGCAGTGGCTTACAGACCCTAGCGCCAAGCTGCCTGAAAGGTTCCTTTCAGTGACTTCCACTCAAGCGAAGCCCAGACTCTTGACTTCACTGCAGAGAATAATTTCCAGGCTAGCAAAATGGTTATGCTTGGTTACCCACACCTCTGGTTGAAAATTTGAAGTCCCAGCCCTGGAGAGGCAAAGGCAGGAGGATCTCTGTGAGTTCCAGGCCAGCCATGGCTAGATTCTGTCTCAAGAAAACAAAACAGTAAAAGCAAAAAGAAAGCAGCTTGTCACCAAGCCTGACTCCTGGGACTCACGTGGTGGAAGGAGAGAACAGACTTTCATGTTGTCCTCTGACCTCACAACACACGCATGCGCACACGCATGCGCACACACGCACACAAGAAATAAAATGTAATTTTAGAAATTTAAAACAAAACAGAATTTCAGAGTGAATTAATATGAACCGGCACTGAGTTTTACTCAGAAGAGTTGAATATGAGAATTAAGACTTGGGGGCTCATAGAAAGCCAAATCTGGAGAGATGGCTCAGTGGGTGACGGCTCCAATACCCGGTCAGACAGCCTGGGTTTGATCGCAAGACCCACATGATGGGAAGAGAGAACTGAGTCCCACAGTTGTCTTCTGACCTATACACACACAGCAAGTAGACAGACAGACAGACAGGTGTTCAGGAAAAGGACATGATACACCCAAGTGTGACTGTGGTCTTCTCAAGAGAAAGTCAAGATTGTCTTTAAAATCACAGAGAGGGGGGAGGAGAGAAGAGAGAGAAAGAGAGAGAGAGAGAGAGAGAGAGAGAGAGAGAGAGAGATGCTAGGGATGTAGCTCAGTTACAGGGTCTGTCATGTATAAAGTCAGGGGTTTGATCTCCAACATCACATAAAGCCCAGCATGGCAGTACATACCTGTCATCTCAGCAGCATCAAGAGGCAGAGGTAGGGTGCTCAGAAATTCGTTGCCAGCCTTAGCATCACAGTGAGTCTGGGGACACAGAACCTCTACCTTAAAGTTTTTTTTTTTCTTCATTTAAAAAAATTTAAATAACCATATATATAATTGGTGGCTTCTGAAGTTACATCTGAAAGGGTTGCCAAGAAATGTAACTAAGACTATAAGGTGATCCTGATGTACACCTACCTTGCTATAGCTGACAGGGTAAAGTCCAGGTTGCATGGAAACTTAAGATGTTCTTTACATCTTGTTTGTGAGATTCCCAGAAAATATCTGGGAAAGGAAGCCATGTACACTCAGCCCTTAATCATGTCTCATTGTGATTTTAACATTTTTATTTGAAAATACCTCTACATCTCCATCAAAAACCCTATTATCTCCGGGCTGGAGAGATGGATCAGCACCTCAGCGTGGCGTCTGTTCTTGCAGAGGACCTGAATTCAGTTCCTAGCACATGCCAGCTCTGCAACCCCAGCTACAGGGGAATCCAATGCCTCCAGCCTTCTCAGGCACCTACATTCAATGCGCACATACCTGAACACTGACACACATACATATAATTTTTAAAAGATAGAAAAAAAATTTAAAAAAAGAATATTATCTCCATCTATTTCCACGTCAGCAACCTTCACAGCAAATGCTAATTGTGCTGGATTTGTTGTTGTTGTTGCAGACTTTTACTGTATATTCCTAGCTGGCTTGAAACTTGCTATGTAGACCATGCTGGCCTCTGCCTCCTGAGTACTGGGATTAAAGGCTGCACTTGATTCTCAGCGGACCAGGGGTTAATCCAGACTCTAGGGTTCAGCCCCCCTTTCTACATTCATTTTCCATCTTTCTATTGTGCCTTAGGACCAGCAGGCACTGCGGCCCCCCTGCTTCTCTCATCATGTCCAGCTGTGCATTTCTGTGAGGAGGGCTCCAAATGCCAGCATGCCTTCATGTTAGAAACTAAATATCTTCAAACCAAAGAGACAACTCCACAGTTAAGAGTGCTCGCTGAATAATCATGAGACCAGGAGTCCAGATCGCAGCAGCCATGTAAAAGCTTCTTCAGGTAGGGAAGGAGCAGAGACAGGATTGTGGGAGCTTGCTGCCCACCAGCCTCACCAGAAAACACAAGCTCTAGGGTTGACCATGCTGAAAGGAACAAATCGAAGACAGATAGAGGAGGGTGAGCATTCTGTATGAGCAGAGAAGAGGGAACTAAAAGCCTACAGGGGTTGGCACACCATAGCTGGGTGAGTGTTTGCATGTTTAGGAGTATGGTGGCTGGAGAGATGGCTCAGTTGTTAAGAAAACTGACTGCTTTTCCAGAGGTCCTGAGTTCAATTCCCAGAAACCACATAGTGGCTCACAACCATTTTTAATGGGACCTGCCCTCTTCTGGTGTGTCTGAAGAGAGAGACAGTGGACTCACATACTAAAATAAATAAATAAATCTTTTTTTTTTTTTTAAAGAGTGTGCTGAGGGATCAGGTTGGCGGTGGGGATAGAAGACAGGCCTGGGGAAGAGGCACGAAGGGGGCTAGCCGAAGAGACGGCAGTATGGACAGGATCTAGCTGGCTTCTCTCTTTTTCCCTCTTCACTCCACACATTCCTCCGGCTTGCACTTCCTGTCCCCAGAATTCCCGGCAGCAAAGGGATGCGGGTGGAGGCAGTCCAAAGCTTGACTTCTACCCAGTTGTCAGTTCTTGGAGCTGTCTCTGTGCTGTTTCGTGGCTGTGCTCTGCTGTGGTAGGATCCGGGTTTTTGGTGCTGCACTGCTGCCCCTTGGTGGTCAGATCCTGCTGAGACACAAGGGATAGAGAAGAGTCATCTCTTGTGACCTATCTGGACAGATTCCTGACCTGTGTGGTAGCAGGCTGCTGCTGGCTAAGGTGGAATAGGAACAGTGGATTGAAACACAGGCTCCAATATGTGTATTGTCACTTGCCAACTATGTGACAGTGGCTGATTCGGCCTCTGCCATAACATCTGCTTCCTAGCTCCCCAGCCAGGGATGGAGGTCATTCTGTTCTGGGCACTCATTTGCCTCTGGGAAAGCCCTATCCAGGCAGGACACTTTCTCTTTGTCTCATTCTAGCACTGCACCCCTCACCACAGACCCTGTCTTGTCTTCTCAGTGTGATTCCCAAGGCTGTACTCTGTTTCCTGGCAAGTGTGGCCAACAGAGCTGTCTTAGCAGCCGGTGATGTTGGCCTTCAAATGATAGAAGTTAGTCCTATAGTTTGTATGCCCAAGCACAGAAGAAGGGAAAGTCCATCCGACTGATGTGGAAGTGGAGCTGAAGCATTGTTCCGTGGGATGGAACAAAATGCACGAAGGTGATGGGCAAGCCTTGGCTAGAGGTCCCTGCCCCTCCTGATCTCCCTCCAGGCCTGCTCATTGCTCATCTCCAAGCTTCTACTGACCCACAGACAGATGGAAACCCCTAAGTCCCACATCATATGGCATAGAGTCTGAGCCCCAGCTCTTACTCCATGCCATTTCTTTGCACCTGTGACATTTATACATCACATTAATCATGTGACCTTGGGTATCTCTGGTTCCTCATCATACAGAAAGGCAAAATTGTACTAGGTCCATAATTCATCCTCACAATCTGCCTCCTCCTGCTGGAATAAAGTTTCCAGAAAGAACTGCCTCTCTGTATGTCCAGAGCATTATCTGGTTTGTAGGTGCTACACAACTATTTTCTGAATGAATGAATGAATGAATGAGTGAGTGAATGCTCAGTTTGTGAATGAGATGCATTGGCTACGTTGATTATTTTCTGTTGTGACATAGTATCTTACAGGGGACAGGATATACTTTGGTCCACAGTTTAAGAGGGGTCACATCCATCATATCTGCAGTCACACAGCACAGAGATGAATGCTGACACACAGCTCCCTTTCTGCTTGTCATCCAGTATGAGACCTCAGTCAGTGAGAAAGTGATACTCACCTTCAAGATGGATCTTCCCACCTCAGTTACTCCTCTCTGGAAATGTCCTCAGAGACAAGCCCAGAGGTATGTCTCCTAAGTGATTCAGTCAGGTTGACAGGGCCAATGGTCACACTACGTAAACTCCTGAGGTTAACTAGCACCAGATGGGCACTCATTAATGCCCTCTTCACAAAGAAAAAAAAAATTTTTTTTTTGGTTTTGGTTTTTCGAGACAGGGTTTCTCTGTGTAGCCCTGGCTGTCCTGGAACTCAACTCTGTAGACCAGGCTAGCCTCGAACTCAGAAATCCACCTGCCTCTGCCTCCCAAGTGCTGGGATTAAAGGCGTGCGCCACCACTGCCTGACCACAAAGAAAATTTTTAAGAAAGCTGTGGCAGCACACAACTGTGGTCCCAGCACTAGGGAGGTGAAGGCAGGGAGATCAGAAGTTGAAGCTCATCCTTAACTGCATAGTGGAGTGTGAGGCTAGCCTGAGCTAAATGGAACCTATGTAAAAAAGAAAAGGAAGAAAACAAAAGGAACAGTGAGCTAGCTCAGAGAGTAAAGGCACTTGCTGCTGAACGTGACAGCAGTCTGATCCTCCACATCCATGAGGTAAAAGAAAACTGACAGCCGGAAGCCTGCTCTCTGGAGCCGGGGACCCTGCATACTTGTGGGAGTTTCTCACTTTCTTTTTGGTAGAAATACATTCACTCTGATAACAATAATAGTAAAATAGTAATAGTGATAATAATAGAAACAATAATAATAACAATAATACTATGTGTCATGCCTAGTGGCACATGACTTTAATCCCAGCACTCATGAGGCAGAGGCAAATAAGTCTCTATGAGTTTGAGGTCAACCTGATCTCCATAGCAAGTTCCAGGTCAGCCAGGGCTATACAGGGAGATCCTGTCTGAGTGAGTAAATAAGTAAATAAATGATAGATAGATAGATAGATAGATAGATAAAGAAAAATAAAAAAAGAAACCTATTATGTGTCAGGTGCTTTCAATATACATGTAAATAAATTGCTAGTGAATTAAAAAGGTCATAGATGCTGCCTCTGCCTCTAAAGGGGAACGATTATCAATAATATTAATATATAAACTGTATGGCGTACTAAGAGGGACAACTGCAATAGAAGGAGAATCCAGGGGGGAAGGACTGGAAGCGGGCAGGGGTGGTAGCCACGCTGACTGATCTCAAACTTGCCATGTAACCAAGGATAGCATTAATATTTGGATGCTCATACCTCTACCTCCTAGTACTGGGACTTTACCCATGTGCCTCCCATGCCTAGTTTTATGCAGTGCTGGGAACTGGACCAAGAGCTTCATGCATGCTGGACAAATCACTCTCCCCACTGAGCCACGTCCTCAGCCTAGAACCTGTTGTTTGTTTGTTTGTTTGTTTGGGACAGGGTCCTCGACTGGCTTCCCTATAGCTAAGGATGACTTTGAACTTCTGATTCTCCTACACCTCATCTCTCTGAAGGCCTTTACAGACCTGCACCATAGGCATAGGCCCAGCTTGAACCCAAGATCTTGATGAAGTCTAGTGAGGTGCCTTGCACTTTATCCACTGGAAGGGATGGAGGAGGGGGAAGAGGGGACTCAAACAGTGAGAAAGCCTCCTGGTTTGAGGACACAGCGAGGAAGGACTCTTGTCATTTCCACTCACAAGCCAGTCCCAGGGCAGCTGGGAGTTGATTTGATCAATGACTTTTTCCTCTTTCCCTGAATTCCCTTGTGATGGCCTTTTAATTGGGTCCATTTGTTCCAAGACCATGGGCTGAGCTGAGCAGACGCCAGATTACTTGCCCTTTATTAAACAGATTAGGAAATGGGCCTCCATCTTGGCCAGAGGAATGAGAGCAGCTAAGCAGTGTCCCTGAGGAGGACATAGCGCTCTGCACTCAGCACTATGCACCCCAGGCACTTGTTTTTCACCCCCACCCCCACCCCCACCCCCACCCCCACCCCGCCAGCCTTTGTCTGCAGGCCCTTCCCTCTACCCTGCCCTCCTGCGGGTGGGGGCGGGGGAGCGGGGTTAGTGCAGTTAACTGTTCCGCGGTTCACTGTTTAATGATGTTGAAAGTACTGTTCCCAGCCACATCTTACAGCGTCCGGTGACTACATTCTCTTTCTTGTAGAACTTTTTATTTTTTCTGGAGTTAATAATTTCCTAAAGGAGACATAGTCTAAAGGCAAAGGGAAGCACAAATAAATCATAAATGATACTTATAACTAGATGGCACGGTGGTAAGAGTGCCTGTAATACAAGCCCCAGGACCTGAATTTGAGTCACATGCATCTGTAAACCCAGCTCTGTCCGTGGATACAGGAGGAGCA
>JADRCH010000315.1:2940274-2972216 GCA_019843965.1 Rhynchomys soricoides | reverse complement strand
GCATGTGTGTGTGATATGTGTATATGTGTGTGTGATGTGTGTTTGTATTGTGTATGCTTATGGTGTGTGTGTGTGTGATGTGAATATGTAGTGTGTTTATCTGTAGTGTGTGTATGTGTATATGTGTGTGTTGTGTATGTGTGGTATGTATATGTGTATGTTTGTGGTGTATGTGAGTATGTGAATATGTGGGTTGTGTATGTATGGGGTGTGTGCGTATGTATGTGGGGGTATTTGTGTGTGTCTGGTTGTGTATATGTGTTGTGTGTGTGTGTGTGGAGTGTGTGTGTATATGTGTGTTGTATTTGTGTGGGGTATGTGTGTATGTGTGTTGTATATATGTGTGTGTCTATGTGTGGCGTGTGTGTACGTGTGTGTGTGTGTGGTGTCTTAATTTGCTTTCTATTACTGTGATAAAGACTAAGACCAACAGCAACCTAGAGAGGAAAGGGTTCACCCCTCCCTACAGCCCATTGCATTGAAGTCAAGGCAGGAACTCAAGGCAGGGCAGGACCTGGAGGTAGAAACTGAAGCAGACACCATAGAGGAGTTCTGCTCACTGGCTTGTTCGTCGGGGCTTGCTCACCTGGCTTTTTTTTTATAGCACTCAGGGTCACCAGCTTAGGGGTGTCCCTTCCCATAATGGTCTGGGTCCTTCCACATCAATTACACACCAAGAAAATGCACCACAGATTTGTCTACAGGTCAGTTGAGATTCTCTCTTCCCTGATTTGTCTCTAGTGTATGTCAAGTTCACACAAAACTAGCTAGCACATGCGGGATGGTATATAGATACACGCACATACACACACACACATATATACACATATATACACACATACACATGTACACATATATACATCCATATACATACACACACACACATATACATCTATACATATACGTACATGTACATACACACACATACACACATATACATCTATACATATACATACACGCACATACACACACATACATTGTGGTGATCTGAATGAGAAATGTCCTCTAAGGTCCTCTATAGGCTCAGGCATTTGAGCCTTGGTACCCAGTTAATGACACTGCTTGGAGGGCTATAGGGAGATGCTGCCTTGCTTGAGGAAACCCAGGCTTTGAGGGCTCAGTTTGCTCCCTAACTCAGCTTCTGCCACCATGCCTGCCTCTTGCTCCCCCACCTCCCTACCATGTTGGACTCTTACCCCTTGGAACTGGAAGAAAGAAAAAAAAGCAACCCCTTTCCTTCCATAAATTGCCGTGGTCGTGGTATTTTACTAAACAGAAAAGTAACAAAGACATCCATGCATTCAACTGCAGAGACCAGAGGTCATCAGGTGATCTCTAACTCCTGATTCTCCTGCCTCTGCCTCCCAAGGGCTAGGGAGATGGCTCAGTGGTTAAGAGCACTGACTGTTCTTCCAGATTTCATTTTCAACACCTACAGTTCCAGAGGATCCTACTCCCTCTTCTGAATTCTGTGGGCTCAGACATACACACAGACAGCACTCATATACAGAAAATGAAAATGAAAATAAATGTTAAAAACAAGTGTCATCTCACATCCATCAAGGATTTTTTGGAATATTTCTAGACTGACACATAAGTGCCTTCCTGGCTCTACAGCGTGATTTGTGTCCCTGGTTCCCTGCAAGTAGAATTTAGGTTTGCAACCTGCTGATACAATGTTCTTACTTACAGGTTTGCAACCTGCTGATACAATGTTCTTACTTACAGAGCCGATGTGATTGAAAACAACTTTTACTATGTACCTAAACTTTCATCAAATGAAAATATACAGTTGAATTTCAGATGTTTCAAAGCTTCTCTGGGACCTACTCTGGCAAAGTTAGTTAGTTAGTTAGTTAGTTAGTTAGTTAGACAGACAAAAATCCAGTGAATCCCAAGCTACCCTTAAATTCTCTGTACAGCTGAGGATGGTCTTGAACTCCTGATCCTCCTACCTCTAACTCTCTAGTGCTGGGGTTACAGGAATGCTTCACCACACCCAGCTCGAACCCATCTTCTTGTTCCCTAAGTTGATTTTTGTGTTTGCTCTCAGTGGCTCTCCAGCCCAGGCCACCAAGAATGCTGCAGAGGTCACAAGACCACCATCAACTTTGTCACTAGATGTCTGGGGGCTGTCCCCTCTTTTACCACGGACTCTTGCTCTCCTTTAATGTTCCCAGAGAATGTAGGGACTTAAAAGAGAGGAGCACTGGTGGCCGCAGGATGTGAGGGTCTCACATGCACTTATATCAAAGCAGGAAGCCCTGGGGAAGAGCTGCCTGGGCAGAAATTCCTGGGTTATGGGTGGGTGAACTGACAGCTGTGTGGGCAACTGGGACTCAGTGAGACTGTGAAGGGGGCAACTTCTAGGAGGGGTGTCCCAGTAGGACAAAGGCTGTTAGATTACAGAGAAAATGGAAGCCATCTTGGGGCCCATGGATGGGAAGTGGGAATGCTGGGTACATGCCTGTTTTTGAAAGCTCAGTACCCTACAGCTGGGAATGACAGGCTAGGGAAAGATTCAGGAGTTTCTGGAAATGCCAGACATAGTCTGTCCAGCAGCCTGTCTTGCTGGGTGCCTGCCAGCTGCTCTGGCCAGTCTCTGTAGGCTCTGAGGCAGAGGGCTGACTTGGGCTGGGAGGGGGAGGAAGTAAGTTCACTGCCAGACATAGTTTGAGGGAGGGCTTCTGACCTCTCCTGGGGCCTCGGGGCTGGGGCCTGACTCCTGGGTTAGCTCCTGCCAAGCTCCTGCACCAAGGCCACTCACTGAGCCTCAATAAAAGAGCCTCTTCTCTTCTTACCTTGCTGGCTGCACTCCTCAGTCTCAACCCTGGGCATCTCTTCTCCCACCTTCAACAACTTTCCATTTCAAAGACAACAGAAGGCACCTCGCCCAGCCTGGGGAAAGCACAGGTTATCTCCCAATCAGTGTCTTCAGCCAGCTCTGCCTTGAGGTAAGTGTTGGGATCCAACAGCTCACTGAGATTCAGTATGATCATGTGTGGTGATTGGAGCTCAGCCTTCATAGAAATTGGGGTGATGCTCTGCACATCCAGGAAAATCTGGGAACAGTGGGTCAACCAGGCAAGGCAGGGTTGGGCTAAGCATTGTAGCCCACACCTTTAATTCCAGAACTTGAGGGGCAGTAAAAAGCAGATCTCTGTGACTTCAACCCTACCAGTAACCCCCCTTATATACAAGGAGTTACAGGCCAGTCTGCCAGGGCAGGAGGGTGGGAGGGAGGGAGGAAGGAAAGAAGGAAGGAAGGAAAGAGGGAAAGAGGCTGAGGACAGTCGGAGGGTGCTGGTTTCATGGACCCACCTGGCGAGCCAGCACTCCCTCACCCCAAAGCACCTACTATGAGGTCAGCTGTACACTTCTACACGGATTTCCTGCCCTCTATCTTCTTGGGGTTTTTTTTTGGGGGGGGGGGGGTTGTTGTTTTTGTTTTTGTTTTTGATTTTTTTGAGACAGGGTTTCTCTGTGTAGCCCTGGCTGTCCTGGAACTCACTCCGTAGACTAGGCTGGCCTCGAACTCAGAAATCCGCCTGCCTCTGCCTCCCAAGGGCTGAGATTAAAGGCGTGTGCCACCACTGCCCAGCTCCCTCTATCTTCTCAATGGGAGAGATCAGCTCAGCTTCTGCCCAGTGATATTCATAGGCTTTTGTAGCACACAGGTTCTAGGATCAATGCCACTTGTACCAACCTGCATTGGTAGACAAATGTTTCAGCTTTCTTGCCTTCAATGGAGGGTAACATCTTTTTGTGAAGGGACATAGCAGAGATATATTCTGAGTAGCTCCCCACCCCAGAGATTCCCAACAACACTGATCTCCAGCAGGACTTTGCTTGGTCACCACCCTCAGTCGGCTTCCTTCCTTCCCCTGGATCACCTCCCAAATAAATCACTTGTACTTGAACCTCTGCCTCAGGGTTCCCAGAATTCATTATGTTCAACCGCACCCTAGGTTGGTTACTTGCTGCCCCCTCCCCAAAAACATGTCCCTGCCCCTGACCAGAGAACCTAGTCATTCTGAATACTCAGCAGAAGACATTCTTGAGCCCCAAAGTCCTCTTATCCTCTCTGGCACCACGCTGGGTGTCTCCTGTGCTACTGTGCATGCCTGTTTGTACTAATACCCAACAAGTCCTAGTATATTCTTGACAGCACTGGGCTTTTGTAGCGGCCGTCAGTCATGAACTTTCACCTTTGTCTACCCAGTGCCTTACATAGGCAGGGGCACACCAAAGGCATTGGTGAATAAGTGACCACAGCCCAAACCTCCAAAGAATCCATGTTCATTCCTTCACTCAGACGTCTACAGAGTAATGAGCCAAGTGTGGGAAGAAAGGCTCATAAATCATAGATACGGTGGCTTCCCAGAGAGTGGAGGCATTGGACCAGAGTGATAGGGGCGTGGCGGAGGCCAACAATGGGGCATTTCAAGCCCCGAGAGGATCTTCACAGTGTCTGGGGTGGTGGGACCAGAGAAAACCTGATTAGAGAGGCCTCCCTCTTTATTTGAGCCCCACCCGTCCTCTTCATCCTCACAGAGTTGGAGAGTCCGGAGAAAAAGCCTCTGTATCATGGGGCTCCTCCAGTCCCATCCTTCCATTCTCTCAAAGACAGAATCTACCTTATTGGTCACGCCTAGTCATGTCTTTGTATGTTTTCTGTACTAGTGTATTATTTTATATGTTTCATTTTTATTTGTTTGTTTATTTATATGTTTATTTTGAGACAATGTTCCACTGTGTAGTCCTATCTGGCCTGGAACTATGTAGACCAGGGTGGTCTTGAACTCAAAGCAACCTCCCTCCCTCCCCTGGGATAAGTCCCGTGCCACCATGCCAGGCCTTGTTTTGCATATTTTAAAACTTTCTTTGCATAATTTTATACTGTGTGTACTCTTCTCTATATAAGTGCATATTTTTTATAGCATGCTATACTTGTGTGATTTTAGCCTTTTTGATGAGTTGTTCTAGTTCATTCACTTACCTGGTATATAGCATAATTCTCCATCACCTTTGTATATACGATATAGTCACCCTTTAATATTAGAGTATAGTCTACTCTTTTACTTTTTATTATTCATTTGTTTATTTTAATTAGGATTGTTTTCACTTTATTTATTTATTTGTTTATTTATTATTTGTGGGAATGAGGCACTCACATCACCACAGACATTCAAAGGTCAGAAGACAATGGGAGAATGTGTTATCTTCTCCTACCACGTGGGTCTCTAGGATTGAACTCAAGTCATTTGGTACATCCTTGTCAGCAAGTGCCTCTACCTACTAAGTCATCTCAGTGACTTAAAATGACATCATTTGTTTCAAATTATGTCAAAGTCTCAATTAATTTTCCAAATATCACAATTCTTTAAAAGTATTAGTAATCACCATTTCTTCATACTATAAAGTTACACTGTGGTCCAATATGGTATCTATTAGTCAATGAGGCAGGCTCTCTCTCTCTCTCTCTCTCAGATCTAGAGATGAATCTGCTAAGCAAATGTTCTACTACTGAGCTACATGCCAGTCCTCAGCACATTTAAATCTAAGTATCAATTCTTGACATCCTGTGCTTAGAAACTGCATCAGTGCAAAGCAAGTCACCATAATGTACACTACTACAGTGTACACTAGTTCTACTGCACTGTAGTGTATATGACAGTGTACACCGGCTACTATAGAACTACGGTGTATACTATAGTGTACACCTGTTACTACAGCAGTACAGTGTATACTACAGCATACATTAGTTACTACAGTACTATTGTGCATACTACAGTGTACACTATATATAGTATACGGTATATAGTGTATACTATAGTACTAGTTACTACACTACTGTACTGTATACTACTGTGTATACTAAACTTTGTCATTACAGGGGAGTCAGGGGATGAGGTTTCAGAGACTGGAGGTCCCTTTCCCCTAGCCAGATCTTCAGAGTCAGAAAGGAAGAAGAGAAGAAAGGACAGTGACAGTCAGGAGGAACACTGACACTCAGGAGCACCTACACTATGTCAGACACTGTCCTGTTCGGCTGGGCTGACAGCCCCCATCTTCCACATCCCTCCAAACACCATCCCTGCCTTTAGTCTGAGGCTGAGTCACCAGCTGAGCAGCCCTGAACAAGCTACAGTCTCAGGGCTTCTGTTTCATAGTCTATAAAATGGATTGGTAACTCCAAAGTCCTGGCTGTTCTGAGCACCAGGAAGCAGCTGCTTATGATGTAGAAAATGTCACAAACCTGTGTTCAGGCTCTGGAGTCAAGTATCAGGTCTGCCACTTACAAGCCATGTGACGTTGGGTAAGTCACTTCAAGTCTACCTCAGCTTTCCCACTTTTAAAATAGGGGTCATGGTACTTCTGGAATTGCTTTGAGAATTAAAGGCATTAAAATGACTCCCCTGTGACTGAGGACGTAGCTCTGCCAGTGGAGTCTTTGACTAGCATGCGCAAGGTCCTGGTTAGACCCTCAGCACTGTGTCAACCCGATGTATTCTCTGTGCTTGTAATCCCAGGAGGTAGGAAGTAGAGGCAAGACGATCAGGGGTTCTTGGAGAAATAGCAAGTTCGAACTCAGCCAGGAATGCATGAGACCCTGTCTCCAAATACAGATAGATAAAGAGGTAAATGGTAAAATGGAAACCCCTGATGCATAGTAGATAATTGCGAAATTATACAAACCCTTCTTTCTTCCCCACCTCTCCAACCTCATCATGCCAGAATTATAAAATTCTAAACTTAGAAGTCGTTGAAGAAAATCACTATTCTCTCTCCCTCCCTCCCTTCCTTCCTCCCTCCCTCCCTCCCCCCTCCCTCTCCCTCCCTCCCTCTCTGTCTATCTCTCTCTCTGTCTGTCTCTGTCTCTCTGTCTGTCTCTGTCTCTCTGTCTCTCTGTCTCTCTGTCTCTCTGTCTCTCTCTCTCTCTCTCTCTCTCTCACACACACACACACACACACACACACACACACACACCACAGAGAGGAGATGGAGTAGGAGAAGGATCAAGTGGGAGGGGGAGGGGAAGACAAAGAGAGAGACAGAGAGACCTATAAAGAGGGAAACTGAGGCCAGGAAAGGGCTGGAGTAGGTAGGAGATCCAGAATTCAATCGAGCAGCAGGTCCCCACCCTCGGAGTGGTCCTCTGAAGCCCGCGGCGTGTTTAACAATCTATCACCCGCCTCCTTGTCCCACCAAGGGCAGGCAGCCCAGCCCTGTCCTGGATGGGCGGGACTCCAACGCTGGGTGCCAAGACCTCCGCTCCCTGGCTGTCCTGCTTAGTACCGCAAGAAGCCTGGTACTCTTGGGATCGGAGCTGAAGCACCACCCACGGCCCTTCATTAAATGGAGGGTTCGCTTCCCAGAGCTGCAGCCTTGACTCAAACGGGCTGATGCTGCGCAGCGCAGGTGAGGGCGCAAGAAGGGTGGGAAACGGCGGTGGAGGGGACCAAAGAGACTGGAGATGTGGGCGCCGCGGGTACAAGGTGTGCAGGGCAGGCCTGTCGACTGTGGGCTCCTGGTTCTCCTTCACCCGGGCTGGATAGGAGACAGAGTAAAGAGTACGGGGGATTACTGTGTACACTTGGTATGAGCGTGCATGTATGCCACAGGACAAACCGATTGTGGGGCCCAGGTGGCTCCAAGAAGTTTGTGATGCCTATGACTAGGAGTGACTTTGCCCTGGACTGCAGACGGCTTTCCACAGGGTGGGTACTGGTGTACCACAGGTGTGCACTACCTGTGTTCGGTGGGGGTCGTGAGACGTCTGCTTTGTCGGGTACAGGTGCCACCATTGCTTGGTGCCAAATCAGATGATGGACAGCGACCAGCATCCGTGTGTTAGTACCACTGAAAGCCTCCCTCCCCTTTTCCTCTCCTCCCCTTCCCCTTCCTTTCCCAGAGTGGCTCTGAACTCCTGATGATCCTGCCTCCATTCATCTCCCCAAACACTAGAATTATTGCTGGTGGCTGCTGAAAGTTTTTCAGAAATCACAGATGATTTTTTTGTATCCAGGGTTTGGGAGAGTGCAAGCTCACTCACCCCGGATGTAGAGGAGGAAGAGTGTCAGAAGCCAGGCTCCCTGACCCTTTCATCTCCTACCCCCTCCGTATGCAAGAGACATTTCTCTAAAACCTCATCCTTTATCTCCAAAATTCCTATGGACTCCTTGCTACTGTTTCTGCCTTTGTTTTCGTGTGAGAGCATTGGTCTGACAAGTCTTCATCTCTGGGTTAGGCTTGGCAGTCCACTGTGTTTATCCAGTGATGGGAACCCTCCAGCGCCCCACCCCCAACTGACTGGGAAAGGCTGAGACTCCACAGCATGTGGCTTCCCAGTTAGGTATATATGGTGTGTGCTACAGGGGTGTGTGCTACAGGAGGGTATCACTTTCGATGCAGAAGACCTGTACCTGTACCTGAAGGACCCCGAGAGGCCATAGCAAAGGAGATTCCATAGCAGCCTGTGATGGCCACCCTTCCTTACCATTCCAGTGGGTTTCAGACCCCAGTTCTTGCAGGAATAGGGGCTGAGGGTAGGCGTGCCCCTCAGTACCTCAGTTCTCTTCTTTGTAGAATAGAGATATTTATAGTACTTACCCTGTAGGGTTCCTGTGAGAACTGGCTCACTTCCTGTATATAAATAAAGTGTTTGCACAGTATCTGACACGTTAAAACACAGGTGGTGTCAGAACATGATGACAGTGATGGAGGTTACCACATACCTCCAGGAACTCACTTCTCACAGTCAATGATTCTGAAGGGGTGGACATCTCAGAGCCCTCCAATCTGAACAACTGTGGAGTATTATCAAACTGTCCCCAACTGTGGAGTGTCCCCAACTGTCATCTCAGCTGCTTTCTCAGTGACTCTCTGTCTCCTGGCAAGTCACAGGCTAAGAGGGGAAGTTGCAATGGCTGGGTATAGAGCGTGGGAGAGATAGATGCTGAAGGAAAATGAGAGCAGCCTAGGGCTTAGATGGGCACCTCTCCATTCTGAGAACCACTGTAAGACAGACAGATGCTTCGTGCTCTTCAGGGGTAAGCGTGGGAATTATGAAGGGCGGAAGCTGGCATCCTTCTGCCTAGAACAAGGAAAGTTGAGAAGATGCAGATGTTTGATCCTTGATCCAAAGTTCCTGGGAGCTGGGTAGGGGGTGGAGGCTGGAGGGAGAGCAGACTGTGAGATCAGAATTGAGCAACTGGTCCACATGGGCCAGGAAGTCCCTCAGGCTAGTCTTTATTTCCAGGGCTAAAACATTTGTGTTGGCAGTGTAAGAACCCCTATTCTTGCTGACTTCATAGAGCCAGTTTGGAGAGGGTGCCCAGAGGCCTTGGAAGATAAGGAGACATAAAAGGCAGTGCTGGGAGCTGTGGAAATATTTTGTGGGAGGGCATGAAAACATATCTCCTGTGGCAGGGTGCTATGAAGGGCTGCTGGAAAGCCCAGGGAGACACAGGACCAGCCATTGTCCCTATGGTACACTGTCACCAGGCAGGGACTACTTCTTTTCTAGAGGCCCCATGAGCTATTCCACAGGGTCTGGAGGACAGAGCCCTGCTGAGCAGCAGGTGTGGCCCTGACAAACTTAACTTTCTGAGCATACAGTGAGGCCAGTTCTTTCCTTCCAGCTGCTAGGAGGTGGGACCCAGTGATACTAGCAACACTTCTGGCCTGCTTTCCTTTAACCCGTAATTCTGGTCGTACTTGCTTACGGTTCTAGTCCTAGTGTTATTGGGTGCTTAGTCCATAAATCCACCACCTCCATTTCCCTGTATTTCAAAAGAAACTAAGAAGCAGAAATTTGTAAAGGAAAATGGATTTATTAACAGTTTGGCCAAATCATGGGGAATGGAGGTCTAATTTCTACCCCCAACACACTTAGGGCTACTTAGAATTTACAGAAAGACACAAGAAAACCAGATGTGGCACATGCCTTTAGTCCCAGCACTTGAGAGGCAAAGGAGGAAGATAACAGTGAGTTCAAGGCCAACCTGGTCTACATAGTGACCTCTGGAATAACCAGCACTACATCCTGTCTCAAAAAAAAAGGTACAAAGTAAGGACACATATAAATTTAGCTGTGAGACAGGCTAATGGATCTTTTCCAGAGTTGCAGGTAACCTGGCCCATGGTTGCCCCATTTTTCCTTATACAAAGATTATCATTCAAACCCAAATAGAAGAAAACAGTCTTAATCATCCCCCATTTTTGTTTACTTTTGATTTTCAGGGATATGGGGAGCTTGCGACAGGATCTTGCATAGTTTAGGCTGAACCTGGCACCTACTATTTAGTGGAGAATAAGCAGCCTTGACCTCCTGATTCTGCTGTCTCTGCCACACCAATGCTTAAATTACAGAGTGCTGGGATTGCAGATACGACGGCTATGGCCTGCAAGATCTATACCTCCCCTTTTGTTTTCAGAGTCTCAAGCAGCCCAGGTTGGCCATGCATTCTCTGTGTAGTGAAGACAATCTAGAACTTTTCCTTCTGCCTCCACCCCCTGAGAGCAGGGATCAATCATGGAGCACCATGCTCAGGTTATGCAGAGCTGGTGGCTAAACCCTGGGCTTCATGTGTGTGGAACAATCACTCTACCGACTGAGCCTCAGACCCAGCTCTAAGAGAAAATACTCCCAGGAAAACTGTGAGGGCTAAGACTCCCACCTATTCTGGGCCTGGGAGAGTCCTTGGTTGTCAGCTCTGTTCTTCAACAGTGAGTAGAATTGTTTCCCAAGTCTTCCCATATGCCTATGAAACATACTAATTTTTGCAAGTGAAGAGAAGGTGGAGAACTCATAACCACAGGAAGAGGCATGGTGTGTCTTTCTATTGTTGTTTTGGTTTCTCTGAGACAGTGTCCACTATGTAGCCTTAGCTAGCCTGGAACTCACAGTGTAGACTAGGCTGTCCTCAAACTCACAGAGATCCACCTGCTTCTGCCTTTGTGCTGGGATTATAGGAGTGGGCCACCACTCCCAGCTATGTATGAGTGTCTCTTAGAATATTTCTGCTTCCCCCATGAGGGATTCAGCATAATTACCCTAGTAGTCTATGATTATCCAAACATTCTAAATGTCTGTAACCCAAGCTCCAATTTACTATACTCTCGACAGCAACATGTCCTGATTCCCACTCTAATGCTCTAGGATTCTGCACCCCAACACCTCCCCACCTCCCACTTTGGCGAGCAGACATTTACAAGCTACCAAGGAAGAAGCCTCAGAGGTTGGTTCAGCAGAAATATTGGAGGAACCTGGGAAAGGTCCCTTCCCTTCCAGCTAGACTGGATGAAGGATGGTCAAGTGGTCATGCTCCCAGGAATGATGATGGTGAGCGCAGTGGAGGTAGAGTAGGCGTGGCTCTCAGGGGTGATTGAACTCCGGGGAGGGGAATATTTGGGTATTGCTCAGGAGGAAAGAGTTGTGCAGATATTGGATGCGCCATTGAGAGAAAGACAGCAGAGAACGCATCAGAAGGAACCCCAAAGGCCAGCCTCTTCTCTCTGAGACATACCTGCCTCCTCCACCAGCCTTAGGTGGACAACGTGCAGTGGTGCTGCAGGAGTGCTCATGCGCAGCTGGGCTTTAGCTGTGTGGCTTTTATAATCTGTCTGGTCCCCTCTCCTGGACTGAAAACCTAGCAAGCAGGACTAAAACTGCTCATGCGCCTCTTTCCAGACATCTGTGTAGCAGAATGCCATTGTGCAGGGCAGTCCTCAGGCTATCCACAGCGGAATAATGGCTAAATAATGTGTATGAGTTATCTGATGAGTAAATAATGTGTATGAGTTATCTGATGAGTAGAAGCAAAAACAACTACCAGGTCATCTCCCAGCTCCACCCATAGAGAGGCAAGCAGGCAAGAACACTCTAAAGGTGGTAAATGAGTGAAGGGAGTCCTGGGTCCCACACCTGTGAGGCAGGAAGAGGATAGGAGTGGCCTAGGTCCAAGCAGTAAAGGGTGAGCCGAGCCGGGCAGTGGTGGTGCCTGCCTTTAATCCCAGCACTCGGGAGCAGAAGCAGGCAGATTTCTGAGTTGGAGGCCAGCCTGGTCTACAGAGTGAGTTCCAGGACAGCCAGGGCTACACAGAGAAAGCCTGTCTTGAAAAACCAAAAAAAAAAAAAAAAAGGAGGGTAAGCGGGTCTCAAGCCCAGGCTCCCATGGTCTGCTACTCCAGTCTCCGGCAGGATGGAGCCCACTGAATGCATCCTGGGCCTCTGCCTTCATTCCCATCTTCTTCACCTTCTGCATCCAGTCATGGAGCCCTGTGCTTAACTCTCCATCAGTTCATCAGTTCTCCAATCTCTACCCTTCAGACCCTGTTCCAGCTCTGGAATCTTCCCCAGCCTTTCCCCCCAGGCTCTTCTTCTCTGCCCACATCTGACACAGTGGCTTCTCCAGCACAACCCACTGCTCTTTCTCAGCTTCACAGGCGTCACTGGGCTCCTCTGTGCTCACGTGATCTCGAACTGTTCCAGTCACAGTAACCCCAGGTCACACTCCCCCCAGGTCACCCTTCCCACCTTTCCAGGCGTGTCTGATACCCATTCTTCCCCATTTCCTGCTGTGTCCTGAGGCAAGAATGTTGTGGTGTCAGGGCCAGCTCAGGTCCCTTCTGGGTTATGTCAGGGACTCCACAGGACAAGGCCCTGTGGGCTAATAAGCCCTTCTGTTATGCCGGCAACCCAACCGCATGCCATGCACAACCTTAATGAGCCCTCTCTGTGGAAGCCTTGACTGCCTCTCACCATGGCCCACTCTCCATTCTTCCCGGCTGACACTGACCTCACCAGAGGGCTAGAAAGTAAGGACACCAAAAGAGAGCCACAAAGAAGAAAGAGCAATCTAAGCACTCCACTGGCATCGTGGCCCCTGGACCCCATTCAGAGCCCCGAAACACTAGTGCATCCTTCAGTTCTTCCCTTAACTCCAACTCAACGTCATGTGCGTGCCCCTCTCCCTGTCGTTCCTGCCTCAGTGACCAGGGCGTTACCCACAACTCCAGGAACTTAGACAGGAGGAGAAAAGCCCTCCCACCCCATTCTCCACTTAACAGCCTTGTTCCCGAAAAGCTCCTGCTCTCTGGAGTCCTCTATCACCTAAGGGAAAGCTGAAAGGAGCCAGAATGTTTCTCAAAACACAGCACTCTGATCCTCCTGGGACACACAGGCTGCAGCCCCACAGACACACAGACCTACAGAGCTTGGCAAAGGCTACTTTCTCTTGATGTTCTCCAGATCATCCTTTGGCTTAAGGTCAAAACTTTCACCCCACCTCAGTAGCCCTTGTGCATGGAAGTTTCACCAAACACAGACATCCCTGATAGTATATTGTGGGAGAGTTTACATGGGTGACCAGGAAATGCCACAACCTTGACTTTTTACTATGCCCTGTGGTGGTTGGTCTCTTTGCTTCACTCTCCCTCCCTCCTTCCTTCCTTCCCTTTCTCCTTTCCTTTCTCCCTCCCTCTTCCTGTCTGCCTGTCTGTCTGTCTGTCTGTCTCCATCTATCTTTTGCAGCCGGAGCTCACTAATGTTCAACTGACTGTGTTGCTCTCCTCAGTGCACACAGAACAAGAAGCAGGATTATCCTAGTGATTGGTTCCACCCAATCAGACAAATATTTGTTTCCTTTGTATCTGGGGGTGGTAGGGGCGGAGAGGTGTGGTGGGGAGCCATAAATCCTTTTCTCTTTTACTTTGGCTTCTAGGATGCTTGGTCACCATGTTAGTCTGGGTTTCTGCCCCTGATAGGATCATGTGGTGCACGTGACCATTACCTGAGCCATCCAGCTCTTTCTGGACAGAGAAGTGGAGAAATCTAAGCACACAATGAGTAACTCTTCTGAGAGAGTCCACTGGCTTCTTGGATTTTCTCCTTTTCTCTATTGTCTCTTCAGCCTCATGAATCACAAGACAGGCAGGGTAGAATGGGCAGGGTGCACGCTGCCGGGTCAAAGCACTGTGTTCAGATCCTTCATCTGCTACTATGGCGCTTTAAGAGTGTCAGGCAAATGGCTCAGAACCGTGAAGGATACCACTGCACCTCCCTTGGCTAGTGTGGGAGGGCTAGCTGGCCCAGTCTCAGGGCTCAGAACGAACAGTTCCTGGCACATCATAAGCTCTGTCCTGGGAGGGCCAGTGGGGAGGATCTGGTTCTTTCTGTCTAGAGTATTCGGTAGCTGACCTCCTCTCTGATTTTGGAGATGACTTCTAGTAAAGTTAGGGTAGGGCTTCAGCCTGGTGCACTGACAGTTCCCAGGATGCTCCAAGGTACAAAGTTCACACTTTTAGCTCAGTAAAGTTGAGCTGATCTGTGGCCAGGTTCATCCAATAGATCCAGAAGGGAGCAGAGAAGCTTGGACTAGTGCCTGTGCCCTCATGCCCACTCTGTGTTCCCCAGAGGCTGGATTCTGAGCTGAGCTGTAGACAAGCACCATCAGCCTTTTTTTGTACAGATACGGGGTCTCCATATTTAGCCCAGAATGGGCCTCCAACTCCATAGTGTTAGGATTGCTGGCATGTACCACATCCACCAAGAACTGTGAGATTCTTGATTATCACTAAGTCAGCCAGAAGAGCCCACCAAGCACAGAGGGCAGGAGAAAACCTAAAATACAAGAAAGTGGATGGAGGTCGAGGCTTCAGTAGAGTGGGCAAGCCTCCTCTGCCTGGGAATGGCCCTGTCCCTGTAGAATTCCCACTAGCCTGCCTCTTGCTCTATGAACTCCAAAATGCAGAGCAACTTTTCTGAGTTTTTAAACTTTACATCCATTTTTATGTTGGTGTGTACACACATGCTCGTGCCATGAGGAGGTGAGAGGACCTCCTGGACTCCGTTATCTCTTCTCTCCTCTTTGAGGTGGGGTCTCTCTTGTTTCTCCTGGTGCAGTGTGTGCTCCAGATGTAGCTGTCCTGATGAGTTTCCCTGCAGCAGTGCTGGGGTTACAAATGCATTCCAGTGTATGAGGCTTCTTGCTCGGGTTCTGACTCAGGTCAGGCTGTGCGGTAGGTGCTTCTGCTCTCTGAACCTTCTCCCCAGGCCTAGCACATTACATTAGCCAGGGACGGAGTGGTTCTGTCAAAGCTATCTTCTGAAGGACTTTTGCTTGTTTTTTCTGTGTGGTCTGGCCTGGGCCTTTCTACGAATGAGGCCATAGCATCGCTAAGTGGCCTTATGTGATCTGTGTCCATGGGAAACCTCATGACCTGTCTGTGAGGGAGCAAAAGTCTAGCAGCCTTAGGAGAAATCAGGCCCTTTCCTTCCATCTCTTTCCTGGTTCTGCAAGAGCCTTGCACCATCTTACTGCTAAACTAAGCTTAAACCCTGCGTGGTCTCAGCTGGACACAGTGCATAGGTATGCTGTTGTGTGCATATGTTGTAGACCTGTGTGCTGACATACTTCAGTGGGGGTTACACCATGGGCACAGGCTCCCTGTTCTTCTGCTGGGAATCTGTACTTTCCTAAGATGGCAAACAGCAGCCCCAGGATCCTGGTCGGATGGGTTGAAAGAGCACTGTGGCTCACCCAGAGCACCCCCCTACACCCAGTCTGAGTACACCACCCATCTTACTAGCTAAGAGCTTGAAGTGGCACCAACACCTAGGGAGGCCACATCTCCCCCTACATGGCCCAACCAGGCCTCTCCTGTTCCAGACAGAGAACGGAGAATGGTATTGACCCTCTCACATCTTGAGGATGGCAAGGTACCACTGGATAGAGGCCTTGGGACCTAGGATATACAAGAGACCATCCCTACCAGTGGCTCCTTCTCAGTCCCCAGTGGTCAGGAAGAGCTCTCATCTATCGCTGTAGGAAGCACAGTTCTGGAAGGGGTAGATAAACCCAAGGAAGGCTAGAAGGAAAGCAGTGAGCTTGAGCCAGCAGTGGTCACCAGGGACAGGACTCTCAGGTAGCCTGGCTGTGTGGGAGCATCTGACTTATTGTAGGTGGCTGTACTGGCTGGTTTTGTGTCAACTTGACATGCTGGAGTTATCACAGAGAAAGGAGCTTTAGTTGAGAAAATGCCTCCATGAGATCCAGCAGTAAGGCATTTTCTCAATTAGTGATCAAGGAGGGAGGGCCCCCTGTGAGTGGTACCATCTGTGGGCTGGTAGTCTTGGGCTTTATAAGAAAGCAAGCTGAGCAATCCAATAGAAGAAGCAAGCCAGTAAGTTACATCCCTCCATGACCTCTGCATCAGCTCCTGCTTCCTGGCCTGCTTGAGTTCCAGTCCTGACTTCTTTTGGCAGCAGCATGGAAGTGTAAGCTGAATAAACCCTTTCCTCCCCAACTTGCATCTTTGTCATGATGTTTGTGCAAGAATAGAAACCCTAAGACAGTGGCTCAGGGCAGAGAGGTCATTGTGGAAGAAGGCTCAGTACCCATTGCCTTTTGGCCACTAAAAGTCTGAGGATAGTGGGGGTTTGGCCCTTCCAGAGATACCCACACCCAGGATTGAGCTGGCAGAGACTGCTTAATCCCCTAAGCCTTCCGCCTTGTTTTATGCAACTGCTTTTGTTCTGGGGAAAGAGCCTGAGGAGCCTGTGGTGACTGCCACCTTACAAATCTCCTATGGCATCTGGGCTGCCCTGGGATTGTGGGCCTGGGAAACCACTGCTGTGGACTGGGAATTCTGGGGTACTCTAGACTGAGGTATGTGGGCAGCATAGGCAAAGGCACAGATGCACACAAGCACTGTACCCCACAATGTAGAGGTGAATGCACACATTGACCAGCCCCACACGTGTGCGCACCCTGCATTCCTTCAGGTTGACTTCCATGTCCTTCCACCTGGGAGCGGACCCTCGGATACTTTGGGGCTATGCCCCCCACCCCAGCATTCCTTTTCAGGATTTTTCCTACACAGGGACAAAGGGATCTTTCTGTCGGTGGCCTGCTGTTGGGTGGAAGTGGAAGCTTCTTTGTTTTCTATGAAGTCACTTACTTCTCACCAACAGAAAGGGTCTGCTGCCAGGGGCTCTCTCAGGACCTCAGGATATGAGGAGCATGTGACACCCTCTGTTATCTTGGTCTGCACACTGCCTTTTTGTTACTGTGATGCAACTCTTCATGACACCACCAAGATGTGGGTGCCTTCGTTCATCATCATCATCATCATCATCATCATCATCACTGCTGCTGATACTACAACTACTACTACTACATCTACATCTTACAAATGGGAGAACTGAGATCCAGAGAGGGACAGACACTGGTTAAAGTCACACAGCAAATTCAAGCAAAGTGGACACATGCATCTTACCCTTGAGCTAGGGGAAAGTGCCTTCTGCCTCTGGGGGCCTAGAGTATGAGAAATGGGCTTGGTTGGGAGCCTAGGGGATGGGGCAGGCTGGGACCACCAAGCAGGCTTCGTGTGGAGAATCTTTCTCTTCCTACACCTGGAGCTGCTTAAGCTCCCTCACAAAACTCCGCTGTGAGGTTCTTTTATGTACACATGCCAGGGGAAAGGACCAAGGGACAAGAAGGACACCTCTGCCTTGCCTTGTGACCCTGGGCCCAGACCCCCTCCTCTGCTGAGGTAGGTCAGAGGGTGTGTTTCCTCCCCTGGCCTGCAGAGGACAGAGCCTGGAGTGCAAGCCAGGCTCCAGGCACAAATCAAAGCATTGGCATTCTGAACTGAAGCAGTACCCAGGAAGCCTGCCTGGCCTTAGCTCCTGGCCTGCTTCGATCCTGTAGGGCCTAGTGTATGGTCTCCTCCAGGCTGTGTGGGCTTCTCCAAAGAGACAGAGGTGGTACAGAGAAAGGAAGACCTAGTAAGTCCTGTTATGTCCACCTGAGGAGCCCCCTAGCTCTCTGCTCAGCACACCTCTCTTAGTTTTTCTCTAAAGCTCTCAGCTCAGATCAGAAACTTTGCTCTGCACCCTTGCTCATAGTAAAAGCCACCCAAAGGGAGGAAGGGGATGAGGAATAATCCAATTGACAGGGAGGTGCTGTCCAGGCCAGTCAAGTACCCAGGCACAGCTACCTATTGCCTTCTCCTGGTCCTGCCCAAGCTCCAGGAAGAGAGTCACCCATTCTGCCCTTCTTCCAAGCCACCCTCCTTCTGAGGAGCCATTCTTGGTCCCCGGGGAGTAGTGTCTGGACATGCATGATTGGAGTCACAGACAACAGATTCGTTAATCTTGGGGTCTGGGTCTCTCTTAATGAGCCTTCCAGGCACTGCTGAGAAACCAGGGTAATTGTTCCCTATGGCAGTAATGAGCAGGAGCCAGGCTCTGTTCAAACTTGAGAGAGTTCAGGAGGAGAGCTGGTGTGTAGCTAGGAGCCTCCCTGTGCCCAGCCCTGGGCCTTGAGTGCTCCTTCCCTCTATCCTCCCAGCAACCCTCAGGCTAAACTGATGGTCCAATGGTCCCCATCACTAGGCTGAGTGAGCAGAGCTGGGGGTGACTTGCTCCTAGTCCAGTAGTGGCTGACTCAGTCTTGTGCCAGATACTTGAGCAAGAAGATCTCCAGATTGAGCCCTGAGAGACAGTGTCACTTCCCCTCCTGGTAGTCCAGTTACCTCATCTGCCACCTCCCAGACTCCCGCACTCTGTGGCACAGGAACTGCCTGGTGGCAGGGGCTGCTTCAGGAGTCTAGCCTGCTCCAGCTCTCATGGCATTCAGGTGGTTGCTGTGTCAGGGGGAATTTTCAGGTAAGGATGCTTTCTTCCTCCAGGGTTTTCCCACCGTGCACACCACTGCAGTCCCGGGCTGGGTGCAGTAGGCTGAGCAGGTGTGGGTGGGTGTGGGGTCTTCTCCCTTCCTCTTCATTTCCTTTACCAAGTTGTGCCCAGAACTAGGCTGCACAGCACAGAGGGACGAGACACAGAGGACTGGGGTGGAGGAGATGAGAACATGGGAAACTGGCTATGTCTTGGGTGGGGTGGTGGAATCCTGAGACAGAGGTCTGAGTTTGACTTCTGAATGAATCAAGACTTTTTTTCTTTTTCCTTTCTGTGCCTGAACTTCTTACCTGTGAATTCAAGTAGCTGAGTATGTGTCTGAGTATTGTCTGTGCTAGATGATTATATCTATTCCAGGCAGACACAGGCAATCTCTGTGAGTTCAAGACTAGCCTCTTCTGCATAGTGCATCTCTTGTGAGTTGCAGGCCAGTAAGACCCTATCCAAAACAAACAAACAAACAAAACAAAAAAACAAAAAAAAAACCTGTTTTGTGTCAAATTTTAGAGAGTAAAGAGGGTCCCTCGGGGAGGGGCTGGGCGGAACTCTCAGAGCTGCTCAGGAGCCTTGGCAGGAACAAGCAGGAAGGATGCTAAAAAACAATGTAGCCTGAGGTTAATCCCACTGGAAAAACTGATTCCCTGAGTCCAGGCATGGCTTGTTAAGGGGAAGAGAAGCAGAGTAATTGAATGTATCTGGGAACAGGGCTAAATCTTTCTGAGAGTTTCTGTTCACATTTGACTCTGCTGACCCTGATGGAGGAAAGGCAGGCAGAGACCCTGTGTTTGGTACTGCTACCTCCTGAAGGCTTAGTACCTGACTCAGCCTTCCCAGTGCTGGGATTACAGGCATGTACCAGGTGCTGGGCCTTCCATGGTGCGTCTGCATATGTGTGCAAGACAAAGATGTGAATGCACAGCTCATGAGCATGTATGAAAGGTGTGTGCCTGGACACACTCTCCAGTGCCAGTGGGAGTTTATACTGCTGAGACTCCATTTGGCTAGGGGTGAGGCTCAGCTCTTTGCAAAGCCTGCATGAGAGTCCTGAGTTGGATCCTCAGCACTACATGATACTGGGCATAGTGGTGAATATCTGTTATCCGCCTACTCAGGACGTAGAAGCAGGAGGATAAGAAATTCAAGGTCATCCTCAGCTATGTAATGAGTTCAAGGCCAGCCTGGAGAAATCTTTTTTTCTCTTCTTATCGTTCTTCTTTTTAAATTTCCTTACTATTTGTTAGCTTACCAGGAAGGGGGACATCACAGTCTAGAAAACTAACATTAACTATTGTCTCTAGACTGTCCTCCTGCCTCATCCTGGAACTGTTCCTACAGACTTCACTGGGGCTCCCTACAGGACTGTCTTCAGTGCTGAGAATCTGGCTCCTCTGTGCCACCACCCTCCCTCTGAGGCTTGGAGCTGGCTGGGAGCCTCAATTGTCCCATTGAATCTTTGTGACATCCCAATGTCATCTGGAGATGCCACTAGTATCCCATTTTACAGACAGGGAGTTGGAGGCCTGTGAGGAGAAATGCCTGTCTCAGGATTCAGGGAGCTCAGCCTGCTGGCAGCAATACTGGACTTCAATTCTTAACTTCTAACTCGGTTTTCACTGTTGCAGCCTGGCTAATGCACTGGCTATCTGGCCGAGTGCACACCTCAATGAAAGAGCAAGTAGCTCCTATGATACAAAGCTGAAAGTGTGTGACTGGGGAGATGGCTCAGTGGTTAAAGTGTTTGCCATGCAAGTGTGAGGATGGGGGTTCGGATCACCCATATGAGTGAGGTAGGTCATCCGTAGTTCCAGAGCCCAGAAGGTGAGAACAGGATCAAGCTGGCTAGCCTACTTGGCTGTACTAACAAGGTCTGAGATCAGCTGAGCCAGTGTCAACAAATAAAGTGGAGAGCGATTGAGGAAGACTCTAGATGCCAAACTCAGGCTTCTGCACACTTGTGCAACACACACCCAAGTATCCCCACACACCCATGTGTCCCTATACATGTGAACATGCATGCACATACATCATACACACATACACTTGAGAAAATTGGAAGTAAAAGAAACAGTGCCCGTTAATTTACCAAGCACCCAGGAAGTGCCTCAGGAAGCACGTTCAGCCAGATGAGCTGCAACTTGAAGAGATGAAGGCTTAGGCAGGATGGTCATGGGTGCAAAGCCAGCCTGGGCTCCATAGTGAGTTCAAGGCCAGCCTACACTATGGAGTGAGTCCCTGTTTCAAAAACAAAGCAAAAGTTTACTTAGACGAATAAATTGATAAAGCTGGGGACAGAGGCATACATCTGCAATCCCAGCACTCGGGAGGCAGAGGCAGGAAGATCAGGGATTCAAGGTCAGCCCTAGTGCAGACAGAGTTCCAGCCCATTTTGAATGAGACCTTGTTTCAGACGTAGAGCTCTGAGCTGAGTTTTCCTGCATCTCTGGAGGAGTGGTGAGCTGTCCAAGCCTGTGATTGACTCTGATTTAGGGGGAGGACCTGGGACCTGTCTCTCATGGAGCTGAGTCCCTAGGGCCTGGCTGCTTAATATGCTCTCTCACCTGCCTGGACCTGGGCCTCTTCCCCATTTGTCTCTGAAGTAGGTTTCTATTTCAGTCTGGGTGGACCTGGCGGCCCAGAATTCTACTCTTCTGTTCTGACTGCTGGTGACCAGTTAAGGTCAGAACCCTGGCCTGGGCACGTGGGCACATGTTTATCCTCTCCCTGCCCCTGCTGGATCTGATGGTAAAGGCTGTGTGGGAGGCAGGCACATGTTGGTCTGTGGCTAGAGCCCAGACTGCATCAGTGGCATTTGTACATGGCCATGTGCTGAATACCAGATCCCAAGGAACTAAAAGACCCACTGTCTCCTTAACAACTTATAGGCTGGGGAAAAAAACAGGAGCAGAAGTTTGAGTACAGACTGGTGGGATTGTTCAGTGGATAAAGGCGCTTCCTGAAGATCCTATAACCTGAGTCCAATCCCTGACCCGGGAGGAGGGATGGTTAAAAAGAGAACCAACTCCTTAAAGTTGTCATCTGAATTCCACATATATTGCTGAGGCCAGCACACACACGTGTACACACACAAGCAAGTGTGCACAGATAATAAATAAATAAATGCAATTAGCAACAGAAAGGTCTGCAGCAGTTGTGAGCTGAGCTAGGCATCCCAGGACAACTCTGGATTCCATGGCCTAGGACAAGGTGGGAGTTTTCTGTGACACTGAAGGCAGCTCTTAGTCCAAAGCGAGGGAAACACTGTCTCTGTCACACCAGAAATAGAAACAGCTGCTCCAATGAGGTCCTGAGGTCCTGAGGATGGCAGAGGTGTTAAGGGGCAATAGAGCCCGGGGGACAAAGGAGAGGCTTAGAAACAGCTGGGTTGGAATCTAGGCACCAGCATCTCCCAGCTATGTGGTTCTCACGTATGTTATTACACCTCTTAGAATCTTAGTTTCTCTATCTGTAAAATGGGATCATAGAACCTACCTGACCAGCTCCTAAGGCAGGTAAAATGAGGGCATATATATAGCATGACTTTTAGGTCCTTAGGAAGGGCACCCTGGAGGAGACTTTTCTCTAGGCAGAGCTGAAATTTAGGCAAAGCACAAGACTCATAAGATATCAAAATCTAGGCTGAAGAGATAGCACAGAAGCTGAAAGCATTTGCTGCTCTCACAGAGGACCCAGGCTTGGTTCTTAGCACTCACGTGGTAGCTCACAGTCCTCTGTGATTCCAGTTCCAGAGTATCTGATACCTACTTCTGACCTCCAAGGGCACCAGGCAGGGATGTGGTGCACATATATACATGCATGCATGCATACATACATACAGGCAAGATACTTACACACATGAAACAAAAATAAACAAAATTTTAACATGTCAGAACCTACCCACCATTCACCAATTCTTGACATGGTGCAGAGTCTTCCATTGGCAGCTTTGTCTATGCCCCCATCACATGACTGAGGTGAAGATAGCTCCACATAGGATCGAAAGGAGAGACCCAGAGAAGCTAATCCCTTTTTGTGAGCTAATCCAACAGTAAACACACTGTTCGAAACACACTCTTGGACCAAGCCTCCTGGCCAAACTGGAAATCTCCCACTCTGACTCCAGGTTCATTTCGAGATCCATTGAGGTCCCCACCCCAGCTTTATTACAAACCTAAGTTCATACGGTAACTCTCATAAGCAGAAAAACAGGAACCAAGAATGGCAAACCTGCTCAAAGTCATAGAACTGCTAGAAGCAGAAGGAAGATTTAAATCCAAGACTCTCCCATGCCAAGGGGTACTTATTCCACAAACAATGTGAAGCCTTAGAACAGAAATACAATACACAGTAAATAAATATACAATAAAAATGGCAAAAATATGGACAAGAACACACACCAAAGGAACAATCAGGGAAACACAAGTGAAAACCACAACACACCAATCCACACCCAGTAGGGTAACTAGAGAAAAATATATAGAATTTAAAATGTCAGCGAGGCACAGGTAGAGTGCACAGGCAGCATGCAGGAAACCCTGAACCTGAGCACGCCTGTATCCCAGCAATTGGGAGGCAGAAGCAAGATCAGAACTGCTAGGTCATCTTTGGCTACATAGTGAGTTCAAGGCCAGCCTGGGCTACACAAGACTATGTCTCAGAAAGATAATAAAGGTTTCAGCAAAGGTGTGACATTAGGATTCTCATCTGCTACTGGTAAGAACATAAAATTGCACAATTCTTAGGAATGCAATTAAACAGTTCCCCAAAACTTAGACCTAAAATCATCAGGAGAACCAGTAGTTTCATTGTTAGGCACATACCCAAGAAAAGTGAAAGTACCTCCATGCCCTGGGTGTGGTGGTGACAGTGTGCAGTTATCTGCACTTGGAACGCTGAAGCAAGACTGGCTTAAGCTCAAGGATGGCCTGAGACACAACTGTGAGACTGTTTCAAAACAAAACAAACCAGGTGCTGGGGAGGTGGCACAGTAGGCAGGGTGCTTGCTGTTATTGCAGACGACCCAGGATCAGGAACACATATCAGGCAGATCACAGTTTGCCGGGAACCTTAGATCCAAGGGATCCAGCGCTATCTTGTTCTCCTCAGGCAAGTGAACAGACAGACAGACATTTTTTAAAGCAACCCTTAGGCTAGAGAAATGGCTCAGGGGTTAAGAGCACTGGCTGTTCTTCTAGTAAACCCAGATTCAATTCCCAGGACCCACATGGTGACTCACAACCATCTGTACCTCCAGTTCCAGGATCTTCTGGTGCCCTCTTCTGTCTTCTGCAGGAACTGCACACAAGTAATACACATACATGCGGACAAAATCACTCATACACATAAAATAATTTTAAGCTGGACAGTGGCAGCACATGAAGAAGCACATGTATGATTTCAATGCCATGGAGTATACACATCTATAAACACAGGAGGAAACCAAAGAAGAGCAAATGCTAATGGATGCAGAGTTTCTTTTAGAGCAGTGTCCGCGACCCTTTAACACAGTTCCTCATGTTGTGCTGACCCCCAACCATAAAATTATCTTGTTTCTACTCCATAACTGTAATTTTTCTATTGTCATGAATTGTCATTGTATTATTATATGTATATGTTATTGTATTGTAAATATCTGAGATGCAGGATATCTGATGTAAGACCCCCATGGGTGTCACAACCCACAAGGAGAAATTAATCCATGATCACTTGGACCTGTTGTCTTGAGGCCTTCGGTAGGACAGAGCACCATGGCAGGAATGCATGGTAGTGCAGATATAGAAAGAGAGACAGAGAGGGCTGAGAGACGGCTCAGCTGTTAAGAGCACTGTCTGCTCTTCCAGAGGTTCTGAGTTCAATTCCCAGCAACCACATGGTAGTAATAGGATCTGATGTCCTCGTCTGGTGTGTCTAGAGACAGCTACAGTGTATTCACATACATAAAATGAATAAATCTTGAGAGAGAGGGGGTTGTCCCCAGTATTGCCTCTAAAAGCACCCCCTCCCTGTGATCTGTTTTCTCCAATTAGACCCCAGCTCAGAAAGCTTTTGCCGTCTCCCATTAACACCATCAACTAGGAAACAAGCCTTCAAAATGCGAACATTTAAGATCCAAACCAGACCACAGAAGGCTGAGCTGGCACTAATCATGAGACAGGCAAATAGAGAAGCTTCACTGAGTTTCCTGGCAATTGACATGAAAAGAAAGCAGCCGCCTCCGAGTGGAGGAACGTGATGGGTCCTGAGAGGAACTAACCCTTCAGGGGCGAGAGTCCTAAAATCTGAGTTGGATCATTGCATCATAAAAGTTGGTTTTCTATACCCCCCCCCCCGGTCTGAGGTTCTGATACTAAGAGAATCAAGAGCTGCAAGGGGCCTGTATTTTACCATACATGTAAGCCACCATGCTAGCCTGCTTCAGCTTCATGGATGCTGGCCAAAGAAATAAAAATGTTAGTTAGAGGTAAAGAAACTTTGCTCTTCACAGCAGCAATGATGGGCAGCCCTTGGACCATCTCTCAAGGTCCCACAGGCCAAGGGAAAGTGAGCCAAATAATACCTATGTGTCCATGGGCTGGGGGACAAGAAAGGAACCTGGAGCTTTGTCTTGGAGAAAGACATCTTTCTTGTTCCAGACAGTCAACAAACACGACGCTATCGTTATCTTACATGGCTGTTTGCTCAAAGACAGCCATCTCTGCTCAAAGTTCTGCCAGGCTCTGCTGAAGCAATAGAGGGCTGACCCAGAGCATGGATGTGCTGTCCCGGTCTTTCTTCCCTTTTCCTGTTTGTTTCGTTGTGAGTTCGTTTAAAACTACACACAATGAAGAATATGCACCTTAACGTTTTGTTTACTTTTGTTTTGTTTTGAGACAGGGTCTCACAATGTAAGCTTAGCTAGCTAGACTTTACTATACAGACCATGTTAGCCTTGAACTTGCAGTAGTCCTCCAGTGACTGCCTGGCTCTGCAAGATTACAGGCACAGGACACCAAACCCAGCTTAACCCTTTTTAAATTTAAAAATTTAGACTGTATTTATTTTGGAATGTATTTGTTTTATGTATATGAGTGTTTTGCTTGCATTTATGTATTTGCATCATATGTGTGCCTGATGCCTGTAAAGGTGAGAAGAGAACATCAGATCATGGATGACTGTAAGCACCATGTGGGTGCTGGGAACTGAACCCAGGCCTTCTGCAAGAGCAGCCAGTGCTCTTACTGCTGGGCTCTCTAGGTCATTTAGCCCTTCTTGAGAGTATACAACTAAGTCACACTCAGCAGTATGCATTACTGTGCAGTAATTGCCAACATCCGTCTCTAGAACTTTATCAGCCAAATAGTATTCAGAGCCAAGCTGCGACACAAACCTGAGACCAGCTCCAGACAAACAGTGAGACCCTGTCTCCAGCACAAGATACGCTGTACTCAGGAAGCCATGGTTTCTCACTCCCCTCCCAGCCTTTGCACGTCTATTCTGTCTCTGGATAAGTCCTTCCTGTAAGTACGAGTGGCCATTGTTTTACTTGGCACAATATGTTCAAGGTTCATCCATGTTACAGCTCTCTATCAGAATTCCCTCCCTCTTTAAGGCTCTAGTTTGGACTCTAGGATGGAATTACAAGACTATCTGCTAATTCTGAGGCATGCATTTATTTATTTTAAGAAACCTCCATCCTGTTTTTCACAGTGGTTGTATCATTTTACAATCACATTTATTATGCAGAGAATTTGGACTTCTCCATCTCTTCACCAACCCTTGCTATTTTCTAGTTTGTGGTTTGGGCTTTAAAATGTATGTATGTATGTATGTATGTATGTATGTATGTACATATGTATGTTTGTACATGCTTTTTATTGTGTCTGTGTATACACTGGTGTGTGGGTGGAGATGAGCATGTGCCACAGTGCACACAACTTCATGGGAGTCAGTTCTCTCCCCCCACCCTGCTTTGAGGCACACTCTCTTGTTTCTGCTGTTGTGCTGTGTAGAAACGACCATCTAGCCCATTCTCCTGTCTCTACCTCCTGTCTTATGTGGGAGTGCCGGGACTGCAGATGCATGCTACCACATCTGGCTTTTTATATGGACTCCAGAAACAAGCATTTTTGCCATCTCCCTCGTGCCCAGACCCCTCTCCCTCTAATTATGGGTATCTCCTGGCTTTAAGTCTCATTCTCTGATGATTTGTGAGGCTGATCATCCTTCTGGTGTTTATTAACCATTTGCATATCTTCTTTGTAGACAAATCTATTCAAGTCTTTCACTGACTTTGAATTTTTGTTTTGTTTTGTTCGTGTGTGTGTGTGTGTGTGTGTGTGTGTGTGTGTGTTAGTCTTGTGTTTTGAGCCAGAGTCTTTCTACATACTCTTGGCTGGCCTGGTACTCATTCTTCAGATCAAGCTAGCCTTGAACTTATATTAACTCATAACCAGACAAGATTTCCTTATTTTGGTCTTTCTACTCTGATGATAGTGTCCCTTTTTACACAAAGATGTTTAGTTTTGATGGAATCAAATCAATCCATTTTACTGTCATTGCCTGTGCATTTGGTGTCATAGTGATGAAGGTTGCTTTAATTGCAAATATCCAATCCATTTAATTGCAGATGTATCCAATTTATTCTTGGTCAAGTAAAGTTTATCTGCTCATGTAAAAGAAGGTCTTAGTCTGACACAGCTAAACCTAGCAAAACATCATATTCTCCTCTTTTGTTCTTTCTCTTACCCTCTGCTAGGTTCCTATACACTCAAGTAAGTTCTCTCCAGAAGTACCACGCTCTCATGGTCCTCAAGGCTGATAACAGAAAACCTTCTGTGCCAGTCACATTTAAAAAAAACAAAACAAAACAAAACAAAAAAAACCTCCTGAGGCACAATCTAATGGGTTACCTCCGAAAACAATCACTGGTGAGGTGTCTGGATGGATGCTCTGATTGGTCAGCTCTGGGTCAGGTGGAGTAAGATTAGCACAGAATAGGAAGAACCACTGGATAGGCAGATATTCCTCCCCAGAAGGTATGCAGGAAGCTGATGGGCATCCCAGGTCTGTCAGGAAGCTCTGCAAGTTAGGCTTCCTGTGGATTCCTTCTAGTTGGTTCTGGAAACTCCCTGAAGGAAGCAGCTCTTATGGAGATTTGTAACTAATAGAGAGCAAGCCTAAGATTGCATTCTCTGCCCGTATCCCACAGGTCCTCCCTAACCCAGCCATGGTGCTGTAGTGATGTAGACTCTTGAGTTCATAGCCAGTGGCCATCCCTCCATCTATCTTCCTTGGGCTAACCTCTGTGTCTTGCTTTCTCATGCTGAGGAGATAATGACAGTGCTATCTCACAGGGTCTCTATGAGGCTTGAATGGGCATGTGAAAAGTCCATTGTTGTTCGTCTCCTCACTAGTCTCTGCCTTTCCCAGCTGCTGTTGCTGGTACACTGGGGTCTCCCCCTTTCCTCACCACCTTCAAGGGCCTCTGCCTGTTCCTTTATGCTGCCTGAAATGCCATTGGCCTCTTGATTTCCTTGGCTGTTTCCTTGCCACTTATTCCTTGGTGAGGTTTCCCTGCCTGCAGAATCCCTTCCTGCTTAAACCTCCAGAAGGACTCACATTAGTGTCTGCTTAGGATTATGGAAAGTGTCCTTGTCCACACTGAGCTCCTGTAGTCACTACTTGCTGGTCTTCTCAGTGCAGTTTCTCTCAGTGGGAGTCAGCCCAGCTATCAACTGGAGAAGAGGGTAGACTGGGAACAAAGAAGAGCACAGCTGGTCCCAGGAACTGAGAGCAGATGGGGTTGGGAGATCCTGTTTGTGTTCGTGAGAGCGCCGGGTGGGTGCTAAGAAGAGAGAAGTCAGCAGGCCTGGGTTCCATGGTACCCGACTCTGTTACGGAAACTAGGGAGGGCCAGGAAGACAAGGGAAGATGTCAGATTTTTGCTGAGCCAGGTCTGCTGGCTCATGGACAGAGGATGAGCTGACAAACGGAAACACAGAGGACTAGCAGAGATTTTGGGTTGGTGTGGAACAGGGTCTCAACTCTCCCAACAAGAAAAAGGCAATAAACAGGCTCCAGGAGCCTCATCTTTGTAGATTTGGGGGGGTGGGAGGCTGACCTCAGTCTCATTCTGTAGCTGAGGGTGATCTTGAAATCTGGATCCTCCTCCTACTACCTCTTAAGTGTTAGGATTGCAACTGTGAGCCACCATGCACCCTGTATGCAGTGCTAGAGATCAAACCCAGGGCTCCATGAACACTGGACATGCAGCACTGAGCTGCAATCTGATCTAAATAGTAAGTATCTTCCCCATGCCATTCCATAGACTCCTCAGCCCTTTCCCCACCCTGCATAGGGTCCAGATCAACCAAAGACCAGATACTCAGGGACTTAGTCAAGTTTGTAGGCTCTAAAACCAGAACACACATTGCCACCCTGAAGGGCTGGGGGATACGGGACAGGACACAGCATAGCTGAGCAGTGTTGATGAGACATCCCTCTCCAAGGAACTGGGTGTGACTCTGAGCTCTACTACCCAAGAGGAAACCAGACCCTGTCCACAGCACTCTGGAACAGATGGCACAGGGTTCCTTCCTGTTTGCCCTGTTCAGCCTGGTGTTGCAGAGACATCATGTGTGCCCCTTGGGAGCCACGCTGGACACCAGAGCAAGAAGGGGCCAGAGGCTGCTACCATTTGAACTCTGCCACATCCCAGCAGAATAAATGTCTTTGGGATGCATGGGCCAGCTGCCCCAGTACCCACCCCAGCAAACAGATGGCTGTGCTGTCCCAGAACCAAATGCCTCTCATCCCCTGGACTTAATTTCCTGTCCTGCAAATGTAGATGCAACAAGAACTGATGAATTCTAAGGGCACCTTCTGCTGTTATCAATGACTTATATGGGCCTGAAGGGGGACCAAGTCCTAGAATCTTCCAAGTTCCCAGAAACCCCAGCCAGTACCTTGCTTCTCTAGGAGCGGGTGAGACAGAGGTGAGACAGTCCCTACAGTTGAGGGCTCTTCCAGAGGGCACCTCATAGTCACCTATCCCCAGAGGTCCTGCTGTTGTTCCTTCTTTTCTTCCTCTTTCCTTCCTCCCTACTTACTTACTTCTTCTCTCTCTCTCTCTCTCTCTCTCTCTCTTTCTCTGTTGTTGTTTAGAGACAGGATATTGTTTTGTTTTCATTTTTAGGGACAGGGTCTCTGTGTGTCAGCTTTATGTATTTATTTATTTAATGTGAGTACATCACTGTCTTCAGACACACCAGAAGAGGGCATCAGATCCCATTACAGATGGTTGTGAGTCACCATGTGGTTGCTGGGAATTGAACTCAGGACCTATAGAAGAGCAGTCAGTGCTCTTAACCACTGAGCCATCTCTCCAGCCCCCTGTGTGTCACCTCTTACTGTCCTAGAACTCACTCTATGATTTGGATGTCCTCCAAATCACAGGGATTCACCTGCCTCTGCCTCCTGAGTACTGGGATTAAAGGCGGGCACCACCACATCTGGCCCTGCTGCCTCTAAGTTCCCATCTCCCTCCTGTACTGTCCAGGCAAAGGCTAGGCTCTTTCCTGGAAGCTGCTGGATCAGTTCTCCTTGCCTGGCTCTGCATCATCTTCAAGTGGCTCTGAGACCATGTCAAGCCACAGTCACTACAACCCCTGAGACCCTCAATGTTCCGAGCTCCATCTGATCATCTGGAAGGTTTCTTTATGAGCTCCTCAGTCTCATCTCAACTAACCTCATCTAGGGGACAGGGTGCCTGCTGTTCCTCCTCACTGTGCACTCTGCTTGACCACAGGGGTGTGGGACGTGGGCGCAGGCAGGAAGTGGAGGGCTCGCCCACAAGTCTGACTATGGGGGAGGAAGAGGCACAGCTGGAAAGACATGTGAGGTCAAGGGAGAGATTTTGCTGAGAGGGAAGTGCTGGCTGAGGGTAAGGAACCAGCATGGGGGGAGCTAAGAGAGGAAGGGTAGGAGGAGACATGGCCCTGCCCAACTGGGACTGCAGGGACAAGGAAAGCAGCAGACGGTTCATTAGGTGGCAGAAAGTTGAAGCCGATCCATCTGAGGGCTGCTGGGATTGAGATGTAGAAGTGAGGAGAATGATAAAGCAGGGCTTAGAAGAGAGCATGAGGTCATGCCAGTCAAGCAAAAGGTTGGAGAGACAACACAGGGAGGGAGGCAGCCGGACCTGAGTCCGGCCATGCTTCGCAGGGTGTGAGGATGAGCCAGCCTGATGGTGCCATGCTTGAGGGATGCCAACTTGCTAGCTGTGCACACACAGGTCTGTGTCCTGGGGTGGCACGGAGAGGCCATGGCACTACTGTGCCAGAGGCTGGGTCCAAGGCCCCACACAGAAGAGGCAATTTTATAGGGGAGTGCTGGCAAAGCAAATAGAAGCTGTTTTGGGTGCCTGGAAAAGATTCAGATCAGAGAAGACAGAGGCCCAGAGATACCAGAAAACAAGGCAGAGAACTGAGGCAGGCAGGCAGCCTCTTCCCTATTTTAGCTGAGACTGTTTACATCCCAAACTGCTCAGAAAGCCAGGCAGAAACAACTCCAGGAGTAGCCTGCACATACACTTTCTCTCTGCTGCTCCAGATCCCCCAAAGCACATACTATAAGTCAGATGGAAGCTCGCTGCACAAAGTTCAATCAAGTTCCCCGTGCCCCCCCCATCAGGTCTCTGCTCCTAATGCCAGTGTACAGGGTCTTGAGCCACTCCTGGAATTCAATCCTCCCACAAATACTTACTGAGCACCTACTGTGTGCCACACACTGTCCTAGGAAAGGTGAAAACCTGGTGGCTACACCAAGAAATAAGAAGAACAGTTGTTCAAAGGCAAGTGCAGCCAAGCTCAGTAATGCACCCGAATCCAAGCACTTGAAAGGCGAAGGCAGGAGGATCACCGCAAGTTCCATGTCAGCCTGGGCTACAGAGTAGGACTCTCTCTGCCTTAAAGATACAAACCAAACGGGCTGGTGTATAACTCAGTTGGTAGAGTGCTTGTCTAGCATGCATGAATCCCTGGGCGCATCCTCGGACAGTATAAACTAGCTGCAGTGGCACACGCTTACAATCCAATCCCAGCACCTGGGAGGTGGAGGCAGGAGAATGTCAAGTCTAGGACCATCTTCCAGCTATATAGTAGTGGGTTTGGGGTTAGCCTGGGCTACAAGAGACCCTGCAAGAGAGAGAGAGAGAGAGAGAGAGAGAGAGAGAGAGAGAGAGAGAGAGAAGGAAAGAAAGAA
>JADRCH010000315.1:2909240-2940174 GCA_019843965.1 Rhynchomys soricoides | reverse complement strand
GGGGAGGAGGGGAGGAAGGGAAGAAGGGAGGGAGTTGCTGATGAGATGGCTCAACAGGTAATGGCATTTACCCTCAAGCCTGACCTGAGTTCAGTCTCCTGGACACACATACTAAGAGGAGAAGGGAGAGGGGAAGAGGCAGAGTAGGGAGAGAAGAACCGACTCCTCTGGGTTGTTCTCTCATCTCCAACACTTGCACTATGACTCTCAAACACGTGTGTGCACACATGTAAATAAATATTGGAAAGCACACATACAAATTAATGTAATAAAAAAAAACCCGCCTGGCAGTGGTGGTGCATGCCTTTAATCCCAGCACTGGGGAGGCAGAGGCAGGTGGATTTCTGAGTTCGAGGCCAGCCTGGTCTACAGAGTGAGTTCCAGGACAGCCAGGGCTACACAGAGAAACCCTGTCTCGAAAAAAAAAACCTAAAAAAAAACCTAAATGTGCTGAGGAGAAACATATAACAAGTCAGGGAAATCCCACATATATGTAGTGGCAGAGGAGGTTCTTCCGGGGACAGTGTCATCTGAGCCACACTTGAAGGAAGAAAGATCTGTGTTCTTCACAACTGTCCACATCTGCCTGTCACCCTCCAGCCTTGCCTACTTCACAGTGAGTCGGGAGTTCCCCTCACTTTGATAGCCCCCTACCGTCCCTCCCAGGCCAAACTCAGCACTTACAAAACCCTCTTCCACCTACATGGGTGGGCCCCACGCCACAAGGTTCCTATCAGAGGCTGAATTGTTTGATGGATGGAAGTCTCTGGTGCTGGAACTTCAGTGTGCACCACCCTTGGCTACATGGTTTGTCTTGAAGTTTTACTGTCACATAGTGTGTGGTCCAAGTTTCCCTGGATCTGGATGTGAACTCAGGAATCGGGTGGTGGGAATGAAGACCAATTGATGAGTGATCTTGGAATGATCTGTAAGGATGCCTTGGGTCCCAGAGACAGGCTACACTGGGTTAGAGTCAATAACTAGAGGTATATCTCAGGGCCTGGTAAGGCCAAGCTCACCTTCCAGTGAGCTTTCTCAAGGTAGTCTTTAGCAGCCTTAGGAGGGGTAAGCTCTCCAGCAAGGGAAGTATGCAAACAGGTGTCAGACAAGCCACTGGAGAGGCTTCAAGGTCTCCTTTTGGGGGAGAATAGTGGCTCTGAGTCAAGTGATCTTAAGACCTGTCTAGCTCAGCAGGTCCAGAACCCAGTGTCTTGCCACTGAGCTCTGGCTCAGGGGTTCAGAAGGATGTTCTGCCTCTGTGAGATGGGCTCAGGCCTCAGGAGATGCTAGGGATAGTTAGAGCAGGACCCATGACAGGGGTCTGCTCTCATGAGAGGTGAGGGGTCCTCTGAGGCTCCCTCTGGCCCAGCCTTACACATAGATCTGTGCACAGAGCCAGATCCTTTGAGCTCTGGTGTCTTGTCTCTGAAATGGGCAATATATACTCAGATGGTATAGGTGACCAGGCCTTTCTAAGGCTGGGGCTGGGGAATAAGGCAGGCTTAAAGGTACGATTCCTGTGGTCATTCCCCTATCCGCCAGCAAATATGTCATCCATCAAGATGGTTCAGTGGGTAAAAGTGATTGCCACCAGCCAACCTGAGCTCACTCTCCAGGCCCACATGGTGGGCAGAGGAAACTAACACCAGATGTTGTCCTCTGACCTCCATATGCATGCTGTAGCACACACCACACACACACACACACACACACACACACACATGCACACACACACAGACACCACACACAGAGAAACACAGACCACACACAAAGAGACACAGACACAAACACACAGATACAGACACCACACAGAGAGACACACACAGACACAGACACACACACACTACCACACCACACACACACACACACACCACCATACCACACACACACACACAGACACAGAGACACCACACACAAAGAGACACAGAGACACCACACACAAAGAGACACACAGACACCACACACAAAGAGACACACAGACACCACACACAGAGATAGACACAGACACAGACACACAGATACCACACAGAGAGAGACACACACAGACATACACACACCACCACACACACACATGCACACACACATACACAGACACCACACACAGAGAGACACAGAGACACCACACACAAAGAGACACACAGACACACATACACACAGACACCACACACAGAGAGACATCACACAGAGAGAGACACCACACACAGAGAGAGACACACAGACATAGACATACACAGATTCCACACACATACACACATACACATAGACACAAACACAGACACACAGATACAGACACTACAGAGAGAGACACAGACAGACATACAGACACACAGACACACACACACACACACACACACACACAGACACAGTAATTGACTGAACTCAATAGCACCAAGAGTAGAGCCCTCTGGCCTATCTACAGGGACTGGATTCACTCATCTGACCGTTCCCAGGATTTCTAGGGAACTGGAGACCTAAAGGCAAAGCAGATCTTGTCTCCAGTGTCTCACCAAGTTAGAAGAGGGAGGGAGGTACTCTGTCTGTGACCCGTGGGCCTCCTCACCTCTATTGTTTTTAATCTATTCCTAGGAAATGGTGCCAGGGTGGCTCTATTGTGTACACTAGCAAACTCAGCCTCTTTGGCTTCAGGTTTCTGGTAGGGAAATGTCCCCTCTCTTCCCAGCACAGATTTTATCATTACTCAAATCTGCATTCAGCTCCCAACTGACTCACTGTCACCTTGGACAAGTCACTACTGTGTCTAAGTCTCGTCATCACTGTACAGAATCTGTGAGACAGTCATTTATGTATTTGTTTTGGTTTGTGACCAGTTTGCCTCAGAACTTTGGACCTGCAGCAATGCAGAAACATCATAGTGGAAGGCATGGTGGCACAACGCTGCTTCTCTTTTGGCAGCTCGAGGGGAGGGAGGAAGAGGAGAACAAGACATGTCCTTCTAAGTCCCACCCTATTGATCCAATTCCTCCAACCAGCTCCTACCTCCTAATATCCCATCCAATGGGAACTAGGCAAGAGCTGATTCATTGAGAAGGTCAATGGCCCAACGATCCCCTATCCACAGTGTTACCAGCCAGGGACAAAGATTCTAACTTACGAGATTCACATTCAAGCCATAGTCACCCAACTCTACCTGCAGTGGGGCCAGTACAGCTCATTCCATGTAAGGTTCTGGTAACAGAGCCTTTAACCCAGTCTGACTTCCATTGAACAGCCAAGAAGTTAGCAGTGAGTATCTGGGAAGATGGGGGCTCAAAGATATAAAGAACCTTTCTAGGACACATGGCAGATGGAGCCCAAATGGGTTCCACTGTCCTGCAAGGAGCTACTGAGATGACAGTGGTCACTCTGAGAACCATTTTGGCTGCAACTGTGCTCCACCAGGCTGTCTCTGTCCCCACTTGCCCTCCCGTTCTAGTTTCCCATGAAGAGACGATGGAATTCTGGACCAAAACTGTGTGATAAGAGATAGAGGCCCCACTCCAGATCAGAACTGCAGGCAAGATGGCAGGTTTCAGAATATATATTTAAAGCTGGGCATGGTGGTGCACATCTTTAATCCCAGAAGGCAGAGGCAGGTGGATCTCTGTGAGTTTGAGGCTAGCCTGGTCTACAAAGTAAGTTTCAGGACAGCCATGGCTATACAGAAACATTAGCTAGAATATGTGTGTGTGTGTGTGTGTGTGTGTGTGTGTGTGTATGAAGTATGTGTGTATATATGCACACATACATGAGTGTGTGTGTTTGTGTGTGTATGAGTGTCTGTGTACGTGCATGTGAGTGTGGGGGGTCAGAAGCATCAGATTTCCTGGAGTTTGGGTTATAGGTAGTTGTGAGCTCCCTGGCATGGAGGCTAGGAACCACACTCTGGTCCTTGAAAGAACCACATAAGCTCTTAATCACTGGGCAATCTCTCCAGCCCATTCTTTCCCTTCTTCCTATTTTTGTTTTGTTTTGTTTGTTTTTGTTTTTTTAGATAAAGTCTCATGCATGCCAGGTTGGCTTTGAACTCACCTAGCTGAGAATGACCTTGAATTTCTGATCTTCCTGCTTCCATCTCCCCATGCCTGGGCTATGCAGTACTAGGTGCTGGTCTCAGGGCTTTGTGAACACGAAGCAAATACTCTAATAGAGCAACATCCTCAGCTCTTTATAACTTGCTATGTAGCTGAGGATGACCTTGAATTCCTAATCCTCCTGATTTTACCTCCCAAGTGTAAGGATTACAGGCCTTCACCACCATGTGTGGCTTTGGATGTCTGATATCAAGGGATAGAAATCCAGGTAATGGACCGAGGCAAAACAAGAACTTGTCGGATTGTATCACTAGAATCCAATGGGAGGTTAAAGCCTCAGGTTTAGCTGGACCCAGAAGTTCCAGTGTTCTCAGGGGCCTTGTGCTCCTCCTCTCTACTCTGCCACCCTTGGATTTTGGCAATCTCCTCTCTCGTGGTTCTATCTCTGGGACACAGGACCATGTCTGGCACACAATCCAGACAGCTGTGGCAGCTCCAGCCATGTTTTTCCTCCGAGAAACATCCTCTCCTTCTCAACCATCAAGCAAGGCTCTGAAATGAAGGCTCCTCCAGGTCTGCCTGCATGGCAGGCCAGAAGCTAGGCCTCAGCCTTCTATTCCAGTCACTCCCTGGATACTGGTTATTGGAGGAGAGTCAGATCTGAGGCACTAGTGGGCTGCGGCCAACTGAAGTCCTCATGGCTGAGCAGCAGGCACTCACTTACTGGGGGGCCCAAGTAGCCGGGTCCACAGAGAGAGGAAGGGTTGGAAGAGTCTGAGGTCCAGGCACAGAGTAGGGTGCCTCCCACACAGCTCCAGGGCCAGGCTTTATTGGAAGTGCTGGATGGAGACAGGGATCCCAGAGAAGGGCTATGAAATTCCTACCCAAGGAAGCAAAAGAAGGGCCCCAGTCCTGGTCTGCAGCTTCTCCTTTATACTCAAGGAGTTTTCACTTCCACATGGTCCCTGCTGAGCAGAAGGGGAAAGGGGAAGTAAAAGGGAGGCTAGAAAGCAGCTCTCTGCCCTCCCTGCAGCCTTGTGCTGGCTTTGCCAGCTCTAACCTGGTGAGACCTAAACTGACAAGTGGAGATTCTGTCCCTTGCCCACTGTTTTCCAAGTGCCAGGAATCAAGCTGGATGTAGGTGGCTCCAGGGCACTCAGGCTAGATAACACACAGGGTCAGGGCTGGGTGATATCTGGGATGGAGGCATAATGTCTCTGTAAGGAAGGGAACACAGCTACCCTAAGTTTCTCAGGTTCAGAGAAGGTAGGAAGCTGGCCCTAAGCCACACAGCAGGCAGAGTCTCAGCCTGACTCAAAAGGAGGAAGCCAAATCTTGACCCTGAGATCCTGTATGTTCGCCGCTAAATTCACAGGCCAGGGGTACAGCAAGGGGATTTCCCGGCTTGGTTTCCTGGCAAGCAGGCAGCCCAAGGTTAGGAAGCTTCTTCCCAGGTCCAGCAGCTGCAGAAAACTACTGGTAGGTGGTGACTCACGTTTCCAGCTCCTGCCTCTGTGGTGCTCTAGACATGAAGGGTTACACAAAAACCCCATGATCTAAGTAGCATCAAGAACAGTGAGACAGTACTTCCTGATGTCTACACTGGATTGACGATGCTGCAGAACTAAACTCATAGCTGTCACCTGGACTGAGGAAAGGAAGCAAGTATAGGTTGCCCCTTGGTGGGGTGAAGGGCTGTGGTATTTTTGTTGGTGGTATATCCAGCTAACTAGAGAGGTAGAGGATGCCTGGTGTCGGGGTGCTACGCCTGGCCTGACACTCAAATGGCTGCTGTAAGTGCATTGAGAGGGTGAGGCTCAGACAGAGGGATGGATAAATAAGAGGAATCCTGAGGAGAGCCAGAGGACCGGGCTAGGGACATGTCCTGGGCTTGCTCAGTGCCAGACTGGCAGGCGGTCCCTGAAGCATGGGCACATTGTCTTCATCCAGTTCAGCTGTCCACTGGCGCCATCTCATGGCTTCAGGCTCTCATTACAGGGATTACTCCAGTCCCTGGAGGAGCCACAATCATTTAGAGGTCTGACCCAAGTCTTGCCTTGCCCCAGGGCCAGCACCCCATCTTCCCTTAAGCCTTCAAAGTTATATCAGTCCTGGGACGGACTCTGGTGCCACCAGAGACTGTCCTGGGAACACCACAAGGAGCTAGCTACTGGGAAGAAAGCCAGGTCACTGTGGCTGCTTGGATTTCTTGGTGCATACTCAATTTAACCATGCCCAATTTGTACACAGCTGGCCAAATGTCTGCCTGAAGTTTAATCCTCATCTCACTTTTGTTCAAATTTTCGGCTCCCAGTCCTGTAAAGTGGGTGTGGGGTAGGCTCAGTGCAGACAGCATCTCCATTGTACAAGGGTTCCTCTACAAGTGACGCAGTAGGAAGAGTCCTCACTGTGGCATTTCAACATTCAGGTGGCAACTGTGACATTCTAGACAGCAGCTAACAGAAACAGATGGGAGTGGGAGCAGAGGCAGGATATGAGCCGAGCTCCCACTTACCAGTTTGGCATTCATTCCCTGCGCTGCCCTGCTCCCACCCCCTTGCCTCAGTGGTTCCACATCAAAGCCTATCATCGCCTTCCCCTCTGAATGCTGCCTCCGCCCTGAAGAATACCTCTCGATCTCTAGCTGTTCCAAAGCCTCATTAATGTGCCCAACCCACTCCCACCCTCATGAACCTTGGTCTTTGTGTGAAAGGGACAGTGACTGCTAATAGCAGAATGTTAGGAGAGCTGACAGCATGCAGCAGGTGTTTAATAAAGGCTTGTGGTGAAAAGGACCTATGGGAAGTATAGACTGGGATGTAGCTAGGTAAGAAGTACCCAAGTGGATTGTCACCTGGAGGGAGGTGAAGACAGGCATGTCCGTAGATGACCTACCAAATGGATGGGGGATGGGGACAGGAGAAGTCCCCATCAGAGATCAGAGAAGTGAATGGAATCCTGGTGGCTCAGATGTTACAGTTAAGGGAAGGACCAAGAACTGTGAGAACCCATCTACACATTCAACAGATGAGAATACTGAGGCAGAGCTGGGTGGAAAGCCACCCGTTGGGTCTGCCCATGCTCTATCCCTCTTTCTGTCCCCTTGTCCCCTCCTCCCATGGCTAGAGAGTGAGTTCTGGGAAGGATGACTTTTGTTCAGCTTCGTGCTCCTCCAGGCTGTTTCCGCCAGGCCAAGGTGTGGGGGGGGTGGCAGGGAGGTGCCCTCCCCATCCAAGGGCTATTTCAGTCAGAGCTAGCAGGGCCAGGAAGCAGAGGAAGCTGTCCAAAGCCACGCCAGAGATGCTACAGGCTGAGGAGAGGAGCGTGGGCAGCTTCGTGTCTGAGTGTCCTGAGTGCCCCAACACACTTGGAGCTATCAAGCCAAGATGGTGGTGATGGGTGCTGCATGTGAGTGTCTGGGTCTTGAGGAAATGGAACAATACGGTGTGGGGCAGGGTGGTTGGACAGTTGGACAAGCTGAGTGGGATCTGTTCATCTGGGGACTTAAAGGAGGGACAGGATGGGCTCATGAGCTTGGTGCCGTTTTAAATTTGGAGATGCTTAGGTTGTGGCTAACAGAAGTGGACTAAGAACATGTTTGTGAAAAGATAGCAAGGCTGGGCAGGTCAGAGAGGATGCTGGGTCTCAGTTGCCAGTGGCTACATAGTGTTGGGAACAGTGTGATGAGTGAGGAAGGGCAGGATAAGGGGAGCGTGGATAGGACTTGGGGGCCTTCAGGCAAAGCCAGAGGTCTGGACAGGGGCCTTGAACACCAGAAGAGGGGCTTACGTGTTTCCCTAAGAGCAGAGGAATCTCTTAAAAGGTTCCTACTGTGGGTAGATAGCTGGAGTCCAGGGAGAAGCTGGGATTCGAGCTAGCCTAGGACTTAGGGTGCAAGAGTGGATGACAGATGTGATAGCCAACATCAGCTGTCACCCACTGTTGGGGTCACAGAGTCCCTCCCTCTAGTCATCCCCTGCAGGAGTGGGAACACTGAGCCTCAGAGATGGAGTAGATGAGGAGCGGATGATGCCTGATGTCTACTCAAAGATCCTTTTCTGCAGTTCTTGTTACTTCCAGGGGGAGGTAGAATCTTGGAAGCACCAGCTTCTCGAGAGCATTAGTGAAACAAGAAAACACTGTGGTTTCAGTGGCCAAAGGCTCTCTCTGGGAGTGTGGTACACAGCCGCGGGCCTCTCTAAGGAAAGATAAGGACACGGCCCCTTCCACCCATGCCTGTCCCACCCTGTTCCCACTTGGGGTGTCCTTCCTCTCTGCTCTACTGATGAAAACCTTCCTCAGCCACCAGGTCATCCTCTGGAAAAGGTCTTTTTCTTTATTTATTGGCATCTATCTATCCATCCATCTATTTATTCTGTGTGTAGAGCACTTGCCATTGTGTACCCATGAAGGTCAGGAAACAGCTGGCTGGGGTCGGTTCTTTCCTTTCACCTTTTGGGTCCTAGGGGTTGAATTCAGGCTGCCAGCCTTATCAGCAGACACTTTTTCTGCTGAGTCCTTTGAATTCTGTGGCTCACTCTGGTCTGTCCCTCAGACTAGAACACCATAGCTAAGCTTCTAATGCCATCTCTGCCTACATGCTAGGCCTATGTGTATCTATAGGCAGGTAAAAGCAAGAGAAAGAATGCACAAAAAAATGACCCTGGTGAATGCATGTGATTCTGTATTCAGTGTCTGTGGATGGTGGGCTCTGGCTCTGACTTGGTTTCTAGCTCATTGACATTGACCCTATGGTTTCCCCCCATATCTAGTTCCCATCTCTGTAAAGCTGGGTTAGCTTGGTTCCTGATTGGTTCCCTTGAGAGCTGGAATTTCCCTCTGGCCACCAGGGAGTACCTCGGGCTCTTTTTCTTTTTTTTTCTTTTCTTTTTACTTTTTTAGATTTATTTTTCTTCTTTTAAATTCTGTGTTTTGCCTACTTGTATGTCTGTGTGAGGGTGTCCGATGCTCTGGAACTGGAGTTACAGACAGTTATGAGTTGTCATGTGGGTGCTGGGAATTGAACCTGGATCCTCTAAAAGAACAGCCAGTGCTCTTAACTGCTCAGCCATCTGCATCACGTGTGCTTGTGCATGTTCATATGTGTGCAGTTGCCCATGGACACCAGAGGTATCAGATCCTCTGAAGCTGAAGTTACAGGCAGTTGTGAGCCTCCCTGCTTGAGTACAGGAGCAGTGGCTGAGTAACTTAAGCTGCTCCAGTCCCCATCCCCCATGACAGAACCCCACTTCTTATCCACACAACCTTATCGCTACCCCTCAACCTCACAAGCCCACCCCCACTCCATCCACACAACTCCACCCTCATCCCTCATCTGCATAACCCCACCCCTCATCCATACACCCCACCACCCATGCACACAACCCCAGTTCCCAAAGGAAGTTCCCAGGAGCACCTGAGTTACCTCTCCTGTTTTACAGATAAACCGTGACCAAAAGAACATGGCTTGCCAAAGCGGAATTCAGGCTGAGGATGTTGGTGCTTCCCCCAGTGAGCTCTGCGTGTGTGTGCACTGTTCACGGGGGTAAACTAAGAGCCACCAGAGCTCTCTGTCCTGGACCCAACCTGCCTTGAAAACAAAGAGGAACACCAAATCTGGTACTTCCTTCTAAAACATCTTCCATCTTGCATGAGACAGGTAAACATACCATTGCTGCATTCCTACCCCTCAGAGAGCTCAGGAGAAGCCCCATGTATGCTCCTTGTACACTTCTAACTTAATAGCATTCCCTTACTGCTCAGATAGGGAAGTCAGAAGCTAAATCCCTGCCTCCAAGATCATTCAGGCAGTACAGTAAGTAACTGTGATTTGAACCTCAGCCCATCAGTCTACTCTCACAGAAGAAGAGACATTTGACTAGGGTTCTGAGAAATGAGCAGAAGTTCATAAGGAAGGGCTGATAGGAAATAAATAGTACAGAAAGAAATTGACTTGGGCCAGGGTGGTGCCATAGGCTTTTATCCCAGCACTTGGAAGGCAAAGTCAGGGGATCTCTGTGAATTCCAGTCTAGCCTGGTCTACAGAGTGAGTTCCAGGACAGCCAGAGCAACACAGAGAAACACCGTCTCTAAAAAACAAACAAACAAACAAACAAACAAATGAAGATCGAATTTCTTGCAAACTTGAGTTTTACTGGAGTACACATTTCCATGATATGAGATTAGTAGGCATCTTTATGGGGTGATGAGACTAAGAGCCGACATAATTAAGGACTTCTTTGTTCAGATAGAGAGATCAAGGCACAGGGTCAACTGGGTTGCCAACAAGCATGCCACTGAAAGGGTGTGTATTGCTTCTCCAGATTCTCCAAGCATAGGAAAAGCAGACCGGCAGTTATGGATCAGGACAATAGCACCACCCAGGCTCCAGGCTTGCCGCCCACCACCTGTGTCTACCGTGAGGATTTCAAGCGACTGCTGCTACCCCCGGTATACTCGGTGGTGCTGGTGGTCGGCCTGCCACTGAACATCTGCGTCATTGCCCAGATCTGTGCATCCCGCCGGACCCTGACCCGTTCTGCTGTGTACACTCTGAACCTGGCACTGGCGGACCTGCTGTATGCCTGTTCATTGCCCCTACTTATCTATAACTACGCCAGAGGGGACCACTGGCCCTTCGGAGACCTCGCCTGCCGTTTTGTACGCTTCCTCTTCTATGCCAACCTACACGGCAGCATTCTGTTCCTCACCTGCATTAGCTTCCAGCGCTACCTGGGCATCTGCCATCCCCTGGCTTCCTGGCACAAGCGTGGAGGTCGCCGTGCTGCTTGGGTGGTATGTGGAGTCGTGTGGCTGGCTGTGACAGCCCAGTGCCTGCCCACAGCAGTCTTTGCCGCCACGGGCATCCAGCGCAACCGCACTGTCTGCTACGACCTGAGTCCACCCATCCTGTCTACCCGCTATCTGCCCTATGGTATGGCCCTCACGGTCATCGGCTTCTTGTTGCCCTTCACAGCCTTACTGGCCTGCTACTGTCGCATGGCCCGGCGCCTGTGTCGCCAGGATGGCCCAGCAGGTCCTGTGGCCCAAGAGCGGCGCAGCAAGGCTGCCCGTATGACTGTGGTGGTGGCAGCTGTCTTTGCCATCAGTTTCCTGCCTTTCCACATCACCAAGACAGCCTACTTGGCTGTGCGTTCCACGCCTGGTGTCTCTTGCCCTGTACTGGAGACCTTCGCTGCTGCCTACAAAGGCACTCGGCCCTTTGCCAGTGCCAACAGCGTTCTGGACCCCATTCTCTTCTACTTCACACAACAGAAGTTCCGGCGGCAACCCCACGATCTCCTACAGAAGCTCACAGGCAAGTGGCAGAGGCAAAGAGTCTGAGGCCCCTGAGGAACTGGCTGCGATGTGTTTGTCACTGGGGCCATGGTGCCTGAAGATTTCTCCCAACCCCAAATCATACAGAGAAGCAAAACTTGACTCAACATGCCCGAGCCTCTAGAATTTCTATGTCAACCACAAAACTAAGACACCTGTGTTTTAGAGACTGGTCAACTCATGCTTGTTATACAGAACTCAGGATGTTGTGACAGATAACAAGTTCCAGGCCAGCCTGGTCTACACGGTGTAACCCAACGGTGAAACTGTCTCAGACAATCAAGGGTTGGGCTATAGCTCAGGATGTACTAGGACCCGGAATAGCACTGCAAATTCCAACAAAAGTCTTCTCCCCCGACCTTTCTTGTGTTTACAAGGTGGAGGGGAATGCTGGTGCACCTCACAAACGTGAGGGCAAGGTTGCTTCTGTACAAGAAGCTGGGAAAACTATTCACATTCGTTTGCCAAGACTTTTGCATAAGAGAGAGAAATAAATGTGTTTTTGAGGTTGTTGTTTTGCTTTTGTTAATTTTTAAGTCATTGCACGCATGAACTCTCAAGCACACTTGTGTTCGTGTGCGCGCGCGCGCGCACAAACACACACACACAGCCAAGCCAAATGAATCCTTTAGTCAGATTCCCATCATCCCCTAGGTGAAAGGATACAATGATTTAACTGGGATAGGGTCAGGATGTATGCTGGAACCTGATGGGAACCAAGAACAAGGGTTAGAAATACCCAGGAGGCAACTTAAAGATGGCTGACCAGCCCCAGGATAGCTTGAGGCTGAGGGGGAGGAGTACATCCATGCCACACAATAGAAAACACAGATGACCAAAACCAAGGCAGGGATACTCCACCCTGGCTTCACAGTGCCTCCTAAGGCTGAATCCTTGAATCCTTACAGACTTCTGTCACAACACCTTTGTCCACGAGCCCCAAAGTCATGCAAAAGTTCATTGATACCACCATTATCTGATTATCCATTATGACAATGGATCAATACACTAGATACACATGCATCTAGAATTATTATACCAACATGCAATGCCTAAACTTAGCAGTATAATATTAAGGAACAATTTAAAGTCCCTCCAAATTATTTGTAGGCAATGTCCTTTCTATGAAGTTATAAAAAATTAAGCAGAGCATGCTGGCCCACAGCATGTGGAAGGTCAGCTCAGGCTACAGAGGAGGTGAACCTGGACTATAAACTTTGTTTCTTTGCCTTTAAAAAAATTTTAAATTATATTTTATTTATAATTTTATATTTTATTTAATGTGTGTGTGGAGATCAGAGGACAACTTTCAGGAGTTGGTTTCCCAGGGATCAGGAGGTTAGTCTTGGCAACAAGCACCTTTACCCACTGACCCTATGCACTATTTCAAAAAACTAAAACAATTACAGAAGCTTAGGAGACTGAGGTAGAAGGACTGAGTTCAAGGCCTGACTAGGTTGCAGAACAAGTTCAGAGCCAGCTTCAGTAACTAAGTGAAACCCTGTTCCAAAAGAAGAGGGAGTGTGTACTGGGAATATAGTTCAGTGCTAAAGAACTTCTCTAGAGTGTATGAGGTCCAGATTTCAATCCTAGCAACACACACACACACACACACACACACACACACACACACACACTCAGTGAGTAACAAAACAAACAAAACTCAAAAGCATCCAGGAGGGATGTGGTGGTGTATACATTTATCCAGCACTTGGGAGGCACAAGCAGTCAGATCTCTGTGAGTTCAAGGCCAGCCTGGTCTATTTAGCAAGTTCCAAGCCAGCCAGGTCTATATAGTGAGACAATGTTCAAAAAGCAAAGAAACAAATAACAATAACAAAAAATTCAGATGTGACAATACATGCCTGTCATGATCCCCAGAAATCTAGAAGCAGAGGCAGAAGAATGGGAAGTTGAGGCCAGCTTGGGCTACAGAAAGTCCTTGTCTTAAAACAAAACAAAAGCAACAACAACATAGCCAACATCAACAAAAACGAAAGTACTTTGGGGACTGTGTAGATGTAAAAAAATCAAATAGAAAAAAGCAGGAGTTGGAGAGATGGCTTAGCAGTTAGGAGCACATATTGCTCTTGTAGAGACCCAGGTTCAGTCCAGCACCTATGTGACAGTTCCTAAGTGAACCCCACTTTTGGCTTCCTCAGGCAATAGTCATACATGTACATCCATGCAGACAAAACACTCATGCACAAAAAATAACAATCTTAAAACAAAACAAAACAAAACAAAAAAACCAAACAGGCCCAGTGGTGCATGTAATCCTAACACAGGGAGAAGAGGCAGGAGGCTCAGGAGTTCAAGGTCTTCCTCAGTTATACAAAGAGTTTGAGACATCCTGTGGGTGGCAGAGAGAGAGGAGAGAGAGAGAAAGAGGAGAGAAGGAAGGGGAGGGAGAGAATATGAACCCTGATTAGCACAGCTCTGAGATGAGTCTGAGGCTGTCCCTCAGTGGTAGGGCACAGGAGTGAGACTGTAGTTACTGTAAAGGTCCTGACTGTTGTGCTTTTTTGGTGAAAGTCACTGACAAGAACGTAAGGTTTACCAGAGATGCTGACGAATGAAATCCTATGCACTCTCGGTCTGATGATGAAGGTCCAGGCAGTGTCAGAGAAAAGCAGTCAGACAACAGATCTCTCCTTCAGATAGCTCCTTTCCTGGTTCTCATGGTTTATTAAGTTCCAAGGTCCATCCTGCCCATCTAGCTCCTTTCCTGGTTCTCATGGTTTATTAAGTTCCAAGGTCCATCCTGCCCATCACCTTGACCATCCAACCTTTCCATATTGATCTTCCCAAAGATAGGGAGTTAATAGATAGGTCACCGTGCTCATTCATTCTTCATAGAGGAGGAGCCTGAGGCTCACAGACACCCACATGGCAGCTCACTACTTTCTGTAACTCCGGCTCCAAGGGATCTGGAACACACACATGCAGGCAAAAGAAACATATACAAGCAGGCAAAAATATCCACACACATAAAACAAAACAAAAATAAAAGCAGTCAGCAAGGGATGCCACTCAGCCTAGCCAAGATCCTTAAATACCCTTTCTCCTCACAAGTAAGGCCAGAGGCCAGGCCAGCTTGCTTCAGCCAAGCATGGGTGACCAGGGTCTATGACTTTAACCTCCATACTTCTCCATTTGTTCATCGGTGGTGAGGGATAAATATCTGTCTCAGAAGTGACATGAAGGTGAAATTTAAAAGTTTCCGGCGGTGGTGGTGGGTCTTTAATCCCAGCACTTGGGAGGCAGAGGTAGAAGCAGACAGATGGATCTTTGTAAGTTTGAGGTCAGCCAGGTCTATAAAATGACTTCCGGGATAGCCAGAGCTGGTACACAGAGAAATCCTGTTTCAAAAAACAAACTAAACTAAACAAAAAGTGTGAAGGAGCTAGAAAAGCACACATTCAATGTTGGGGCCTTTGCTGAGCAGTAGAGTGACTATTGAGCATGAGCAAAGCCATAGGTTTGATCTCAGCAAAACAAAAGAACACATCAAGCTGTAGAAACCATCACTACAGAGGGAGACAGTGACTCCATACATACCCAAACTAGCTTAGGGGAAAGCTGACCCACTCCTCACTTTTCAGACAAGGCAGCTGAGGCCCAAAGAAGCATAGAGGTTTATTTACTCTGTCACCCAGCAAGACAGAGCAGAGAGGTGCAAATCCAGCAGGGCTCTCTTCCTTGCCCACTAATTTGCCAGTGGAGAGGGCAAGATATACCTCAGATACTCTTCGGGTGAAGGACTTGCAGGAGGCTTCTTTCAACTCAGAAGGGTAATATCCATACCTGGAGATTTCCTATAAACTAATGGGTGATCCAGAACTAAGAAAGCTACCATCTTACCCTGGGGGCTGCATAAGCAGCAACCTGGCCTAGGGTCCTATTAGAGCAGTGGTTGTCAACCTATGTGTCTCAACCCCTTTGGCGTCTAATGACCCTTTCATAGGGGTTGCCTAAGATCACTGAAAGACACAGATATTTATATTATAGTTCATAATAGCAAAATTACAGTTATGAAATAGCAACAAAAATAAGTTTATGATGGGGTCCGTACAACATGAAGAGCCGTGTTAAAGAGTTGCAGCATCAGGAAGATTGAGACCCGCTTTCCTAGGCTGTACTAGAGGCTGCCTTCCCTAATTACTGGAGCTGAGTATCTTTGGCTGGAACTCATATGGCCCTGGGGTTGGTTGGGTGAAGCACTCACCAATGACATTAAGTGCTTACCAAATGAACATTGGAGGAATAGGGCCTACATATAACAGAGCTGAGTGAGTTTGAGGCAGACTAGACAGTCCTCTGTTCCCAAGGAAGCTGAGTTCTGCATTCCACAAAGAGAAGACTGAGCTCAAAGGAGACCCAACCTCTTTCTTCATCAAGATGTCCGAAGGAGCATGATGATTGATGACTTTAAAGTCTGAATTGGAGTCACACCAAGAGCTGCTCCTTCCCTTTGACTTCTGCAATGGCTATTGCAACCTCTCTAATAACATCTATCCCCAAGGGTGGCTTGAGGATTAAATAAAATACTTAAAATATTACCTGTACGTCCTAGGCAGTCCATATATTTTCATTCATTTAGATGCAGAGTCCTACATTTAAACTGTCTGGGCAAAGAGAGAAGCAGGCGAGGTGGGAAGTTGACATCCCAATAACCAGAACAATTTTAGACTTGCCAGACTGCGGCAGGGGCGGGAGGGGAGCTCTAGGGTAGATCATTGTTGCAGCAGAAGAGACACCTTCCTGGTTTTGAGGGTGGAGCAGCCACAGGTAGGAGTATAGGTTTGGTGGTGGGAAGTTGAGGGCGTTCCCGTGCAAGCACCTTTTGTACGGGAGGCCAAAGAAAGGGCAGAGTAAAAGGGGCAGGAAACGCCTATAAGCAAGTGAAGCCTTCCTAACTCTTTTATGGTTGGTTGTGTGTGGAGTAAGTTTTATCTCTACAGAGCTTGGAGAGAGCGGAGAATCCTGCCCGCAGAGGGCGCAAGAGCCACGTACCCCGACCGCAGAAAGACGTGGGGAGCGGAGTCGTAGAGATTAGAAGCCGCCAGGCCTAGGAGGGTGGGGGCGTGGCAACTGGAAAAATGGCGGGGGAAGTTGTGTGTAAGGGTCCTGAATGGTGGGACTTCTAGAGCAGCATTGGGTGGGTTCAGGGACAGTCAGCGAGGAACAAGCTAGAGGGAGGTGGGATATAGGTGGAGCGTTTGGGTGAGTGAGGGGCGGGACATGGGCGTGGTGCGGCGGGATTCGCCGCTGAAGAATGAGAAAGGGGCGTGGTCTGAGCAAGGTGGGGAGCCACAAGCGCTCCGGTGGGCCTGCCCCACCTACGTCTCCCTGGACCCACCTCTTTTCCGGCCAGGAAAGTTTCTGCATGTACCTGAGTTTCGGTGTGTACCTGAGTTTGTGGTCTTGGGTTGCCATGTTGGAGCCCCTGCGGCAGAGGTTCCCCGCGTGAAAGAAGCTGAATTGAGGGGACTACGTTATGCAGAGCTGTCCACTCTCAGCTCCTGTGTGTCTGAACCAGTCCTCAGGGAAGATCAGCCCGCGGCTTTTCCCAACGGACTCCCCAAGAGGGTCTACAAATGTTCTAGCATCCTGTTTCTCCTTCGGCTCCTCCCCGATTCCCTCCCCCCACAGTGTTCCCAGCCTCGCGCTCTCCCGGAGCCCACCCCCTCTTTTGGGCGCCAGGCCCCGCCCCCCGCCCCCTTTCCTCTGCCTCAAAGTTTATTTGCAACAAAAGGGAGCAGAAAGCTGCTTAGGGGGAGGGAAAGGGAGCTGGAGCGGGAGCTTGAGGGGAGGCAGGCCGGCCGCCGGGCTTGGCTGGCGGATTTTGAGTGCAGGCGAGCCTTAGGCCCCTCGCCGGCAGGACCGCGATGTCCCTGGCCTCTCCCGCAGAGGCTAAGGCTGGGCCTGGGGTCGCCGCAGGGGCGAGAGGGGCAGCCCAGGATGGAGCTCCTGCCTCCTTCAGCCGCGGAAACTTAATCTACGACTGATAAACCTCTGCTCACATCTCCGCACCCTCCTCCACAACCGCCGCACGCTGCGGGTGCAGGACCCAGGCTTTCGGACCGCGGCCACTGCGCGCCCTCGGAGTAGGGGTGCAGGGGGGGTTGGCCGCGGCCTCCCGAGGCCAGCCCCCCCGGAGTGACTGCCACCAACCATGGCGGACGGGTCACCTCGACCCCCACTTTATCGCAGCGTCTCGTTTAAACTGCTGGAGCGTTGGAGCGGCGGACCGGGGCCGAGGGAGGAGGACGCGGACACCCCTGGGTTGCGGCGCCGAGCTTCGTGCCGGCCAGTCGCGGCAGTCCCGGGCCAGCCCTCCCGGCGCGTGTCCAAGCTGGCGTCGGGGCCCCCGGCCGCCCCCGCGCAGCCGCGCCCGCTCCGCAGCCTCTCGCCATCCGTGCGCCAGCTCTCCCGGCGCTTCGACGCGGCGCGTCTAGACGACGACTCCACTGGTGCCCGGGACGGGGGCTGCTCCTCCGGCACCACAGAAGAAGCAGCGGAAGGTTCTGAGCGTGGGGCCTGGCCCAGCGTCACCGAGATGCGCAAACTCTTCGGCGGTCCGAGCTCCAGACGACCCAGTGTGGACTTTGAGGCCCTAGGGTCGATCAGCCCCGACAGAGCTTCGTGGGAGCCCCCATCTCGCGATCCCCGGCAGCCTCCGACGCCACCTCCTCGAACGTGCTTTCCTCTGGCTGGCCTGCGTTCTGTGCGGCCGCTGTCCGGGCCCGGGATCGAGGGGAGGCGACGTCGGCAGCACCAGCAACAGGAGCGGGCGCAGCGTCCGGCGGATGGTTTACATTCTTGGCATAGCTTCTCCCAACCGCAGGCCAGGGCCCGGGCCTCCTCCTCCTCCTCCTCCATTGCCTCCTCCTATCCTGTCAGCCGCAGCCGGGCTGCTAGTTCCAGCGAGGAGGAAGAGGAGGGACTGCAGCCGCAGCTTGGGCCTCAGAGTCCGGCCTACCTTGGCGGCCACTCTTCGGGCAGTGACGAGGACCCAGATGGTGAGGATGGCCGTCGCTGGAGAGGAAGAGGTCTCCGGCCTGGAAGCTCTCTGTTGGTTCACGGCTGCAGCCAGGACAGTGACGAACTAAATCTGGGGGCCTTGGGATCAGCAGGGGGTATTGGGAGCCCCGAACCTCCGACGTCTCCAAGAACCTCAATGGAGGAATGGGGTACTGGCACACAACCCTGCGTCCCAGGTTCCCAAGAGAGCTTAAGGCCTATGTCCGACACTGGGGGGGCTCCTTTCCGTGTGGCTAAGGTGAGCTTTCCTGCGTCCCTGGCCAGCCCGGCTGGCTCCCGAGGTAGTAGTCGCTATTCTAGCACTGAGACCCTCAAGGATGATGACCTATGGTCAAGCCGCAGTTCTGTGAGCTGGGGTGTATATCGATCCCCAAGTTTTGGAACTGGAGATGGGCTCCTTCTGCGGCCCCAGACTAGATCCCGCAGTAAGGGACCTGTAGGCACCGCCAGGCCGTTGAGGGATGGAGGACTGGAGCTAGATAAGAACAGACAACGCAAGTCCCTATCGAATCCAGATATCGCCTCCGAAACCCTGACGCTGCTCAGTTTCCTGCGTTCAGACCTTTCGGAGCTGAGGATCCGAAAGCCCAGTGGGGGCCCTGGGAACAGCCCCCTAGATGACAGAGACTCACCATCAGCAAGTAGTCCAATGGAACAATCTGAGTCCACGCTGCCTCAAAGTCCAACATCACCCACCACCCGACCCACCCTTAAGGACCTGACAGCTACCCTGCGCAGGGCAAAGTCATTTAGCTGCTCAGAGAAGCCCATGGCCCGGCGCCTGCTCCGCACCAGTGCCTTGAAGCCCAGCTCCTCAGAGCTCCTTCTGGCAGGTTCTGGGGCAGAGGAGGATCCATTGCCACTCGTGGTCCAGGATCAGTATGTGCAGGAAGCCCGTCAGGTTTTTGAGAAGATACAGCGAATGGGTGCGCAACAGGATGATGGAAGTGATATCCGCCCTAGAAGTCCTGACTGGGCAGGGACTATCACCCAAGGGCAGCGGTCTCAGGAGGAGCTCTCTGGCCCTGAGTCCAGCCTGACAGATGAGGGCATTGGAGCAGACCCTGAACCTCTTGGTGCTGCCTTTTGCAGCCTAGATCCTTCTGGAGTGTGGCGACCCCTTTCCTCAACTTCAGCTCAGACAAACCACCACCGTGGGGCTGGGACAGAAGACAGCCTGGGTGGGAGGACCCTTGTGTCTCCTGAGACCCCTCCAACACCAGGTGCCCTCCGAAGAAGACGAAAAGTCCCACCCTCAGGCCCTAATGGAACTGAACTAAGTAATGGGGAGGCAAGTGAGGCCTACAGATCCCTGAGTGACCCTATTCCACAGCGTCATCGGACTGCCACCTCCGAGGAACCCTCTGGGTTCTCTGTGGACAGCAATCTTCTGGGCTCACTAAACTCTAAGACAGGGCTTCCAGTGACCCCAACTATGGATGAGGGCCTGACCAGTGGCCACAGTGACTGGTCTGTGGTTAGCGAAGAGAACAAGGACTATCAGGAAGTCATTCAGAGTATTGTTCAGGGGCCTGGTGCCTTGGGGCGTGTGGGAGAAGACAGGCTTGCTGGCAAAACCCCCAAGAAGAAATCTCTGAGTGACCCTAGTCGCCGGGGGGAGTTGACTGGGCCTGGATTTGAGGGCCCAGGAGGGGAGCCCATTCGAGAAGTGGAGCCCATGCTGCCTCCCTCCAGCAGTGAACCTATCCTTGCAGAGCAGTGGGCAGAGCCAGAAGACCCTGGTCCTGCCAGGGGCAGGGCTCAGTCAGAGAGGTCCCTACCTGCCCCTCCTGCTTCCTCCACTACCCACCATGAATTCCATCTTGACTCCAAGCTGACCAATGTTCTCTCCCCTCGGCTCACCCGCCGAGGCTCCAAAAAGCGCCCAGCCCGGAGCAGTCACCAGGAGCTTCGGAGAGAGGAAGGCAGCCAGGACCAGACTGGTAGCCCGACACAAGTTCGGTCCTCCTCCAAACATGTTCGCCACGCCAGCGTGCCTGCCACCTTTACACCTATTGTGGTGCCTGAGCCTGGAATGTCTGTGGGACCCCCTGTGGCTGTGCCAGAGCCTGTGGGCTTTCCTGTTAGAGGCCATCCCACATTGCAGGCACCATCACTTGAGGATGTCACTAAACAGTACATGTTGACCCTTCACTCTGGTGATGTTCCTGCTCCAGGTCCTGTGGACCTACCCTGCTTGCCTCCCTCTGCACCGCCCTCCACTGAGACCAAGCCCTCTGGGTCTGCCAGGGCAATTCCAGATGAGCCTGCCCCAGCGAGCAAGTGCTGTAGCAAGCCACAAGTGGTAAGTCCTTTGGAAGGAGATTGGGGGAGGGTACAGGAGAGCCATGGGCACCAACCTGACAGGAGCTTTTGTGAGTACTCAGTAGGCAGGTTGCCAAACCCAAGGGTGCTTATCTGTCCTGGAATAGAGTTAATGGCACCTGGCTTCTGTTAACTCAGGACCTGAAGAGGCTTCAGGATGCTGCCAGTGTCAAAGGGTCTGTCTGCCCCAAGGAGTTCTGGTGGTGGTTGCAAAGGCCCTTGGGATGTTTCTCAGAGACTTGTTTCTGAGATTCCCAAGGTTCTTTGTTAGAAATGCTCTAGAAGTGTAGATGGAGGTGATGCCATTGAGGCAAGGCTCCGGCCTCAAAGTCCAACTCTTGGCTGATCTCATTTCAGGCCAGTTAACATGTTCTTGCCCTTAAGTCTTTTCCAGGACCAGCCTTACTTTAGGGAGCCGCAGAGGGCTTCAGGGGTCCATCCCCAGTCTTGTTCTAGTTTTCTGACATTGGCCTTTCTTGGACTTAACCTCCTCATTTATAAAACTGGGTCTGAGGGATGTGGAGGATGCCGATCCACCCAGGTTATTATGCAGAACTGGGAGACTGTTGTGAGTTTGGGTAGTCTACAGGCCCAGTGCCAACATACTAGTCTTCAGTTAGTGGAGCTTCGAACTACAGGTGCTATGGAAGTGTGGTGACAGACATGCATCTGCTGAGGCTCAGTGGCAAAGGCCCCTCAGAGGGCTTGAAAGCAGTTCTGGTCCCTGTAGACAGGGCTGCCTCTGTGAATCAAGGTGGATGCTTTGGCCCCTCATCCTGCCTGCCTGCATCTGTTCACCTTCTCACCTCTTTCCTGTGAATCCCGGGCCCCAGAGGCTCATTCCCACCCTCCACAAAGCTCTCCCTTCTCTTATCTTGCATCAGCTATGCCTGGGTTTTGGCTGTGGATTGAGACTGGCTCTAGGCAACATCTGCCCTGGCATGGGAGAGTTACAACTAGATTTGCAGCTCTAGGCTGGAAGCTGAGCTCAGGGATGGCCAGGGGTTATGTCAACTGTGGCCTGCCTCAGCTCCCACTGTGTTGCTGACTTCAGAAGCTGGGAAACCCTACACCCTGGACTAATTTGGTCACTTGGCTTTTCAGAGCTCTTCAGGGCCCCTCTAACTCCCTGTCTCTGTTTCTCTCCCCTCCTTTCTCTTTCCCCTGTCCCAACTCTGCACTTCCTTATGGAGGGGGCTAGGGATGCACAGACAGGGAGTTGGCAGAGGAGACTTATGGACCTGGCTTTCCTTCTGAGACCCCATTAGTGGAGCCTGAGCACCAGGGCCAGTTCTGTGCTTGGAAGATAGAGGAAGAGAGTCCCAGCTTCTTTTTCCATGTAATGGGGTCTTATGGGAGTATACTGGAAGTTGGGGGGCTGTCTAGGGTGTCTGGGGGACAGGCACTGAGGACTGACTTTTCTGCCTTGCTTCACAGTCTCCAGCAACCTCCCTTCCTGGGAGCTGTGATACAAGCTTCTCGTGGTCCTACAAGAGGCTTTCTCTGACATTTAAGGTCCTCCCACTCCTCCAGGCCCAGTTGGATGTTCCCTCTCACCCCTTAGACGAGAGAAGGCGAGTCTGTAATTAGAGGAGTCAGACTGGAGACCCACAGACTTGTCCCATCCCTGTTAAGTGGATTGCTCTCCCTTTCTGTAGAATGGAGATAATGTGCTAATGCCCAGAAGGCTCTGTAGGTGTGTGGTGTGTGACCATTCCCTCCCTCGGGGCAGGAGGGAGGACAGAACAGGCTCTGCTGCCTCAGCTTCTTCTTGGTGGCCAGGTTTGGCTTCCTCCTCCCCCACTGCTGTCTAAGCACAAGGCCTAGGGTCACCTGGTGGACTTTATTAGTTTCAGAAAACATTTACCATGCCTCATTTCTCACCCCCACATTAAGCTTGGAAGTTCTTCCATCTGCTACTTCAAATCTCTTCTTGCTATCCTTGTCCTTCTGGGTTCAGAAAGATGGGGAGCAGCTGTCCACTCCCCCCTTCCTGCTGGCTCCTTTTGAGCAGACAATATTCTCTTGTCTCAAGCTTGGGGCTCCAGTCACGATCCCTGCACTGTGGGTGGAGATGATGTGGCTTGAGAGGGGACAAGAGAAGTTGTCGTTCTGCTTTTAGAGTGTAAACCAAAGTAAAGGGCTCAGGGGAGAGGACTGGGGTCTCAGGGAACCCCAGACTTGATCTTGAGCAGTGAGCGGTCCCTCATGCTCAAGAATATCTCTCAGATCAGAACTCCCCCGTATTATGAGGAGTCAGGAAGTGTGGGTACATGCACTGCTTAGCCTCTGACTCTATCTGGACCTGGGCAGTCAGCTTTAGGATTTAGTTTTCCTATCTCTGCACTGAGGAATTGGGAAGCCTGATCTTTGAGGTTCTGTAGGAGGGGTTCATTCTGCAGCCATGCTGTGGGAATGGGACAGGGAAAGTCAATGTGACCAGAGGAGAGAGAAAGTCTGCTCTCTGTGTACTGCGAATGTGGGCAGCTCAGCCTGTGGCTGACTGAGGCCGTGCTGCATAGGCCTTCCTGTTTCTCCTATCCCTGGTCTCTGGCTTCTTCCAGGTAGGCCCATAGTTACCACTATCTTGTCAATGGATCACCCTTTGCACCAAGGCATTCCTCTGAGTAATCTTAGTTCATCTCTTCTGCCTGGTACCCTTTGTCACTTGAACCATCTGTAGCCCAGAAACAGGTAGTGACTTGTCTCTGAGAATTGTAGATCGCTGAATTCATGAGACTTTGGCATATTGAAGTAGCTGTAACACTGGCAATGTTGTTCATTGCGTGCCCATTTTGTGGCAGACACCAATGGTTTCTTGTTGTGTGAAAGATCGAGTATTCAGAATATTGGAGTCTCTCTGAATCCTAGCTTATCGGTGTCTTAAAGAGACTGGATCAAGGGGTTGTTCCCAGTCTCCAAGTGAGACTGGTCTGCCATTTGAGAAGGGGCATAAGTCAGGAACAGTTGGGGCATCACTTACATGTTGTATTGTAACAGCCTGAATGTGTTTGTGGTGGTATTTAATTCACCAGGGCCTGGTGTTGGGTAGAAAGAATTCTGAGACCCAAAAAGGGAGAATACTTAGCCCAAGGTCACACCACAAGGCCAGGCAAAGCTGGACCCAAGCCCTAGAGCCTCTGGCCTTGTTCCTCTCCCACTCACCAGTAGCCCTGGCACCCACCTTAGCCTGCACTGGGCTGCAGCCCTTCCCACCACTTTTGTCTGGCTGGCTCCCCCTGGCCGGGGACTTGTGGAGGCAAGTTTCCCTCCTGCCCCTGCTTGGCTCTTTACCGTGATTTCCCCCCACCCCCATCCCCGAAACTGCTTCCTTGGGGAGCAGATGAGGTGATAAGGACTTTTGGAATTCTGAGTAGTACCAAATATCTATAATTAAAGTCTTGTCACCCCAGCAGGAAGGTGGGATGGGGGAGGACAGGCAAAAGCGTTGTCCTTTTCAGGGCTTATTCCCTGCCCCCTTCCTTCCTAGGACCCTGTGGTATTGGAGAAGAAGAGATGCTCTCCAGGAATGAGCCCACCCAGCAGGGAAGAGTTGGGGGAGGGACCAAAGTTGAGTGTGACATTTTCCAGCCTGACATTTCTGGAACCAGCTGGATCTGAGACACTGCAGCTAATCCTGTCCCCAACCCCCTCTCCCAATGTAGGGATTTGTCCCTCCTGCTTTCCTTCCTCCCATCTGATTGCTACTGCAGTGGGATGGAGCCATCCCCAGGCAGCCTGGGAGCCGAGGCACTCATCTGAGAATCTAGAAGGAGCTTGGGTGGTAGTCTGTAGGCTTGTAGAGGGGGCTGGTGAGGTGAGGAAGCAGCTTGACATGAGCAGAGGCCAGGAGGAGGCTTTCTCGGACAAGTTGCTGCAATAGAAGTTTGAATTTAGCATCTATGCACTATATATAATATCACAAGCACCCAGTCGCTGAGTCAGGCACCATTCTAGTGTAGAAAGACAGCAGTCCCAAAACAGAAACCTGCTTTTATGGCCCTTCCAGACTGGTAAGGACACATATCTCCAAAGGAGCACACTGTCAGAGAACAGAAGGTTCGGGGAAGAAAAATAAAACAGGGTAAACAAGTTGACGATGACAGGCTGGGGTCCTATTTTAGATCATGGGGTCTAGAGAGGCCTATGAGCAGAGGTGGTAACATCTGAAGCTCAAAAGAAATGAGAGTGGAAGTCAGGTAGCTTTGTTGGAGTCCAGGGTTGGGGGGGCATATTGTGGAAAGAAAGGAGCAGCAAAGGTCCTGAGGAATGGACACTGGGTTGTGTAGATAGATCTTGTAGGCCATTGAGAGAAATCAGCATCTACCTGAAGTGAGAGCAAGGCAGTGTCAGAGACTCTGAGTAAGATAACGACCCAAGATGCTGTGTGGAGCTGGGTAACAGGGTCAAGTATGGAAGCAGTGAAGCCAGTCAGAAGGCCATGGAAGTAATCAATGAGGCTAGCCTGGGCTAGGCAGAGATGTGGAGGGGGTGTTTTAACTGAAGCCCAAGGAGTCCAGACATCTAGTACCTAAGCAAACAAGGTGTAATGCCAGATGTAATGATGGCATATGCCTTTTATCCCAGCACTCAGAAGGCACAGGCAGGCAGATCTCTGTGAATTCGAGAGTAGCCTGGTCTACATAGCGAGTTCCAGGCTAGACAGGGTTGTATAGTAAGACCCTGTTTCAAAGAAAAAAAAAAGTAGTGAACCCTACAGCTACCGGAGGGCCATCTGGGGATTCAAATGGCCTGTATGGCATGAACTGGGGCTCAGAGCCCAGCATCCTAGCACTGTCCTTCCACCTTTGTCCACACCTGGGAGGCCCCAGAGTAGAAGCTACTACCTTCTAGTCCAGCAGCTGGCGAAGTGTGAGCGGGGTCACTGAGGAGGGGAAGATGACAAAGCTACCTGTTGCCCTACAGGAGCTTACCTCAGAGACTGAGAGGGAACCTCCGGCCCCAGTGATGCAGGTGGTAGGTAGCACCATGTACAGCAGGCGTGTGACATGCATTGCCGCCACTGTGGCCCCTACCCAGCTCTGACTTGTGTCTCCTGGAACAGAGAGGTTTTGCCAACCACAAGAGCCCTGGCCCTCCCATCTAGTCCCAAGCTGGGTGAAGTGAAGAAGCAGGCTCAAAGCCAGCTGAGTTTTGCCTAGGGCTCCATGGCTCACGAGTAATCTGGCCCTAGGTGTCCTGCCTCCAGGTCATACATTGGCCCCAGAATTCCCAGTGAGTCAAGTTGGCAGAGATGGTGGTGGCACTCCGGGGGAAGGGGGAGCCTGTGTTTCCCAGAAAAACTCGTAACCCTGGCATAGTCATTGGGAAATGTGCCCAGGAAGCCTGGCGCCTTGCTGGCAGGCCCTGAAATGGGGACCCTGGGTCCTCTGGGAAGCACAAGCTAATCAGAGAGGATGCCTTCCCCCACAGGACTTGATACCCTACCATTTCTCAGGCCTCTGAGGCATCCTAGGAGTGGACAAAGGCAGAAAGACAATGCCAGGTTGCTGGGTTCTGAGCCCCAGTTTATGACATGCAGGCCATTTGAACTCTCAGATGGCCCTCCAGTAGCTGTAGAGTTCACTGGGGTGATCTGTAGCTGTAGGGTTCACTGGGGCAATCTGGCAGAGTGCAGGGAAGTCTGTCCAAGGAGTTAGGAGACCAAGGGTGCAACCAAGTCTCACCATTTCCTTCCTGTGAGGCCTTAAAGAGTCCCATACCCTTGGAGCCATAAGTACCTTCGTGACCTTGAGCCCTTAGATTAAGTTTCCCAGAGATGCTGTGCAAGAGCATCTCTTGAAGACGTGGAAGTGCTATCAGGCTGCACTGTAGACTGCTGAGGGCTCTACCCCACTCTCTAGCTGCTTCCACTTATGTGGCCAGGTTCACTTTTGACTTCTCCAGCCACCAAAAGGATCTTTCCTTTTATGTGGGATAGGCCATGGTGCTCTTTGAGGCCTGTACCCCAAAAGGTGATGCTTCTGTGCACAGGACATTAGGACTTCAGCTCAGCTTGGGAAAAACAGAATTTTTTGTTGGGTAGGGTTTTTTAAATGTTTATTTTATGTGTATGAGTATTTTGCTTCCATGTATGTATGTATGTATGTATGTATGTATGTATACCGTGTGCATGCCTGATGCCTAAAGAAGGCAAAAAAAAAGATGTTGGATGCCCTGGAACTGAAGTTATGAATTGTTGTGAATCACCACGTAGGTGCTGGGAACTGAATCTGGGTCCTCCACAAGAGCAATGAGTGCTCTTAACCTCTGAGATCTCTCTCCAGCTCAGATCAGCAGACTTTTAAAACCATCCCTGGGCATGGAGAGGCTGAGATGGCTGCAGAGGGACTTGAGGTGGGAAAGACAAACGGAGGCTGCCATGGGAGGCGTGTCAGTCTCCTGTTGCTGTAGTGACAGATTTTCACAGGTCAGACAGCGTTTAGAGTTCTGAGGTTGGAAGTCTGATATGGGATTCACGGAGCTGAGATGTAGGTGTTAGAAGGCTGTTTCCTTCTTGGGTTTAGAGGAAAGTAAGTTCCCTCGCCTTTTCTAGTCACCAGTGGTTGCCAGTGCTCCCCAGTGTGTGGCCTCTAACTCAGTCTCAGAGCCAGCAGCATAGATAGCATCATTACCCCTCCCTCACCCAGACACCTTCCGCCTTGAGGACTCTTGATGATTACATCAGGCCCATCTGGGTAACTCAGGACTCTTAGTGGCACTTGCAGAGTCCCTCCTGCCTTGTAAGACATCATATTCACCAAGGTCCCCTACAGGAGCGAGCCAGTTCTGGGATGTCTCAGGCCTGCTGCATTTAATCCGACCTTCACTTCTTTCCATGTTTCTTTGTCTTCTACTCATGAAGCAGTCAACACTGAACCCTTCATGACCAGTAGGGACACACAGGGAAGGTCTGCATCCAGGGAGCTTTCAGCAAGGGTCCTAGTTCCTGAGGTGGATGGGACTCTAGGAAGGCTGAGCCCAGGCCTGGAGGGCAGGGACAAGTATGTCAGTGAGTCCTTTGGGAGTAGGCTGGCCTCTAGAGGTGGCTAGCCTGAAGTTTGTTGACTAGACATTGAAGTGAAGCATCTCCCAAGAGGGGCAGTTTGCTGAAGAGCTCAGAACTGGGGAAAGTGGGAGCCTTGGGAGGGAACAGAAGCCCTGACTGGGCCAGACTGTCCTCACCAAGGGCAGAGCTGGGGGGCAGATGAAAAAGTGGTAGCTATGTGCTAGAGATCGGTTTAATCTCAAGTTAGCATGTGGTCGGAATCAAACCAAGCACTTAGAAATTCCTGCAGCATACCAGATGGGGAAGGTCCAGGCCACAGTGTTATATTGAGTAATGCTCAAGAAATGTTAGTTCTGCCAAGCTGGCAGATAGCTCAGCAGGTAAAAGTGCTAGCCACTAAGCCTGACGGGCTGTGCATGATCTCTAGAACTCACATTGTAGAAGGAGAGAACCAACTTCTACAAGTCATCCTCTGACCTATTGGTGCTATGTGACAGGCATGGATACATGCACACAATACATAAATGTAATAATTTTTTAAAAAGGAAAAGCAATCTTAATCTCTCCCTTTGTCTAAGATACTAGGATATGAGTCTGAGATTCTGTGATTCAGCCATGGAGCAGAGGACAGAGCTCTAGACAGGAGAACACAATGCCTCAGTAGCTTGGACACTTGGAGTTGGTGAGGAGAGAGAGGTAGCAGCCTGCAGACCTGTGGCCTCCTCTCTCTGGCTCTGACTCTTTTCTTCCCACCAACCTCAGCTACAGCTTGCCTGGGATGGTTGAACAAAGTTTGGAAGACAGAGCCCACCAAAGCCCGCCCTGGGTCAGAGCTGAAGTCTCCAGGAGCTCCACCCTTTGCTTCCTTTTCTGGGCCCAGAATCCAAGCGCCTGATGGCCACCCCTGCCTTGCTCACTGGGTGATATTTAACAATGTTAGTATTTAACATTGGACCTTAGCTGTGAGCCTTGGTTTCCTGCTCTATAAGATGGTGTTACTGAGGAATTATGAAGTCAAAAAGATACTGTTCATAAAACCTTCTACCTAGGACTCCGGGGCTAGACAGCTCTTAGAAACGTGGCCGCTTGGTGTGTACTGAGTTGTCACTCTCAGAGGCTAGAACCCTTTAGTTATGACATGAAGCATTCTGACCACCGCCATCCCCCAAGAACCCAGACCTCTTAACTTGATTTTGTTGGTTGATTTGAGATTGATGTCCTTTGTCTTGAGATTCTGGAAGGAAGGAGGGAGGGAGGAAGGGAGGGAGGGAGAGGCAGACAGGTCTGGAGCCAGTGGTAAGGCTGGAGGACCAAGGCAAGGGAGCAAGTGCAAGGTTGGTGTCAGTTTCCTGTTTATTGGTTCCCAGGGGGTGACAGGCCCTGCTCTTTGCAGTGTGGAGCAAGAGAGAAGGAGGCCATGCTCCTGGCTGCCAGCCAGCCCCAGAGCTGGACCTCCTGGGACTGCCGAGACCCCATTCCCCCACCCCTGGACAAACATTCAGTTCTTTCCCAGGATGGGGCACTGGAGGTTAAGGAGCAGATGTGGAAGGGAAGGGATGATGAGAAGGACCCTCCCCCCACCCCAATAAAAGTCCTGTGGACTCTGTCTTTCTTGGCTGTTGGTTTTGGTTCTGGTACATGGTAGTCCCCCTAGGTGGGTGTGTTGAGACGCCAGCGCCTTGACAAACCAGGAGGTCAGAAGGAAGAGAAAGAGGAGGGCCTTGGGTGCCAGAGTCGCCCATCTGGAAAGACTCTAGACATCAGCTTTGCCTTCTTACTGCTCCCTGCCCTTGCTTTATTAAGAAAGTGAAAGTCTTGATACCCTGTGATAGTGAAGCAGATTCAGGAGTCCTCCCTGTGGCTCCTGCCATTGCTCCAGCATTGCTCCAGTGCAGCCTGTGGATTGCCAGCAGGGGCTGGGGGTGGCGGGGGGTGGGTGGGGGAGTCACCGAGAGTTCTGAAGAGGAGATGATGGGATCCACTGGCATTTGAGGGAATTGGTCAGAACCAGGGCAGGCCGAGAAAGCCATTGTATATGTCAGAGGCCAGTGGAGAACTGTCACCAGCATACCGAGAGAAGCTGTACATGGTGAGGCCAGCTTGAAGGTCATGGTGCTGAGTCTCAGCCCTAGGCAGTAGGAGCCATGGAGGATGAGGAACTAAAGGGCATAATGCAACTTTGCCTGGTGATGGTGCCCTGCGAGGTTCATCCTGGAGGAAGGGGTGGTGGTGACAAGCCTGAGCCCAGGGGTGCGAGATGTGCCAAGAAAGACTGTGTGTAGAGAGAATTTGGAAGGCCAGACTGAGTTCAATATAGGCTCAGAAGCTGTCAGAAGCTGGGTGAGGGAGTGGGATTCCCTCCTGTGCCTGAGTCAGCCGAGCTGGGAGTGGAGGTAGGTGATAGGTGAGCCATACCCTTCTCCCTGAGGCCTGACTCTGAGTCCAGTTTACTACCCCTTGTCCAAATTCAGGCTCCCTGTTGGATGGAGATACCTTGTCACTCACAGGAGTTCCCAGGGAACAGCTAGGCTACACCTCCAGTTGGCTCTTTTGAAAGAGGCCCAATGAAAGGAGCATGGTTTGAGAACAGAATGACTTACCCTGTTGGCAGTGATCCAGGCCAAGTCACCCTACCTCAGTCTTCCCACCTGTGAAGTGGGAATCCCAGCTATGGTTCTTGAATATTCTAGCTCTCAAGAGGTGGGGTAGAGTAAGTACTTGGTAATTAGTAGGCAGCCTAGTAACACTATCCACAGTGGGACCTAAGGTCAAAGCTGAGAACCCTTGTGATATTTGTCCTTCGACTTCAGCAGGGCTGGACTGTGGCCCTGAGGAGACCTTAGGGGAAAGCTGGGCAGAGACGAAAAGGAGAAGAATGACTCAGATTTGGTGATGGACACAAGTCTGTTTCCCCATCAGATGCCTGTGAGACCCCTGCAAGCTCCTTGCTGCTCATATGGCCCTCTTCTCAGCTCTGGCCTGGATCAGTCACTTCCAGGCCTCTCCCCAAGGCCAGCGGGGGCGTTGCCTGGGGCGGGTGTGGAATTTCCGAGGGAATGGCTAAATTCAGCCCCAGCTAAAAATAGTCCTGGGCCTGGCCCCAAAGCTGGAAGAGTAGGGGGAGGAGGAGGAGGAGAAGGAGGAGGAGGAGGAGGAGGAGGAGGAGGAGGAGGAGGAGGAGGAG
>JADRCH010000315.1:2857525-2909230 GCA_019843965.1 Rhynchomys soricoides | reverse complement strand
AGGAGGAGGAGGAGGAGGAGGAGGAGGAGGAGGAGGAGGAGGAGGAGGAGGAGGCGGCGGCTGCAGACCTGAGTAATTCCCAACTACCTTCTTGCCCTACCTACTTGTCACCTGGGTCTGTACCTCTTGTGACCCCCATTCATCTGCTTCTTTCTCCTTACTCACATGCCCGTAGGCCTTCTCTCTTCTGGGTCCCCCACCCCCACCCCCACCCCCACCCCCGCAACCTCTCAGGCTTTACCTGCACTGGTTCCTGAGTCTTGTGCTGTGTTCTGTATGAGTCCCCACCCCTGGAGGGGGAAAGGTCTCTGAAGAGTCCTCTGTATAGAACCGAGTCCCTAAGCTTCTGGTATCTGCATCCTGCTCAAGGATGCTAGCTGGGCGTATCTGGAACACTCTGGAGTGTGAAGATGTGAGTGGGAACCCCTAGATCCCCCAGTGACTCAGGGTTAGCTCTGGAAAGTGGCTGCCCATGCCAAACCCTCTTGTTCCTGGCACACAGTGGAACTTCACTGTAAATTTATTTATTAAATACATGATGTAGAGAGATCAGAGGAAGCCAGCAGAGCCCTGCCCCAAGCTTCCCTGAAGCCCTCTATACCTATGCCAGCCTTGTATTTGCTTTTTGGGGGACCAAAAAAGTGGAAGCTGGCACAAGAGCTGTAGGGGTGTGGTGGCAATCAGACCCTGGGGCTAGAAGGGGTAAGATGCCTGACTCGGGTCTCAGAGGCCAGGAGTGGTGGGTTCATAACCTAGGTTGACCTCACTTCAAGGCTGGGGTGTGAGTTTCCTCAGGTCCACAGTAACTCAGTACTGGGCTCAGGTCAGGGTATGAATTGTCACAGGAGAAAAGCTTGCCAAGAGTTTGACCAGACACAGGTCTGGGCACTTCTGGTCAATTTTATCTTCAGGAGATCTAGTGGGACTCCTGAGCTCTACGCGTGCTCCAACCATGGTGTCACAGCCTCAGCTTGAACTGAGCACTTTATCTGTATTTACTCATTGAGTCCTCACGATGGTGCTGTGGGGAGGAGGGACTGCCACTCTTCACAGATGACCCTGTGAATAGGTAGCCTGCTGGTTAGGACAGCTGAGTAACTGGTTCCTGACTTTCAGAGCTGCCATTGCTGTGGTGAGCTCAGGACATGACGAGATGCGTCCACTGGATTCATGGCCCATGGCCCCAGCTCCAGGAACTAGCACACAGCAGTTGCTTGGTAAACAGTAGTGAGTGACTGCCTTGCGCCAACAGGCTGCTTACAAGCTGCAGAGGGAAAGTGTGTTTCCTGTATTTGTTGAGCCCAGAGACTCTTCTATTGATGCTGGAGCAGAGCTGAGTGGTGTGGAGCTCCCTGCTGGTGGAGAGAGGTCTGGCTCTGGAGTTTGGGAAGGTGCTGAGATGGCCAGGAAGGGGAGCTGGTAGGCCCAGCAGGGCTGGCGTAGTCCTGCCTGCAGTATCTGGAAAGCAGATCTCTTGGGCCATGGCCGGGGTGACTCAAATGGAGACCAAAAAACCTTCCATATTTGGATAAAGAGCCCAGAAAGGCTCAGGCTGACTCCCCCATCCAGGCCTCCTGCCCTGGCTTCTTCTGGGCCCCCAGCCCTGAGCCCTGTCTTTCAAGTTTAAGTCCTGGGTCCAAGCAACCATGTACTCTCCCCCCCCCTCACTCATCAGGTTATACTACCTTCTGCGTGGCCACGCCTGGGCTGTGGATACCCTGTGCTAGGGCTGGTCATGAAGAGAAGAGCCCCAGCAGAAGCCACAGGCTGGAGGGCAGCAAGCACATATCAAAACCATTCCCTCACTGAGGGGTGACTTGACAGCAGTTTCCCCTCCCCCATGCAATACAAAGCCAGAGATAAAGAGCACACATGCATCAGGTAAACATCACACACAATCCTTTTAGGTTCCAGCAGGTTCCCATACCCACAACCTGTGCTAGCATCTGAAGGGGTGCCAGCCTGGTCTTCTCAGACCTTCCTGTGACAGCAGCAATACTGGAGTAGATAAGAGAAACCAGGTGTCATGTGAGCAGGTGACACAGACAGGCCTTATCCTTCTTTAGGATGCATACAGAGTAATTTGTCCCTATACAGAAGCCTCTGGATACCTGACAGGGTACTGGGCTGGGCAATAGAACTAGGACAGTGGGAAGAGGGCCTCATTCCCATGAGGAGTCCAGCATGCTCATCGTGATTGGTGGGCTATCTCACTGCTGGCTGTACTACTACTCCTAACTTCTCCTTTTCTCCTGTTTTTGACATGAGATCTCACTGTGTAGGCCTGTCTGGCCTGTAACTCTCTAGACCAGGTTAACCTCAAACTCACAGAAATCTGCTTGTCTCTGCCACCAGAGTGCTGGGATTAAAGTGGTGGGCCGCCATATCTGGCTTACTCCTAACTTTTCTAATCAGTCCTGGTAATTAACTCTGGGATCGGCTTTAGGTGAACCTAGGTAACCTAGGTAACCATTAAAGCCCAGTTTAGCCGCTGTCCATTGAGTTAGCTTGTGACTACAGTGTGAATAAGAAGGGAGTAAAGGGACTCCAGTCCCAAGGAACCTGAGAACTGTGACTCAGGAGACCCAGTGAAGGTGGGGAGGAGTAACATGGGTAAAGCAGGGGCTACTTTGAAGGGCCAGAGAGGGTCTTGCAAGTCAGATGTATCCAGGGCCCTCAGAGCAGAAAGAACTGTGAAGGCATGGAGCAGCCCTGGTGTGTTTGGGTGCTGTGAAAGTTTTCCTGCTCTGGAGAAGAGGTCTGTAGTCCCTCAGAGACTCAACAGCCAGGCCTGAATATCTGGCCTTGATCCCAGACTTAGTTTCCAAAAAGAATAAAACCCTTTCTCTACTGAAGTCCTGGCACAGGACTGTGAGACAGGCCAGCCACTTAGTTGCGTGACATGGGGGTGTGTCTTACTGTCTGGACCACTTCTCTCCATTCAATACCCCAGAACTGCCTCAGGCTCCACAGGGGAAAAAAAATGCTTGCTAGGGCAGAGGGAATCCCTGATTGGGGTACAGAGAGCAAAGCACTCCTGAACTCAGGTTCAGCCAGCCAGGGGCTGTGGACAGGAAGCATTCTATGGGAGTAGGTCTCCAGAGGAGCCTGACAGAATACTTCACTTGTCCTTGGTGATACCCCCTGCCTAGGCCCTAGAGCTAGCCTGGGCTAACTTGGTCAGGAGGACAGCCTGTGCGAGGGATGAAAGACTACTGCCACCTGCAAAGAAGACCTTTGCGGGAGACAAGAGTTGGCAGCAGACCACACTTTCAGAGCAGGTAAGCCGCCTTAGTACAGGTCAGGGAGTAGGCAGTGAGTGACACATTCTTTAGAAGCTCCAGGAATCTTGGCTTCTCTCTCTGAGGTGATTTAGGTGAGAATCTGGAAGGACTTTGTCAGAGTTGAACGTATCAATGAAGGTTTCTAGGAAGAAGCCTGAGGGCTGGCAAGCATGTGGCCCATACCAGCCTACCTGGTTCCCGAACAACCAGGCCCCCACTTCTTTAAGAACACTGGATGCAGTTGGGTGTGGTGACTTATTCTTGTAATCCCAGGACTCTGAAGGTGAAAACAGAAGGACCAGGAATTCAAGGTCATTTTAGCCAATAATGGAAAGTTCAAGGCCAGCCTGGGCTCAAGAGACCCTGTCTGAAAGCAGGAAAGTGCTGGAGATGTATGGCTTCCTTCTTTTTCAAATCCTGTTCATCTTCACTGTGTGACCATGAGCCCCTGACCTCACTGTGGTTCAACACATGGCGTAGGTACATATAAGATGTGAGTAATGACAGCATCCATTACAGGGTTGCTGAGAGTTAAATGTGATAATGTCTGGCTGCTGGTCTGGAGATAAGTGGTGAGCCATAAAGCAAGTTGGAAGCGATGGAGAGTGGTGACCTGCCCTGCCTGAGGAAGGACCACAGGGAATGGAGAGGGAGCGCTTTGAGATGGGGTACTGACAGTGACCTAGAGCCATTTGGTAGGAGGATGAGCTGAGTTCTCATGGAAAGCTTTGAAGTCCCTGATGCAGCTGCTTCTAGGGAAGGGGCTCAGACAGGGACCCTGTGGTCTTGGTCTTGTGCCTGATCCTCACTGGTAGACATCCCCTCCCGTGTAGCTACCCATTCCTAGCAGGATAGCCGGCCTACACTCCTTGCTCTGCAGACCCGAGGCCCAGAAGTAGCCAGCATCACCCTGTAAATTCTGACTCCAAGGCCTTCATGCAGAATGAGCCAGTGGAAGCTCAGCCCTAAGGTAGATAGGGATGGCCCTTTGGCCTAAAGAAGTGTTCTACCTGCCTCTGAAGAAAGGGCAGAGCCAGGCCTTGGTCTGCATGTAAAGTGAACAACTGGACTTCCTGGAGAGTTGTCACCTGAGAGACTGGAACTACTGGAGAGGGAACCAGAAAGAGACACCAAAGACAGAGGCTGTGCCCTCAGGTCTCAGAGAATTGGTCTGTTCTGGGTCACATTGGTGCTCAATGGCAGCCACCTTGGGACCTGGTTCTGTGTATAGGTTAGAGACACAGCTCTGTGCCAGGGATACCAGGAAGTGGCTTGAACCAGGACAGAGACCCATTAGACTGGATCTAACCAAGCAGTCCTTGCCAGGTGGAGGAAACGGAGGAAGCAGGAAAAGGCCATCACAGCAGCCTTCCATATTCTTTTTGTACTGCATAGGGTTTTTACTGTGTGATTAGCCAACTGTGTGGTGCCACAGATTGAAGAACATGTAGCAGAGGGTGGTGCATCGCCTGTGATTCCAGCACTCAGGAGGCTGAGGGACGAGCATCGGCTTAAATTTGAGGCCAGCCTGGACTATATCACAAAACACTGTCCCCAAAACAAAACAAAAACAAAAGCTAAATAAGGCTGGCCTCAGTGGGTAAAGGCACTTGCTGGCAAGTCTAATGACCTCAGTTCAGTCTCCAGGAGTCTCATGGTAAGAGAGCAGCAGGTTATCCTCTGAGCAAGCGCATACACAACACACACACACATACACAGTGCAAAACAACAACAACACAGTAATAATAATAGTAATGTTAAGAAATACAGAGTATTTTCAGGTCTTTTGCTGTTAAAACAATACTTCAGCAAAGGTACAAAAGTACTGCATCATTTTGTTCGGGAAGTAGAGTCCCTCGGGGTGTGAGATTGCTAAGACATTATGTGTACGTGATTTGCATTTTGATGCTTCCTACATGCTCGTGCCTCTAGCAATGTGAAAAGACATGCCTTACTAATCTGACTTTTGGACAATTACCAGTCCAGTAGGTACCCATGATGTCATAGGTACCCATGATGTCATAGGTACCCATGATGTCATAGGTACCCATGATGTCACTGTCACTCTATCCTAACTCAAGTTTTTCTCATACTTTTCCCCTGTCTGCCTCTCTCGGTTGGTTGTTGGCGCCCAGCTTAGCCATTTCTAGGAAACTTTTAAACTCTGAGAGGTAGGATTTCATTCTTTCAGTTATGAGTTGCTAATATCTTTTCCTGATTTCTGACCTGATTTTTGTCTTTGTATACAGTATAATTTTGTTCTGCAGAAGGCTTTGTTTTTAGTTTTTGTAAATTTTAAGAAGTTTTTGTCAGTGTACATGAGCACATGCCAGGGTGTGAGTGTGGAGATCAGAGGGATTTTGTAGCATCGGATTCCTTTTGTCTTCTTTGAGTGGGTTCTGGCGATCAGAGGGCTTCTGGCATAACTGACGTTACCCATGGGGCCATCTTGCTGGCCCACAGAGGTTTTTTTTATTGTTGTTTTTTAAATGTGGTTCAATTTATCAAGCCGTTATTTTCTGACTTCTAGCTTTGGAGCCTGGTTAGAAAGTCTCCCACCCCTCTGATGCTTTATGATTTTTGTTTTGGTTTTACATCTCAATGTTAGATCTACACAGACTTTATCCTGCTGTGCAGTTAAGGCACCTACTCTCAGTTTTCTCCCTCCTGTGGCTGGTGTTTTGAGCTGAGGTGTCATAGTTGTGTTATCTTTCTGAAAGTGACTGTGAAGGTCTGTGTGGGAGTGAGGCTGTGACTTTTGAGGGTCAGGGACAGAACGGATGAAGAAGGAGCTGGAGTAGCACCAGGAGAATTCGGTGGCATTTGGAGGTGAGGGCACAAGTTGGCATTACAGCATTCTCAAATTCTCTGTGCTGTGTGACTCTGGAGAGGTTCCACCACCTCTCTGAGCCTCCAGCATTGTAGCTGGAGGAGACTCTGACTGCTGGGCTGACTGGGAGGAAGGAGGTGGGATGCAGAGGGTGACTTGCTGGAACTTGTCGGAAGTACATGGAAGGCTGGCAGCCGAGCTCATTATGTTCCCGGAGTGGGCAGGTGGGAAGGCCAAGGGGCGGGTGCCTGTTTAAAAATACCCACTGCAGCCTGGCAAGCAAGCCGGGAGGGGTAGGCCCTCTGCCCGCCCTCCAGATACAGGAATGGCAAGGGTTACCAGGAGCAGACACATTATACTCTGACTCAGGAGCGCTCTCAATCCAGCCATAACCATTCTTGAAGGGTTTCTCTTGCCCCGCCCTAAGCAGGCACCCTCATCCTCTCTAGAGATACAAGATGCCAGAGTGTGGGCAGGTCACATCTCAGAAGCTAACTAACCCTGCCACTGCTGTGGACTTGGCTTTGATTTCTAGTGAGTCCTTGTTCCTTGGAGTCCCCAGCTATCTATCAAAGGGTACAGCTGGCCTTGCCTGGCTGTCTCCCCCATCCGTCAGTTACAATAGAAAAGGTAGATCCTGGGAGCCATACCTCACTCCCTTTATAGGTAGGGATACTGAGGCCACGGAGGGGCTTTGGATTGCCATCTCCTACTTCTGGGCTTCTGGACCTTCCTCCCTGCCCCCAGCATGGCCTATACCAGCTCCCCACCCCCACTCCAGGGCCCCAGTGGTCAAATTCCAGGGCTGCCATTGCCATGGCAACAGCCAGCTCACAAGGCCTCTCCTCTGGGGTTTTCCACAAGGCCCTTGTCCAGGGAGGAGGCAGAAGGGCCTCCCACCCTTAGAGACTAGGGAGTCAGGAGAAGGCTGGGGAAGAGGTCAGGCCCAGCCGGTTTCTCGTTTGTTTTCCAAACAAGAAAATGGAAAAGGCCAATAGGACTGCCAGCAAATGGTTCTCTGTTGGGGCACAGGGTGAGATGGACAGAGGTGTCCATCTAGGCAGAGGCCTTGGAGCCACTGAGAAAGCCTCCTCCAACCTTACGTGGAGAATCACTCCCATAGAAAAACCCTAGACCAAAACATTTCAGAATGGTAGGTGGAGGAAGATCCTCCCAGCCATCCCGTTGGCCTTGGCAGTCTGAGCTGGTACCCAGAGACTGGAGGGTCCAGCACATGTTGGCCCTTCTTCTGTAGGGTAAGAGGTCCCCCGAGTACCAGTGGAGGGGGTGACTGGGCTCTTTAGTTCTAGGGGTATGCCAGCAAGGACTGCCAGGGACTATCTTGGAGGAGACCGAACTGGTCGTTCTTAGACACCTGCCTTCCAAGAGTCTCTTAGAGACTTTTTCCTGCTGGAATGATTCAGCCATATTTATAACAGCCAGTATTTGTTGAGTGCCCTCTTGATTCCTGGTACTGAGCTAAATAAGTGCTTTCTCCTCTCTGCATTATAGATGAGAAAATCGAGGTACAGATTGGTCTTCCTGAGTCAGTTAGCCATCAAGAGTGTCCCTGGCTGTATCTTATTCTACCCTGCCCCCATTCCCTGGGCCCTGCCCACCTGACATTCTGGTGTCTTCTTCCAGGTACCCCTTTCTCTCTTTCTCTCTGTCTCTCTATTTTCAAATGACATTGAGACAATACATTATGTCGATGAGTGCCTTTTGCTTTCGTTTGATAACACGGTGGACTCCTTCTTTGTAACATTTCAGAGATCTTCCTAAGTAAGGGCCATGACTCAAGAACCCTCCCTGCGGTTGGAATTGAAGCAGGCTGTGTGGGTGGAGTCCCTGTGCTGAGAGCCCAGGCTTGCTCCTGGTTGGAAGAAGGTCTTCTCCTGGCACTCTGGACAGATGTAACTGTCTAACTTTTCTACCCAGGGTTCCCTGGGGCTGGAGTCCTGTCTGCTTGAGAGATCTTGAGTCCTGCTTTGTCCTCTGTGACACAAGGTAATAATAGGGCCCTCCCAGGAGCTTATTTTGAGGTTAAAGCCAATACCTGTGAGGTGCTTAGTCAGCAGAGAGTGGCATCCCTCCCTAGATAGACCTGCTATTTTTAGATCTTTGCCGTCTTCCTGTCCACGGGCTGTGTAAAGTAAAGTGATTTATCCAAAGTCCCAGCCACTTAGTGGTCAGTGGCATAGGGAGGATTTGGGTCCAGCCCACTGCCTAGTTTTGAGAACCCAGCAAGTTATGGCTTATGCTGAGTCTCGGTGTTGTCACTGAGTGGATATGAAGTCTTAGGAGATTGAGTGCTGTGGTGTTCTATAAACTCTATGGTACTGAGTCAACAGCACTGTCACTCACTGTTGACAACTACAAGTGAGAGACTCTGAGGACTCAAAGCTAAAGCTTCAAGAGTGGTCATCTGAGCTGTCAGGATGCCTTCCGGAGGTGGACTTTGGTCCTGGGACGTGAGGAGACACACCTCTGTCTAACACAAGCTGACCTTCAGATAAGCATCTTCAAGGAACTTCTCTGTTCAGCATTAGGGCTGGTCACTAGTTAATGGGAAAAGCACAGAAAGGCCTAGAAGCATAAGCTGCTGCTAGTTGAGCAGAGGCAGAGATCACTTCTGCCAGTGTGGCCCAGGCCTAGTGGTGGCCCTTGGCTTGCAGGGATCTCTGAACCCCCACTGGGTACGAAGCTGAGCAGACTGACCTGGTGTGATGACAGAAACCTCTGTGGGGTCTGAGCTGAGCCAGACACATTAAGGTTGATGTAGCCAGTTGGTAACAGTATTGCTTGGAGTGCACTGTAGGGATAAGGTGAGGCCACGGTACATCCTAGCTGCTTGGGTACTTCTGGCCAAGTGAAGAGACCCTAAAACCCTAAGGTACTCCTGGGCTGTGGTGGCACAGGCCTTTAATCCCAGGAGGCAGAGGCAGGCAGAGCTCTGTGAGAACTGGTCTAAAGTGAGTTCTAGGATAGACAGGGCTACCAGAGAAACCTGTCTCAAAAAAATCAAAGCCACAAAACAAAGAGAGAAGGGTGTGTGTGTGGGGGGGGGAACAGTCCCTCTGCCATTTCATTTCAGGTTGATAGTAGACATCAGTGGCCTATTCATCCGGCTGATACTTGCTGTCTTTGTCTGCTTATTCACACCTATGTGCTGACTGTACGCCTTGTGGGAACTGGGCTCTAGGCCTCAATGTTGCCTCCTCGATCCTTCTGGAGCTCCCAGATCTTGTTTCTGTCCTCTGGTGCCTTAGGTAGCATCCTCAACTGGCACCTCATAGGTCTGTAGCGGAATAGATGGGTGGACTAATTTGGGTCATGAAGGGGCAGTTGGCTCCTGCCCTGGTCTGAGGTGAGGTTGATGAGGGAGAAGATTTAAGGCTCCCTGGAAAAAGCAGAGCTTAGATTAAATGGGACTTGACCCAGCCAAGAGCAAGGAACACGTGGGGATAGGACCCAGAAAGTACTGAGGAGGAGCACTGGCTGCACACTGGGCTGAGAGAGCACAGCAGCAGGCGGAGCTCATTTCTCTAGGCCTTTGGTGGCCTGAGCAGAAGGATTTCTGGCATTGTCTAAGTAGGGAAGATGGCCCCTTTTGGCTTGTGGGGCTTTGAGAGTCCCTAGGATTTATACACAGCCCAGTCAGGCCCTGTCCTTTACTCCCTGGGGCTCTGACCTGAAGCTGGCTTGGCCTTTCCCAGGGTGCCTGGCTCATGGCCCGATGAGTCATCTTCCGCCCTATAGGCAAGACACCCCATCTCTATCAACAGTGTACAAATGGAGCCCTCCCCCCATATGTGATGGTCTGAAGGAAGGAGGGAATGGAGGGGCTGGAATCAAACCCTTCAAACTTCCGTTCTCACGACCCTTCACCCCAGCCTCCCTCCATGCTACCAAAATGGGTGGAGATGGGAGGGAGCCATTCTTTGTAGAGCAGCCGCTGAGCTGTAGTTCTGGCATGGTCCAGGTAGGGAAACTGATACTGGGGAAAAGGTATCTACAGCTAGATGAAGATGCTGGTTGAAGTTCCGACCATGTGAGCGCTGGCTGGCCTGGGTAGCATTCTAAACCTGGTTTGGATATTTGAATGGATTTTTAGACCTGTTAGGGAAGGTCTCCTGGAAGTCATCACATCCTGGGGTTCCAAGCCAAGGCAGGGCACAGACGTGTGTGCAGGGCTGGAGGTACATCCTAGGAGCCCCTAAAATACAAACTTACCAGATTTATTAGCAAGTCCTTCTCCCACCTCCAAAGCCTACCCTCAGTTATGACTGGCTCCTGACCTGTAAAATGGTGCTTATGGGAGAGAGGTGGGCAGAGAAGGTTAAATTCAGAGCGAACTGGCTCATCAGATGCCTTTCACACTGCTTAGCTCCGACTTACCCTCCAGCCCCCTAGAATAAGAAACATTTCCTTCGAAGCCTAGAAGGTTCGGCTGTATCTTCTTGAAACTGAAGGGGGTGGAATGCCAGGGGAAAAAAAATGAAAAGAGGGGAAAAAATTAAAAAAAAATCAATGGCAGTTAAATCAAACCGTATGACCTACAAGCCCAGTCTGGCGGCCTCTGCTGCCACCTAGGAGTAGTTGGTGGAAGTGCAACCCTGGAGCCCCAGCCTTTCTCCCAGTAGGACCTCATCACCCTCTGGGAACCTAGTGGGGAATTTAGAACCTTTTTGAACTTTCCTACCTCCTTCATCTGTTTACAGAAGGGGAAACTAAGTCACAGAGCAAGAAAGGCTAGTCAATAGATACATGTTATGTACCCAGTGTATGTCTGTTTTATGCTAATTTCTGTTTTTATTATTCTTGTAGTCCTGGGGCAGGCAGACATTGAGACCTCCCCTCTATCTCCGTTCTGTTACTTAGCCATCCAGGAAGAAGAATACAGCTTTCACCCCCCACTTCCTAATTCAGGGTGCCGCAGGTTTGCCTGGCTTCTAGTTTATGTGCTTTGCAACCTGGTGAAGTCGTTCAACTATTCTAATATGCCATTTGCTTTGCGTTAGATCCCAGCTTGGGTCACTCCACTGAAGTTCTCAGCACACACCCCGTGGGAACTGGGATCTTTCTTAGACCTTGGTGCTTCCGGGAGGTCAGAGAGGTGCTTCTGGATTCTGTTACTGTCTTCAAGACTGGCAAAGTATAGATCTGTAGCATGTTGAAGAAGAATGGACCGGGAAGTTATCACAGGGTGCTTAAGAACAGTGTGAGGCCTACATATGGCTGTGGAGAAAAACTGTACCTCAGGTCTCCACTGAGGACCTGGCAGTGTATGTTATGCCCTGGGTCTGGGGTGGGCCAGGGAGGGGTATTGTAGTTAGGGATTTTCTTCTAGGCTAAGAGGTGGGCCAGCCAGGTTTAGCCATCAGAATGCAACCTGAACTCCAGCCTGAGGAGGGAGGGCTGCCTCTTGTTCTCTTACAGCCAGTAGATCTCTGGTTTTTCACTACTGCCAATTCTGGGGTCTCAGCCTGACCCCTCTGGGCCAACAGATGAAATGTGGGTTCATGCAGAAATCATCCCGGCTTCATTTTTCTGCCAGTATAGCAAGAGCTCTGGGTTCGAGCACTGCCTCTTACTGTCTGCAGGGCCCTGGTGTCCTTGTCTGTCTCACAGGGCCTCTGTCTCCTTTTCACTGTGAGTTTCATGGTAGTCAGGTGGTGCCTGGGCTAGACTCATTCCTCTCAGACTTAGCAGTTAATATTGATGTTTGGCTGGGTCCTCGTCAAAGCTCTCAGTTGGATTACCTATACATGGCATGTGACCCGGGCTCCCTTCCAACAAGTAGGCCAGGCTTTATGAATAATCCCAGGTACTGGGGAAGCTGAGGTAGGAAAGTTCAGGGCCCGCCACAGATAGTTCAAGGGTAACTTGGGTAACTTAGTGAGACCCCCATATCAAAGTTAATATCGTTTTTAATGTCTAAAGGAAGCCAAGTGTGGTGACTCATGCTTTTAGTCCCAGCACTTGGTAAACAGAGGCAGAGGATTTTTGTAAATTATAGGCTAGCCAGGGCTACATAGTGAGACGTCTCAAAAAATAAATGAGCAGGGGCTAGAGGCCCGGTCCGGCTGTTTAGCATTTGTTGCTCTTGCAGAGAACTTGGATTTGGGTTCCAGCACCTACATAGTAGCTCACAATCATCCACAACTCAAGTTCCAGGGGGTCTGACACCCTCTTCTGGCATCTGAGAGCACCAAGCCTGTGTGTGGTGCACATACATACATGCTGGCAACATACATACATGCTGGCAACATACATACATGCTGGCAACATACATACATGCAGGTAACACACACTAAAACTTTTTAAATAAATTAAATAAAAACAAAAGAACAGCTCAATGGTGGAGTACTTGCTTAGCATGTAAGAATCCCTGGGTTCAATCCCTGACGCCACAAAAAGGGGTTGGTGGTGAAACAAGCCAGAAGAGCAAGTTTTAGGTGTCATGTAACCTCACTTCTGCCAGTGTCCTTTGTCCAAGAGAGTAACAAAGGTCCACCTAGTCTGAAGGGGAGGGGCCCTGGGCCTCATCCTGTATGAGAAGAGTGTCTGCACCATAGTGGAGGAAGAGCCTATCAGATGGACAACTTTGTGGACACTAGCTTTGACAGATATCACCTGACACATCAACCTGGGATGACAGTGTGGAGAGAAGACAGTAATGGGAAGGACTTAGTCCATGTCTAGCATACTGTAAATGCTATGTAAGCAAGGGCTAGCTGGTATGTTGCTGTTTTCTATTTGGGTTATTTTGAATGTAGCAGGGTTTTATCTTTATTGAAAGACACATCAGTTTTTAATCTCTGCCTAGGACCATATTGTTGGTTACCATGGATTGTTGTGCAGTCATGGCTACAGATAACTAAGGAGCCACACAGATAGGACATACTTCGTGTCGCTCATGATCCGTCTCTGGTTGCACACAGGACTCTGCCTCTGAAGCAGGACAGTGCTTTAGCTCCTTAGGCCCTGGAGCTCTCCCTCCAATCCCGGGAGCTTATCCTCCAATGACAGAGCTCCACCTGGGGCAGCCAGTCTCCAGAGATCTTTGTGGCTTGGACATTTCTCTTCCAGCTGCCTATGAGGCCTGGGGACTGAGAAACCTTATGAGGCCTCTCCTTCCAGAAAGGAGGAGGGTCTACTGAGAGCAGGAAGTGATCTAGGGAAACAAGGGGAGTGGATGGGTGTTGGGAGGGGTGGTGGAAAGCAAGGGCCCCAGGAAATGAAGTGTCTTCCCCAACCTACAAACCAAGTGGCCTAGTGAGGATTTGAACCTGAAATACATGGCTCCATAACCAGCCATCTTGGTCTCTGTACAACAAAATCCTTTTGTAACTTTTGTCTCCTTGATGAGGATCAGAGGAGGCAGCAGCCATTGAGAAATAGATGGCCTATTCGGTTGGCAATATGTAGTACCAACTCCACTTTCATAGATATGAATGGGGCAGGAGTACCAGACAGCACATCTGGGTTACCAGGGACTGTTGTCCTTGATCCTGGCATGGCCTGTGACAACACTGTGTTCATCTTCAAAAATGTTCCTGACTCAGGGGCACCTGTTTGTATTATTGACTCAGAAAGAAGAGACCAGAGAAAGATGACTCAGGTAAGCAATGTGTCAGGGAAGTGCAGGAAGCTTGCAAGCTTGAAGGCAGCCAACTGGGTCCTAGCCCTTACCAGCAGGGTGGCCTCTCTAAGCGTTTCCAGTTATAAAATGGGAGGGTGAGAAGAAATAAAGCTTTGCTGTAGGTTGGTGACTAAGGAGCCTGCACTTACAAAGCAATGATGAGTCTTGATCCTGACACCTATGCAGACAGCACTTGTCATGGAAAGAGATCCTCCAGGCTCCCCATGTTCCAGTGTGGGCAGCTCTGGGGTCCAGAGGTCTTTTGACAAAGTCAGGATAGCTGGGCAGGTCTGGAGACCCTTCCCATGAAGCCTGACCTACTTTCCAGAACTGTGTCTCTTTGGAACTGTCCTTGCTCTTTTTGATACAGGGCCTCCTGTGTCCCTCCTTGGCCTCCAACTTGCTTATCAAAAATGACCTTGAATTCTCAAGAATTATCAAAATGAGAATTATCTCATTTTGATAATTCTCAGCCTCCCAGTGCTGAGATTACAGGCATATGCTTCCATTCCAGGTATATGCGGTACTGGGGATCTAAATCTGAGCTTCATGCTTGTGAGGCAGGCACTGTATTAGCTGAACTACACCCCAGCTGCCTTTGTCTTTGGTCATTTCTTTCAGGTCCTGTCTTTCTTCCTAATGAAACTCTGGATGTGAACATAAACACTCTTCCTTCCTCCTTCTCTCCCTCCCTCCCTCATTTCCTTTCTTCTCGTGTGCAGTGGGGCATGCATGTGACATAGCATGCATGTGACAGAGAACTCAGTTTTTGGAGTTAGTTCTCACCATCCACCTTTTTAAGGCTGGGTGTCTGTTCTGTCTACACTATACTGTGCACCCCAGCTAGTTGACCTGTGAGCTTCCAGTGTTCACTCTTGTTTCTGCCTCCTGTCTTACCCTAAGAATGCTGGGATTACAGATGGATACCACCCCATCTGGCTTTTTATGTGAATTCTGGCAATGGAACTTAAGTCATTAGGCTTGAATGGCAAGTACTTTTACCTACCTAACTATATGCCCAGCCATCTCCCAGTCCAAGATCTTATCTTTAAACTCCTAGCTCAGGGAATAAAGAGTTGGCTCAACAGTTAAGAGAACTGGCTACTCTTCCAGAGGTTCTGAGCTCAATTCTCAGCAACTTCATGGGGCTCATGACCATCTATAAGGGAATCTGATGCCTTCTTCTGGCATGGCATGCAGGCATACATGCAAACCAAACACTCATACATTATTATTATTATTATTATCATTATTATTATTAATTTTATTATTATTCCTAGCACAATGCTTAGCTGATAGGTACCTGGTTGGTGCTTGGTGAATATTTATTGAACTAGTCAAGCGAATGATATGAAAATCAGAGCAGCTGCTCATCCACTAGATGCAGTCAGCCCTGTGTTCATCTACCCCTGAGTCAGTGGTCTGTCACCCATCCGTGTGTTTATTCATCTCTCACCATTCCAGCTGCTCAGCCGCTACCATCACTTTCATTAGTACATTCTAGGCCTACCCTTTGTCATAAGTGGTCCTCAATGGTCCAGCCTTAGCTGCAGGACCACAAGTAAGGTCTGGTGGGTCTCAGAGGGCAGGTGGAATGGATGGTGTCTGGAGACAAGCGAGCAGGATGGCAGGATTGCCTCAGAGATAGATGGGGAAGTTGTCAGCTGACGGTGATCAATAGACCAGGATTCCCTGGGGCTGGCAGAGGGTGGCCACAGACCAGGTACCCCCGGTGGTCTGACCTGGGGTGAGTGTTGGTCTGGTGGGGCTGAGCCCTTTCCTAAGTATTGTCTCTTGCCTTCCCGTAACCAAGGAGGGTGTGAACAGCTCTTGGGTGGGGAAGAAAGATGTCTGAGGTGGGATACAGATGTGGTATGGACAAGACAGACTTTCATATTTACAAAAACTCTTCTCAGGGATGGCAAGGTGGCTCAGATGGTAAAATCTCTTGCTGCTGAGACTGAAGACCCAAGTTCAATCCCCAGGACCCATGTGGTGAGGGGGAGAACATTAACTCCCAAAAGCTGTCCTCTGACCTGTCTGGACTGTGATACATATATCCACTGACCCCCACATATAATTAACAAATTAATTAATTAAACTCTGTGACCCTACTCCAAACATCTACAGAGCTCTAAAGGGTGATTGACTCAGCACCCCAGATTGACACTTAGAGGAACCACAGATCCATACCTTGACTTGGTACTGGATAGGTGATGCCCTCTGCCTCACCCAGTTGACCCTGTCCTGAAAGGGCTCTAATGATTCATCACCTTAGCCCCTGAGGCGTTGTTTCTCTCCTTGACATCTTTTCCCTCCTCAGCTCCACCGGCACCCCCAGTGCTATGGCAACGGCCTTGGATCTAATTAGCCATTGTCTTAGTTAGGGTTTCCATTGCTGTGAAGAGACATCACGACTCTTATAAACTCTTATAAAGAAAAACATTTAATTGGGGCTGGCTTACAGTTTCAGGAGTTTAGTTCATTAGCATCATGGCGGGAAGCGTGGCAGTGACCAGGCAGACATGGTGCTGGAGAAGGAGCTGAGAATTCTACATCTTAATCAGCAGGCAGCAAAAAGAGACTGTGTCATTGGATGTAGCCTGAGCATAGGAGACCTCAAAGCCCACCCTACAGTGACTCACTTCCTCCAACAAGGCCACATCTCCTAACAGTGCCACTTCCTATGCAAGCATCCAAGCTTATGAGTCTATGGGGCCAAATTTATTCAGACCATCACTGCCATCCTTAACAGTCACACAACACTCATTGCCTTTGGCATTAAGCCCTACCTGTAAAGGGCTGGAGGCTTCCTGGGACTGTCTTCCTGTAACCCTGTACTCCTGTATCTCTTGACCTCCATCCATTCTGTGTTCAAGGCCTGGCTCCTCTCCGGGAGCCTCCTGTGAGTGCTTTTCCCTCTGCAGAGGTAACCTTTGCTAACCTGAAAGCCAGCAGGGGTGGAATCATTCTTCTGAATTTGGTCCTGCTGAAACTAGTGAGGGACAGATGGGTAGATGAATTGCACCTGGCCACGACCCCCAAACTGTGTGCTGCCTCTCAGCCACTAAGAAAAAATAATCAGGTAGTTCAAGAGGGCCAAATGGAGGAGGTACTTTGATAGCGAAAGGTAGCTACAGCGAACAAGCAACTGGCCCCCAGTCCATAGGCCTCAGCCAGAATGTGCTTACCTCTGAGACCTGGCTGCCCTGCCCGTAGACATGGACATTTTTTCGATCCTCCCACAACATGCCCATTCTGATGAGGAAAGGGAGGAGCAAGCTGTGGGGAGGAAGTATGGGCTAGGCAGTCCGAAGGGAAAAGAAAAGGGATGGATTCAGCTGATTTCTGGCTCTAATCTTGGGTAGGGTTTTCGATCCTTTCGGGGAGAGGTGAATGCTTTTCAGCACATTCCTAGGAGGTGCTGGACTCTCAGCCCAGAGGCCAGAAAAGAGCCTGTCACATTCCCTCCTGGATTCGTTTTCATTCAACAGAGTGAATGAATGGTTATTCTGATCCAGTGGAACCCAGTGGACACAGCGAGTCCACAGATTGCCCCTTTACTGATGCAACACAAATCTATTAAGCACTACCCATGTTGGCTGTGACCCGTCTGTGCTGTCCTGGGATCCTAGCCCCACGGCCTGCACTTTCAGGAGTAGTTGAAATATAATTCATTTGGGCCAGGCACAGCAGTGCATGCTTGTAATGTCAGTAGTCAGGAGGAGGCAGGAGAATCACAAGGCTTTTTGTGTGCTTGTTTTCAGTGCTGGGAACTGAACCTAGGGCCTTATACTCCAGGCAAGAGCTCTTCCAATGAAGTATATTCCCAGACATGTCTTGTTTTGCTCCTGAGCCAGGGCCTCTTATAGCCCAGGCTGGCCTTTGAACTTATTATATAGTTGAGGATGACTTTGAACTGCTGAGCCTCCTGCCTCCACCTCCCAAGTATTGGGATTATAGGTGTCTGCCCCCTTGCCTAGACAAAAGTTATATGCACTTTAAAAAATAGTTCTGGGGATTGAACCCATAACTTCACATAGGCTAGACAAGCTTTCTGCCACTAAGGTACATCCCTAGCAGGATCTTGAGTTTGAGGGTAGCCTGAGCTGTGTAGGAAGAAGACTCAGGATCAAACAACCAGCATCACAGGAGGAAAGAAAGCCCACCTGCTCCTTGCTTGTCATTCAGATGGTCTTCAGTACCAGTAGCAAAACTTAAAGGTGCTAGGGACAAACTAAGTTGGTGGGTTGCTTGCATGGCATACACAAGACCCTGGTTTAAAGCAGAGGCATGCTACAAACCAGATATGGTAGTGCATGCTTGTAATACCAGAACTGGGAAGGATCTTACAGGGGAGTCAGAAGTTCAGGGTCATTCTCCATCCACTACTTGGCCAGTTTAATGCCACCCTGGGCTACACTAGACCTTGGAGGGGGTGTTAAAAAACAGTTCCTGGGTCAGAGAGATGGCTCAGCAGTTAAGAGTACTTGCAGCTTTCACAGAGGTCCCTGGTGTGGGTGCCAGGATCCAACACCCTCTCTGGTCTCCCTGGGCAGCAAGCAGGTACACATTCGGCAAAACACTCATACACAGATTAAAAATATATAGATATTTTTTAAAAGTTCCATAGAATGGGGTTTGGAGTCTGGGCTAAGGAAGCAGGGCTGGATAGAGGGATGCAGAGACTTCCATGCTAAAGAGATGCCCAGAAACATACACAGGCTGGCTGGCAAAGGGAAAGCAAAGCTACTGAGATTAGTCTGTTAACCAACATCTGTTACATGTGCTCAGCGCCTTGGCTTACGAAGGACCCTTACCTCAGGGAGCCAGCAGTCTCCTGGGAGAGGGGCATCAATCCAGACACTGCTCAAATCCATTATTACAGACTGCCTGTGGTTAAGATAAGAAAACTGAAGATCTTGGAGAACACAGAGCAGGCACATAACACCCACTCTGAGGACGCAGTAGGGCTTCCTAGAAGAGGTGACATTTGTGTAGAACAGTGAGAAAAGGCATTGATTGCTAGCAGAGGGAACAGGCTTAGGTTGAGGCCCGGAGGCAAGGGAGAGGTGTCTTTTCTAGACACAGAGAGTTGGCTAGGGTGAAACAAAGAAGGGTGTAGGAGTGGGAACCAGGGTGAGCCTGGCTTGGGTGATGGGGGTTCATTATCCCATTGCTCAGGAAATCCAGAGAGAACAGGTTGGAAAGAAGGAGTCAGTTGGGAGCTTGGTGAGTGTGGGAACCCCAGTGTTGAAGGAGGTGGAGCTAGCCAGGAGTTGGGCACAGCTGCAGGGTGTATGGACCCCCTTCCTAGTGCCCAGTGGGATTTAGTGTTAAAATTGTTTCTCACCACACCCTAGTCCTACTTAAGTGGGTTCTGGAGTAGATTCTAGCCTTGTCCTGGCATTTGCGGAAGGAGCCTGAAGATCGAGGGTCACATTAAAACAAACGCCAAGAAGTTGGGGGGGGGCAAATAGGGGGTGTCGTCAGAGGCCCTCCCCAGTGAGGGTCATGGGGAGAGGCACTGGAAGGGAACAGGACTGGAGCCAGGTACAGAACACTGACTAAGCTGAAGGAGATGGTGATAGGGATAGGTGTGACTTAATGTGGGTGATTTGCCTGACAGTCTCTATCACACCCAAGTGCCTCTCTCACTGGCTGGGGCCAGTGAGGTTTTCAGCCATCCGCACTTGCTGCCTACATGGATGAGTGCCTGCTTCTGCCATACTGTAGTTGTTATCAAGAAAGTTCGCATCATTGTGAGAGATGGTGGGTCAGGGTCGTGGTTGTCAGGATTTGGGGATCTGTATGTGAGAGTGCACTTGACCCTACCCTACACTTGGGCCTGTTCTATACTCTGTTCGTCCATGGCTCCTGGGTGTAAATCTCTGTGCGCGCGCTAGATACACAGTGGACGCGTCTTTGTCCGCGGGTGTGTGTGACTTGTGTCCTGAGGCGGGGGTGCGAGGTCCCCGCGGCACTGGGCTTGTTGCGGGAGAAGGGGCGGCGCGCAGAGGGCGGGACTCTCCCCCTGCGACGCCGCGCGCACTCCCTGCGCGGAGGAGGCCGCAGCGCCACCTCGGGCTGCGCCCTCACCGACGCTGCTACTAACGCCGCCGCCACCACCGCGGCGGGGCTGAGGCCCCCGAGGAGCGCGGGTGGGAGGGGGCCCTCCGACTCTGCGCAGTACCCGCCCCGGCGGCAGCCCGGCCGCATGCTTCAGATGGTGAAGACCCTGGCCCAGTTCACCATCGCGCTGGAAGACATGCGCGATCTGGGCCCGGCCGCCGCCTCCGGGGAGTCCGCCGGGGGCGGGGGCGGGGGCTCTGACACCGCAGAGGAGCCGGGGGAGGCCCAGGTACCGGGAGGGGGAGGGGCAGTCTGGAACTTGGGTCTTGGCCTAGGATGCCGCAGACCCAGGAGATGGGGGGAGAGTGGGCAGATGCAGGAGAACTGGCCCTGGAACTTGGATCAGGCACTAGGACCCTGCCTGCCTGTCAACAGGGCTTGGGGAGAGCTGACCTCAGATGAAGGCAGAGAGGTTGATGAGCCTCCGCCCCATGGCCAACCAGCATGGCCAACTCTGGCTGCGCTAATCCAGTTGGCAGGGCACTATAAGGGTCAAGGCTCAGGACAGTACTCTCTTGTCAAATGGATCAGGTGAAAGCAGATTTGTTCCTGGGACACCTTGGGTCCCCAGGAAAACCAGATTACCAACCTCCTTCAGGGTTGATGGGCCCCAGCTGTATGTATGTGCTGAGTGTAGGGTAGCCAGCACTGCCACTTTGCCACTGGGACTGCGGGGCCTGGAGATGTCATGTAGTGATGCTGCAGGAAAGGTGGTGTCCCCATACCTGCCTCCAGTGGCCTTTCTGTAGGAGGCAGGGACCTGGGATGCTGCCTTGTTTTTGTGTTTGTCTGGGCCCAGACTCTGTTCCATGCTCTGGGCACAATGGGGACTAGGCCTAATCTGTACTGTATTGTGCGTATGTGTCTCCAGCGCTCCAGGACTCTGGGCAGGAAGGCCTACCTCGCAGCTGGATAACTAGGCTTCACTTTTGTCTTGATGTGGGGAATCTGGCCTTTATGGCCTCTCTCTCTCTCTCTCTCTCTCTCTCTCTCTCTCTCTGTGTGTGTGTGTGTGTCTTTCTTCACCCTTGGTACATAAGGGTCTAGGTCTTTGGGTTAATGACAGGACAGTTCACCTCACCAAGTTCCTGCTGTGTCCACCTTCCCACAGGTCCCCTTGATCCCAATGCCAAGGGCCTGTCTGTGGCTATTGAAGGGTGAGGGGATCCCGAGGGAAGCAGACTGAAGGGCTGGCCAGCCTGGAACAGGTGGGCCTGCCGATCTGGTTGACAGCTGCTTTGTCCCTCCATCTCCTGCTTCCCCTGTCCCCAACCCCCCACCCCCCGCACTGCTCCCGTGTCTGGACACGTGCAGAGGGTGCTCCATGCAATGACAAGGAACTGGCCTTGTTTTCTGTGCTTTACCTGACAGCTGAATGACAGCCCACTGTGCTTTGGATCAGGGAGGAGGCTGGGAGAGGCGGCATTGCAGAGTCAGCTCCCTCTACCACCCCAGCCTCCCGGCCAACAGGCCTGATGCCAGCCCTCCCTTTCAGGAAACTTCTCTGACCATGACCCAGGTTGGGGATGGCTGGCCAGTGAGTGTGGGCAGGGGCAGTATCGGTGAGGCCCAAAGCCTAGTCTGGCTGTCCTATTGGTCAGAAAACTTCCCATGAAGTCTCAGGGAAGTGGAATGAGAAGGAACAGTTAGGGTGGCTGTGTGCAGACCCCTCCCTGTTCACCATCACCGAGTGTGGAACTTGCATGGTACCAAGAGCACCAAAGTCACACAGCCAGGAAGAGCAGAACTGGGGAGCCCTGTGGCCTGAGGTTGCTGTTAATGGGAACAGGGGGTGCTGGCACCCTAGGATTCTGCATGAGGTGTCTAAAGAGGCTCAGGGCCTTGTCTGTCACTGGCCATATGATCTTGGGCAAGTTATGTTGCTTCTTTGACTTGACTCGTCTGTGCAGTGGATGACTCCTGTGTCTTGGCCCTGTGTGAGGCTGAAATGAGCTGCACATACTTGTGAGGCACTGGGGTGTTCTGGGACCGGCCAGCACAGAAGCGGACATGAGAGACTCAAAGCTGCTTTCCGTTTTTAAGGGCTCCAGAAGCACCCAGGATAAATGGCCTGCTCCTAGTTGGGGTCTCTGAGGTAGAGCCTGAGGAACACAGCCCAGCCCAGAGCTTGCAGAAGTGGAGTAAGCCAGTCTCCTGTGTCCCAAGGAGATGGCATCCATGCCTCAATAGAGCTTAGAGTGAGAGTCCACTTCTGAATGTGCCTCCTTGACAGTTATTGAGGGACCAGGCTGATCCCCCAGTTCCAGGGTCAGAAGATCAGCCCCTGAGGTAAGCTTACTATAGCCAGCAAAGTGAGAAGTAAGCTAGTCATGGTAGCCTAGCTACCATGTGGCTCCTGCATGAGAGAGACCAAGGCATCCTGTGCTATGTACTGAGCTGCAGAGCAAGGCCTTGTCTCAACAAACAAACAAATATTAATAGAGTGTAGTACTAAGCAGCCCAGGGATCCTGGGCAGCGCAGTGAAGGTGGCAGGTCCCCTCACTGAGGCTCTACAGTAAGGGGTGTCAGGATAAGAACTGGGGGAATGCCAAAGCATAAGAACACATTCCGGAATTTCACACAGAAAGAGTATCTTGAATCTGCAGGCCTTGATGGCTGGAGTCCCAGGCATGGCCAGTCAAATGTGTAGGCCTCACACCTTGCCTAGGGACAGTCTAGAGACCCGAGTGTCAGTATGTGGTCCCAGAGTGGAGTCCTTGCCAGGATATAGACTGGTGGGATGGGTGCTTTCTGGGAGGGTTTCCTGGATAAGGTTGGGGACTACTGAAGTTGGTAGCAGGTGAGCTCTGCCTCGCGGAGGGGGTGGGGCAAGCTCAGACTTTCCCAAGCTTGCTTCTAACAAAGTCTTCCGGTAGGATAAAGCTTACCTTGACAGGGACAGGAACCCAATGGGTGAGTGCAGATGCTGAGCAACCCTCAAGGGACTCTTGGGTCCTGTATATGTAAGCATCAGTGGTTCCCCTGTTCTCAAAACAAGAGACTAGGCTGGGGTCGTAGCTCGGTGAGTAAAGGGCTTGCCTAGCTCCACAGCAGTGTATAAGTGAGATGTGGTAGTAAGTACCTGTAACCCCTAGCACTAGGGAAGTCTCCGCAACCTGGTCTATATAAGACCCTGCCTCAGAAAGAGAAAGAGGGTTGGTGAGATGGCTTGAAGGGTAAGCATGAAGGCCTGTGCTTACACTCCCAGGGTTGCAAAAGCTGAACATAGTAGTGTGCATCTGTGACCCCATCAGTGTGTGTCTGTGACCCCATCAATGCGTCTGTGACCCTATTAGTGTACGTCTGTGACCCCGTCAGTGTGTCTGTAACTCCATCAGTGTGCATCTGTGACCCCATCAGTGTGTGTCTGTGACCCCATCAATGCATCTGTGACCCTATTAGTGTACGTCTGTGACCCCGTCAGTGTGTCTGTAACTCCATCAGTGTGCGTCTGTGACCTCATCACTGTGCATCCGTGACCTCATCAGTGTATGTCTGTGACCTCATCAGTGTGTCCGTGACTCCACTGTGACTGTGTGTGTGACCCCAGTGCCAGAGAGCAGAGACAGGAAGATCTCTGAACTCTCTGGCCAACAAGGCTAGCTGAAACAGTGAGCTCCAGGATCAGTGAGTAACTCTGTGTTAAAAAATTAAAAAAATAAAATAATGTGAAGAGCAAAAAAAGAAGATACCTCGTTGACCTCTTATGCCCTCACATACATGCCTTGGTGAGGGAACCTGCACACATGTTCACACAGATCCATAACAGAGAGAGAGAGACAGAGACAGAGACAGAGAGAGAGAGAGAGAAGAAATGGAGAGACTGTGAACCACGCAAGTAGACAAGAGGGCTGGGAAAAGGAGGGCTTAGAGTAGAGCTGGGCCTGGTGTAAAGGAGAGCTCTGTAACCTTTTAACTGAGAACTGGGATCCAGCCTCGCAGAACCCTGATGCTTCCAGCACCAACTTTACTTCCCTTGGCTGTAGTTTCTTCTTCTATAGCAGGAAGTAACAGCGTCTCCTCTGACGCTGTGACACACAGCCAGGTCAAACATGTCCTCATAACAGCAAGCTTGAGCTTGGTATTTTCAGAGTAAGTCTCTAGAGTGGGTGTAGCCCAGAGGCATCTTCCTTGGTAAATATGTGAGTTTATTGTTGTTGGGTTTTGTCTTTGTCCAAAACCTGTCCGGGTAGGAGAACCGGGAAAGGTGTGTTTGAGACTCGGGGGAGTGTTCCCAGCAGGGAATGCCTGAGCGAAGGTCTGAAGGAATGGAGGTCCAGGATGCTTTGGGAAACTGGGAAACAGGAAGCTGGCAGGGAAGGCCCAGAAAAGGACAGATGGACTCTCTCTGTGTGCAAGTGTGTCTGAATGTAGCTGAAAGTGACAAAGGCTAAGGGAAACAAAGGACCACTCACCTTCTACTTTTGTCCCCACAGGACATGAGGAAGCATGTGACCATGACCCTGCTGGACACAGAGCAATCGTATGTGGAGTCATTGCGCACCCTAATGCAGGTGAGGCCATGGCCTAGGCCTGAGAGCAACATCCCAAGTGTGGGCAGCACACAGGTGGGATCAACCATATGGACCGGGACTGAACCAAAGAGCTGTGAGCCTGGATGTGGTCACCCCTGCAGGGTTGGTGAGACTAGAGGATCCAGGTAGAGTAGGAGTCTCTAACCTAGAGTTTCCACGTCCCCCGGCAGTCCTGGACCCAGTTCTGAGCTGTGCACCTTTTTGCCCTTTCTGTGACTAGAATTAAATGCTTAGTATCTGCTCAGGCAGGCCCTGGTCCAGATACAGGACACCCAAGGCTGCTGAGTGTATAGGACATTCTAGAGCAGTGGTTCTCAACCTTTCTAGGGCTGCAATGCTTCAATACAGTTTCTCATGTTGTAGTGACCCTTGGCCATAAAATTACTTTGCTGCTACTTCATAACTAATATTGCTGCTGTTATGAATCGTAATGTAAATATATAATATACAGAATATCTGATATGGGACCCTTGTGGGGGTCATGGCTCAGAGATTAAAAACCACTCTGTAGAGGCATTGGAGGTGCCTGACCAGTGTGCCGTCAGGGGAAGCTCCTCAGAGAAGGTGCAGTGGGGATGGCTCGGCGGGGACTTGGCATGTGCATTTAGCGAGCTACGTGGTGTGGAACATGAGGGGCTGGTTCTTGGGTAATGTTATGGAGGCCAGCAGAGGTCATGCCGTGGGTTCCTTGAACCCCAGGAGAAAGATTTGGACCACAGTGGGGTTCCTGGAGAGTCATCAGAGGGTTTTGAGACAGGTAGGCATGTGGTTGGACTCATGCTCTAGGAAGTCTGTGTGAAATATGGGTGGCAGAAGAAGAAGCTGTCCCAGGGTCACAGGGCTCCAGTAAGGGTACAGACCATAGGAAGGGCAGAGGGGGACAGACACTTAGGAGCCAAGCTGCTCAGGTTGGGGGCTTCCAGGAACTGGAGGGAGGGGGCTTGAAGTGGGAAGACATGCCTGGGCCCCTGGCCTGGGAGAGGTCACAGATGGGGAGGATGCCTCTGTGGCAGGATAATGGGCTGAGGCTCAGCTGTGTGTGTACTGCAGAGGCCAGAGCCTGTGCTGAAATGGGGCCCACAAACACACTTGAAGATGAGCTTATTCAGGCCGCCTCAGCTCAGGGTGAAGTAGACCCAGGAAATATCCAGAACCACTTACCTTTCTCCCCTTCCACGTATCTATACAGAGCACTCCTGTAGACCAAACACTAGTCTCTGGGCAGTGCAGTGCTCTCCATTCAGCAGTGAGCCTGAGGGACATGAGTCTTTCCCTGGAGCTCATGGGCTATTCAGCCAGACAAGTCATACTGTCACCGCCAGAAGTGGCTAGTGTGGTGATACAGAATTCAAGGGTGTGTGACATATATGGGTAGCACTCCACTAGAAAAGGAGGGTGATGAACCTGGACAGCACAGTGCTAAGGGAAGTGAGCCTTTCACCTAACAACCATACTGGATGGCGTGTGTTCCAAGATGCTTGCAGTCATCAAGCTTCAGAGATAGAAAGTGGGATGGTGGTGGTGGTGGGGTCCCGGGGAGGCTGAGGCTGGGGCTGGGTAAGGGTGGTATGGGGAGTTAGTTAGTGTTCAGTGGGCCAGAGTTTTCAGCTGGGAGCTGAAGTTGGCATTTACACAACAGTATGAATGTGTGTGTGTAATCGGAATCTTAAAACTGATTAAAGTGGGGCTAGGAATGTAACTCAGAAGAGTGCTTATGTAGCACGCAAGAAACCCTGGGTTTGATTCCCAGACCTGCATAAACCAGGTTTGGTGGTACACACCTGTAATCCCTGTACTCCGGAGGTAGAGGCAGAGGATCAAAAATACAAGGTCATCTTTGATTAATAGATAATCCAAGGGAGTTCATGAGGATCTGTTTCACGAACATAAAAGTGACAAATTATATAAGAAATACATTGCCTCTGATTTTATCAAAATGTCCGGTGAGCTAAGAACATAGAATTAGGCCTTCCTTGTCGTGTGGGCTCAGGGAATGTGACTCTGGGTTTGGGGTGCCCAGCAGAGACCTGAAGGGTGGGTAGGATTTTAGCAGAGAGCCTGTTGAGGGGAACAGGCAGGACACAACAGAAGCAAAGACCAGGACAGTGGAGAAGCCACTGTCACCACCAGAAGTGGCTGGTGTGGCTACCAAGAAGAAAGGCAAGAAGCTGGACAAGGGCTAAGGTCTCTTCTGGGTACATGAAAACCTGAGGAGGGATCCCCATGGTGTCACACAAGAAGAACAATCATGGAAGGACCCATGGCCATCCCCTGGTGAGAGCTGGAGGCAGTACGGACAGATGGATAGACAGGCAGACAGACAGGCTTTGAATTGTTTGTCCCCTACTGGGGACTGCAGTTTTAAGTATCTTCACTTCTCTAAGCCTTGGTTTCGCTGGCAAAATGAGGCTGTTCATGTATTTTCCCGAAGTGAAGATGCAAAGATGGTGGTGTTGCCTCTCATGCCTATCAGCAAGGGGGAAGAGCTGTGGAATGCAGAGCAAGCAGGCCTGGAATCAGAGTCCTCTGGGCTCTATGATACCTGGAGTTAAAGGCACCAAATTGAGATTTTTGGGTGGGAGGGGAGAGGTAGAGGTGAGCAGGAGAGCATCACCTGAACCCAAGGGCTGGGCCAGGAGTGTGGATGGAAGACCGGTCCCTCCAGGGTTCTGGAGCATGGCTCTAATGCTCAAACTTTGCTGCACTTCTTGGTCACCTGTGTAACCTGGAGCAGATCATGGGCCCAGTTGTGCCTCACCTGCCCTGGGTGTAGAATGAGGATCATGATAGCACCTGTCCCAAATGCATATCTTAAGAGAGATGGATGTAGCATCTCACATACTGCCTGTACATGTGTTCGTGTGTGTGTATGTGTGTGTGTATGCATATTGTGTTGGTGTGTGTGTCTTGTTGTGTGTGTGTTGGGGTGTATCTATGTATGTCGGAGTGTGTATGTGTGTGAATGTTGTTGTTTGTGTATGTGTGTTGGTGTGTATATGTGTATGTGTGTGTGTGTGCCAGCTCAGATAAAAACAACAAAATAACGAAGGAATCACATACCAAGGTCAGCAGCCAGAACGAGGTGGGATTTGAACTCTATACCCTTTTCCTGGGTTTCACCCTGAGTCCTGTCTTGAACCCTGATATTTTCAACTAAGACACTGCCTTTTCCTAAGCGGTCTCTCTCCCCTTGGCCCTCTATGCCCTCTACTCTCCTGCTTCCAGAGTTCTTACTCCCTTCTGGCCTACTGTGGTAGCTTGTTTATTTCTTCCATGGCTTATGTGCCCCTTGCTTAGCTTCTGGCTCTCTGGTGTTGGGCTTCGTGGCTCCTACGATGTGCCTGCTCCTCTGCCGGGTGGCCCAGAGGTGAATGGTGTCACTGTTGCTCTGAGAGGAACCACAGATCCTGGCTAGTCAAGGTTCTGGCTAGTACTGGCTAGTGAGCCCTATATAAGAGGCCAGCTACTCATGTCACCCTGAGCCTTTTCAGACTCTTCAGCCAGCCAAGAGTATTTATTAAGCTTTGACTTTTTCAAGCTTGTTTTACAAAACAAGCCAGATTTTTTAAAATGTTTAATATAAATGTTATTTTACAAATATAACATCACATATGTCTTTCAAGAAACGCCTTCGTTTTTGGCTTGCAGTTGCATCTTGGGCCAGTAGAGGGCGATCTCACCATGCAAATGCCAGTGGAGGGAGGGGCATGTTGTTCATGCTTAGGAAACGCCACTAAATGGACATTTGTGGTGAAAAACAGAAATTTTAGTCACAGATTCCAGAAGATACAAAAACTTTTCAACTAGTCTTTAGTACAGGCCTCCAGTAATTTCAGAGTTAGCTTCCAGTACCCTGCCTACCACTGCTTTAGCATAGAACCCAAGAAGGCCCTCTCATTTCAATGAATCCAGAGTTTGCTGTATAGTAGGTAACACATCATAATTTAATTGGCATCAGGTTTTTTTCCCTAAAAGGAAACTAAAAATAACAGTATATCTTAGATTTTGTGACATGTAGTTTTGTTTTTTGTGTGTTTCATTTGACTAGATATAAGCTCTGTTAGGTCTTTTCATTGGCTAGTTTTTTGAGAGAAAGTCTCACTATATAGCCCAGGCTGGCCTTGAACTTGTGGTGATACTCCTGCCTCAGTCTCCTGAGATTATATTGTGTTTATCTTTTGGGTCTTTCTTATTCACTGCATATTCTAGCTCTTAAAACAGTGTCTGGCAAACTTGGCAACTATTTATTGAGTTAACGAGGTGGGGCTGTCTCCTGGAAAGCATCCCACTCTCCCGGTCTTCTTGCTTTCCTCCCTCCAAGATTTTTTTCATGAACCCATCAGACCTTCCCTGCACTCCTTCTCCTTTGACAAAGCCGAGCTAGGCATGTAATAGGTAGCACTGGGGGACAAAGTCTTCCTCCCACTGCTGAGTTCCTGGTCTAACCAGGGAGGCACAGTGGCAAGTCACTGAGCTGCAGGCTCGGGTGATTCCCTGTGCAGAGACCTGTGCAGGTGTGGTGAGGGAGAAAGATGGATTCACCCCATGCATCCTCCAGGGCTACATGCAGCCACTGAAGCAACCAGAGAACTCCTTGCTGTGTGACCCATCTCTGGTGGACGAGATCTTCGACCAGATCCCAGAGCTGCTGGAGCACCACGAGCAGTTCCTGGAGCAAGTGCGGCACTGCGTGCAGACGTGGCACGCCCAGCAGACTGTGGGAGCCCTGCTCGTCCAGTCGGTGAGTGTCCCTGCCTTGGGTACTGCAGCCCTAGACCTTGACTAGACCTGGACGAAGTAGCATGTACTGCTGCTGACCTGGACCCTCTGGCGCCTTTTGCATGCTGGGCGTTATCTTACATACTAGGGCCCGGCCTTGCAAGCCATCTGCCATGTACTCCTCCTCCCAGGAACCACACCATCCTGCAAGCCTCTCAAGGTCTTTAGTGGTGGCTCCAAATTCCAAAAGAACCACAAAAGCAAAGTTTAAAACAAACAAACAAACAAACAAAAGTGGGGGGGACCCAAAGCTGAAGCTGGGCAGTGGTGGCGCACGCCTTTAATCCCAGCACTTGGGAGGCAGAGGCAGGTGGATCTCTGTGAGTTTGAGGCCAGCCTGGTCTACAGAAGGAATTCTAAGGCAGCCAGGGCTACACAGAGAAACTCTGTCTCAAAAAAAAAAAAAAAAAAAAAGAAAGAAAGAAAAAGAAAAAAAGAAAAACCACAAACAAGCAAAACATTTCATTTTATTAAACTCCTGCAAAAATAATGTGCTGCTTCTTCCTAAATTGGCATTTATTTGTATAAATTTAATTATATTTGAAAAACTTTTAAGTTACATTTTTGAATTTTCAAGAATTCTTGACAATGACTGATAAATCTTAGCGGAACTCAAATAAAGTGTTACTTAGAGACACATAGTTATAAAACTGTAGAGAATCCTTCCAGAAAATTCTATGAGCAAAAAGAAGAAATGGTCCACATAAAAAGTTTAAAGCCAGTCAGGCATAGATAGTGAAACCTGTCTTTAAAAACAAAAACAAAAAACAAGTCCTCTCTTCTTTGGGCTGTGAGCCTGTTTAAATGTGCTATGAGGTAGGGTGGGGCCTTAACCTACACAGGTCTTAGTTTGTCCTTGCTGCTTAGACTGATGCCACCAGGTAGGATTAAGTGCTGTTGTCTTCACCCTTGGTGTCACTTAAGCTCAACCTCTGTCTGGCGCTAGATGCTGCTGTGGGCTGACAGGAGGCTCAGCCCAAGACAGACCCTCCCAAGAAGGCTGTTCTCCCTCAACTACTCAGCCTCCTGTCCAGAGACAGGAACACTTGGCACCTTAGAGAATCGGGGACTCAAAGATCTGTAGCTTAGCTTGTCCTTGGTGCAGCTAAGACAGGAACCCAGTTGTCCTCCCTTGAAGGAAAGCCCCCTGACCCAGCACCTACCACCAGCCAACCAGCAGGGTTAGCTACCAGCGTGTGCCCTGTCCTGATCCAGGCTTCATTCTGCTAGGAGAGAGGCCCTTAGTCAGGCAGCAGGCACCTTCCATAAAAGCAGGTACAGCTCAGTGCCAAGGGTGGGTTGATTGGGCTGGGAGGGGTACTCCTCATGGAGGAACGAACTGAACAGGCAGAGTCTCAGCAGCTAGAATAGGTCTGTTCACTCCTACTACCAGGATGGTCTGAGGCCTGGGTGGCTGGTTTAATGGGATTGGAGACTTGTTAAGTGTGTGTGTGTGTATGTGTGTGTGTGTGTGTGTGTGTGTGTGCACGCACGTATACATATATGTATAAATACACACACCTGCTCATTTAGTCACGTGTCAGACATGCAACTCGTACACATCTTGAGAAAGACAGAGAAGACCTGCCTGACCATTTCAAGTTAAATAGACAAGAAGCTAGGACAGGGTGAAGTAGGTGAGGAACACCTGAGCCTGCCTAACCTGCCTCCTCACCTGCAGTTCTCCAAAGACGTCTTGGTGAACATCTATTCAGCCTATATTGATAACTTCCTCAATGCAAAGGATGCTGTGCGTGTAGCCAAGGAGGCCAGGCCAGCCTTTCTTAAGTTCTTGGAGGTACGTGGACTGGGGTAGGGGTGAAGTTAGCCTCACATCAGGCTAGCTCTGGGCATCCCAGGAGCTCTTGACCACTGTGGTGCTAGCTAGCCTCTGTCCTCGGGCTCACCTGGAGGGACTTGGCTAGGAGCGTATCTCTTCCTGACGTGTCATTCCTCACATGGGAACTCCCTCCGCTCCACCTTGGATTTCAGCAAAGCATGCGTGAGAACAAGGAAAAGCAGGCACTGTCTGACCTCATGATCAAGCCTGTGCAGAGAATCCCACGTTACGAGCTTCTGGTGAAGGTAGGCATGGGGCTGGTCGGACAGGGAGGCATGGAGGGGGAGCATGTCTACTCTCAGGCTCCGGAAAGGAAAGAAAGTTCTCCTTGATGCCTATACCGTAGTCTCTCGTGCTCCAGCCGTCAGTTCAGTGCCTCAAGGGCAGCTAAGCAGGTCCCCATCCCCACCCCAGGACCTTCTGAAGCACACACCAGAAGACCATCCAGACCATCCACTGCTGCTGGATGCTCAGAGGAACATCAAGCAAGTGGCTGAACGCATCAACAAGGGTGTGCGCAGTGCCGAGGAGGCAGAGCGGCATGCCCGTGTGCTGCAAGAGATTGAAGCCCACATCGAGGGCATGGAGGATGTACGTGCCCCACCCTGCCATGCCCCATCCTGCTCTGTCTGTGTCTGCATCTGTCACCTGGATTGTGGCCATCCACGTCCAGGTCTGTGGTCTGCTTGCTTCTGTGACCACATGCCCCACCCTTCTGTGTCCTCCTCCTCCTCTGTCTGACCTTGTATCCCTGCCTGGCAGCACAGCAATGCAAGAGAGGACAGCATGTTGCTCTGGCTGTCCTCGTTCATAGAGTGGTCTTCCAATCACTGCAGGATTAATGGATTAATAACTAGTTCTTAGAACCCCTTGTTTCTCCTACCCAACAGCTCCAGGCACCCCTGCGGCGGTTCCTGAGGCAGGAGATGGTTATTGAAGTGGTAAGGGGTTTCCCATTGGCTGCTTCCCCCATGTACCTTCAACCCACCCAGGTTCACTCTCCAGCGCCTGCTGCCCTCAGATTCCTGCTCCCAACCACCACTACAATGGGAGCCCTGCATGAATCCTGACTCCACATAAGTGGAGGAGAACCCTTACCTCTCCCTTGGACTTGCTGTCCCTGTGGGTACTAGGTTGATATAGATTGGCCTCTAGACTGTGCACACTCAGCCTGAATGCCACTTTGGACCCTACAGAAGGCAATTGGAGGCAAGAAGGACCGATCACTCTTCCTGTTCACAGACCTCATTGTCTGTACCACCCTGAAGCGGAAGTCAGGCTCCCTGAGGCGCAGTTCCATGAGCCTGTGAGTGGCCAGGGTGGGGCTGGGTGGTGCAGGCAGGAGAGCCATTGATCTATTGCAGGCTCTACTCCCTGCCCCAGCCAGAGCACCCCATTGGCTACCCACAGGTACACAGCAGCCAGCGTCATTGATACAGCCAGCAAATACAAGATGCTATGGAAGCTGCCACTGGAAGACACAGACATCATCAAGGGTGAGGCTGACTTGAGTCTGTCAGAGAAGAGTTCTGGCTTTAGGTTTCCTCTGAGTCTGGCTGCCTGTCTATCGATTTTTCTGCTTTGGTGAATCATTTTTCATCCTATACGAGGGTCTGGTTTTGAAGAACCGGGCTGGTTTCCATGTGACCAGATACCACATATCCATGCAAATCATCCTCTTAGCGCCCCAGCAAGTTCTCCAAGAGTTGGTCATTCTGTGACATGTGGCTCCAAACCAGGCCCAGGCTCCTCCTCCCAGGCCTGTTTGTTTCTGAAAGCTGCCTGTTGACCTTGTTTTGGAGAGCTTGGGTCTGGAAGCTCTGCATTTGCCAGACCCACCCTGTGTCCAGCTGAAGGCTGTGCAGGAAAGGAAGTGTGTCTGCCCAAGCTTGACCTTGTCTTATGTGTCCATGGCTTTCCTGTCATCACCAGGGGCATCTCAAGCCACCAATCGGGAGACCATCCAGAAGGCCATCAGCCGCCTGGATGAGGACCTGGCAACCCTGAGCCAAATGAGCAAGCTCTCTGAGAGCCTCGGCTTCCCCCACCAGGTCTGTGCCTGAGCTAAGGCAGTGTTGGCTGGGACTTGCCCTGACCTTGTCTGAGGGAGAGACAGTCTTGGCTTTTGCCTGAGGGAGCAGTTGGTCCTGTCACTTATCTGAAGGGGAAAATTATAGTCTTGCCCCCACTTAAGGGAAGTGACAGGTCTGGGGTCTGAAGGAGGAGACATCTGAGGGGGAGAGGGGCCCAGCCCTGTCTGTGGCAGAAGGAGGCTGCCTTTCACGGTCTGAAGGGAGAGACAGGTCCCCTCAGTGCAGGTGCCCAAGTGGTGAGACCTTGGCCTGAGGCCTGAGGCCTGGGCTCTTTTCCCACAGAGTCTGGATGATGCATTGAAGGATCTCTCAGCCGCCATGCACCGGGACCTGTCAGAAAAGCAGGCGCTGTGCTACTCTCTTGCCTTCCCACCTACCAAGCTGGAGCTGTGTGCCACCCGGCCCGAGGGCACCGACTCCTACATCTTTGAGTTTCCCCACCCTGATGCCCGCTTGGGCTTTGAGCAGGCCTTTGATGAGGCCAAGAGGAAGCTGGGTGAGCCAGGGTTCATGTTGGTGTCTTCTCTCTCAGTCCCTGGGCAGTCCTGACTGTAGAAGCCAGAACTCTCTGAACTGGCCTCCTGTCCTCCAGCAGCTGATAGGGAGGGTGGACTGAGACTTCCACATGAAACAGCAGGCTGGACATTAGCTCTGGCTCCCAGCTTCTCCCTGGTAGGGAAGGGTATCCTGGACAAGTCATTTTAGGACAGGGACCCCAGCATAAGCCTGAACAACCAAGACCTTCCTCTTCCTCAGTATAGACTCAGCTGAGTCCTGGAAAGTTATTAAGTCTAGCTTAGAGATCCAGGGCTATTCATTGTACAGAAAGAAAAACCGAGGCCAAACACAAACGGAGAAATCCATGACCTCTCATTCTAGCAGAGCTTGCTCCAGGCCCTCTCTGGGGAGCCTGGAATGGGGAGGGACCAGAGCCAGAGTAAGGTGAGTGCTAAGCAGGGTGTGTCTCCTTTTACCCTGTCTCCTCTACTACAGCATCCAGTAAAAGCTGTCTAGACCCTGAGTTCCTGAAGGCCATCCCTATCATGAAAACTCGCAGTGGCATGCAGGTGTGTGTGTGCATGTGGGCCTTGTACATGTGTCTATTCAAAGCTATGTGTGTATGAGGTTTTGTTTTGTGTACCATCTCACATGTATTTTAAACATTGTGGTTGCTCCCTGTGTCTGAGTATATATGTGTGCACATTGCAGGTGTAATGTGTATGGGAGTGTGCATATGAACAAAGATTTGAAGTCTAGTTCATACACCTGTATGAGTTTTCATACCTAACCAATAGAACCAGAATCACATTAATTAAATGCATACACTCACGGTCCTATTCGTAGTACATGTATGTGTACATACAGGTTTGGGTGACTTTTGTATTGGGCTTTGTGCGTTTGACGTGTAGCACGGTGTAGAGATGTGTGCAAACCTGCCGCCCCCTGTTCTTCCGGGGTCAGTACTGACACAATTCTATCATTCATCTTTCCCTGTCCATTGGGGTTTCCCACAGTTTTCCTGTGCTGCCCCCACCTTCAGCAGCTGCGCAGAGCCGGCGCCAGAGGTATGGGTGTGCAACAGCGATGGCTACGTAGGTCAGGTGTGCCTGCTAAGCTTGAGGGCAGAACCAGACGTGGAGGCCTGCATCGCTGTTTGCTCTGCCCGCATTCTCTGTATCGGAGCGGTGCCAGGCCTGCAACCACGCTGCCCGCGGTAAGGCCCTGGTGGCGAGCCTACGATGCCACTAGCCTTTGGCCCAATACACACTGAATGCGGACCCGGAGTTGGTGGGCGGGGACAGGAGGTGGGCTGTCCGTGGGCGGGGTCGGATTAAGGTGCTATCTTGGGCGCCTCCTAGTGGCATCCTTTGTTCCTTTTCCCTTTGTCTCTAGAGAGCAGCCAGAGCCCCAGAGGAACCCCCCAGAGACCACACTGGAGTCCACTGGGCCAGAGCTAGATGTTGAGGCCACGGCTGAGGAGGAAGCAGCGACACTGGCTGAGCCAGGGCCTCAGACTTGCCTACACATTTCCATCTCAGGATCTGGCCTGGAGATGGATCCAGGCCCTGCCAAGGGTGACCCTCAGCCTGAGTTGGTGCCCTTTGACAGCGACTCTGACGATGAATCTTCACCCAGCCCCTCGGGAACACTACAGAGCCAAGCTAGCCAATCCACCATTTCCTCCAGCTTTGGCAGTGAGTGTGGGTGGGAACTGAGAGGATAGTGAGTGAGGAGACAACAATGGAGACAAAGGCTGGTTCACTAGGTGTTAGCGTCTACCAAGTGGGGGACGGGAATATGAAGGCTCAGGAGGCACTGAGACAGACACATCGGGTCCTGGAGGCCTTGGAGTACACTGTTAAGGAAGATGGGTATTGGGTAGAGTGGCTATCCCTCCATCTAGACCTGATAGCCAGGCAAGGATAGGAACCCATAGTGTGTGCTGAGAGTGAGCAGGGGAAAGGCCTTAGCAGACACGGACCAGGGGTAGGAGGGATGCAGCCAGGAGGGACACACTGAGGCCTAGAAAGATGTCGGCTCTCTGCTCTGTGGAGGGGAATAGGGATAGAGATCTTTTTCCCTTCAGATGAAGAGACCCCAAGCTCCAAGGAGGCTACTGCAGAGACAACCAGCTCTGAGGAAGAGCAAGAGCCTGGCTTCCTGTCACTCTCTGGCTCCTTTGGGCCAGGCGGTCCCTGTGGTGCCAGCCCAATGGATGGACGAGCCCTTCGCCGCTCCAGCCGTGGCTCCTTCACAAGGGGCAGCCTTGAGGACCTGTTGAGCGTGGATCCTGAGGCCTACCAGAGTTCCGTGTGGCTGGGCACTGAGGATGGCTGGTAGGGACAGGGGAGTCCTAAAGTAAAAGCGAGGGTATGGGGTTGGGTCTAGTCTCGGGGGTCCTGCCAGCTGAGGATACCAGAGGGCCTGAAACCCACAAGAACTAGTACCTGTGTCAGTACCTGGTGGTGGGGAGGTGGAGCCAGGTGAAGGGCTGGTAGATTTGACCACTTGTCACAGACACTCCCCTAACCCACAGTGTCCACGTCTACCAGTCCTCTGACAGCATCCGTGATCGCAGGAACAGCATGAAGCTCCAGCACGCCGCATCCGTGACCTGCATCCTGTAAGGCCCCAGGTTGCCCTTCCCACACAGAGTCTTCTTGGCCAGCACCTAAGCCACCTCTGTTCATCTGCTCCAATTCTGCTGGCCCCCCTTTTCTGAGGAAGATGCAGAACAGAGGCCTGGACCAAGGCCAGCTGCGCATCTCCCAAACTGTTAGCATGGGTGTTTTAGTGTAGCTTCTTGGCCTCAGGTTCCCCCAACTTTGAGAGTAGAGAATAAAAATAAAAAGGGTGATCTCTTAGGAGCCAGAGCCACTGTACCCGTGATTTCCTTGGCCCCAGGATGCTCATTTCAGCCTCTGGAAGTATCTCATTATTTCCTTTTTCTCAGGTATCTAAATAACCAGGTGTTTGTGTCTTTGGCCAATGGAGAACTTGTAGTCTACCAAAGGGAAGCAGGTAGGCGCCACACATATACCTGCCTTTGTCCCTTCGTGGTAACTGAGCTCTCATTTAGGTAAATGGGAACTTCTAAGCCACAGGCCTAGACTTATATGAGGCTCTGGGCAATTCCTAGGGCCCCAATATCTTCTCTTATAAATGGGGACATCCACATCTCTTCAGGGAAGAATGAGACTTAAATTCAGGACTGCACTAAAATTTTGTTTTATGTAACCCATTCCTTCTCCAGGGCGTTTCTGGGATCCCCAGAACTTCAAATCGATGACCCTGGGTTCTCAGGGGAGCCCCATTACCAAGATGGTGTCTGTGGGTGGACGGCTGTGGTGTGGCTGCCAGAACCGGATCCTTGTCCTGAGCCCTGACACATTGCAGCTGGAGGTAGCAGGGGTGGTTTGGGGTGAGCTGGGGTCACAGGAGAGGAAGATAAGACCAGAAGGACAGAGAAGCATCCAGCCTAGGTGTTAGGACATTTCACTGAGCCCTGTCTCTTACCAGGCCAGTCTCTACCCATCCCTGGTCCTCATTTCTACTCTAGCTAATGAGGAAGACAGCAAGTTCCCATAAACATTAGAGTTCCTCATTTTTGCTCTTGCTGTATCCTCGCTGTGCAATATTGGGGTCCTTGCAGGATATCAGCATCCCTATAAGCCTCTGGACTTTAGTCCTGCTTTGTTTACATGCAAACCATAAGCTTCTAGCCTGGACAGAACCTAGGGACCACAGATTTCCTTGGGTTTCATGGCTGAGTTGAAGGTTAAACCTTCGGTTCAGGCCCTGGCTCTGTGACTAGTCAGGTATGTGACCATGGGCCTGCTTAGGGTATGACTTTTCTCCTAGGCTAACACTTCCCCATCTATCCAGGGAGAGACCAACGACTGGTCTTATACTCGCACAAGCTTTAGTCACAAGTGTCATAGGGAAAGGACACCACTTTTTACTTCTGGGGGATTAAGTGGGGAAGCTTTGAAATTGATCAACCTGACCCAGGACCAGGACTGCCTTGGCTCTCAATCCAGGCAGGTATCTAGAGAAGTTTGTGGGAAGCTATGTGTGGGATGGGCAAGGGTGGGTCTCAGGCAGGAGGACCTTGGGCAGCTTTACCAACCAACGACCACCTGGTCTCTGTCCTTCCTACAGCACACATTTTACGTGGGGCAAGATTCCAGCCGAAGTGTAGCTTGCATGGCCGACTCCAGCCTGGGTGTGTGGGTGACCTTGAAAGGTAGTGCCCATGTTTGTCTCTATCATCCAGACACCTTTGAGCAGCTGGCAGAGGTAGATGTCACTCCTCCTGTGCACAGGATGCTGGCAGGTACTGACCTCCCACTCCCATCCTGGAAGAGGCCTTGACAGGGTCAGCCTACAGGCTCAAAGATGCTGCTTTCCCCTCCAGGCTCAGACGCCATCATCCGGCAGCACAAGGCAGCCTGCCTGAGGATCACAGCGCTGTTGGTGTGTGCGGAGCTGCTGTGGGTGGGCACCAGTGCTGGGGTTGTGCTGACTATACCCACCTCTCCAAGCACTGTCAGCTGCCCACGAGCACCTCTCAGCCCAGCCGGCCTATGCCAGGGGCACACTGGCCATGTCCGCTTCCTGGCTGCAGTCCAGCTGCCTGACGGCTTCAACCTTCTCTGTTCAACCCCACCACCTCCCCCAGACTCAGGTGAGTCTGCACACTGCACTCCCATCCAGGGGCTCTGCCAGGGGAGGCTTCAGGAGGGGGGTGGAAGAGCAGAGAGCTAGAAGTGAAGTCCTTAATAGAAATAGGCTGCAGAGCCCTCGAATGAAACTGTGTGGGCGCTCATGTGCTGAGAGTGTGTGTGTGTGTGTGCTGAGTATGTGTATGTGTGCATGCGCTGAGTGAGTGAGTGTGTGCGCGCACACGCGCGCGCATGTACTGAGTGTGCGCATGCGTGTGTATAAAGTTGTTCCCAGAAGTGTCATAGGAGTCAGGAAGTGAGCTATAAGCTAATGAGGGACAGATACTAATGGAAAATATATTTTGTTGTATGTGTTTCTTAAATGCATCAGGAAGTAAAGCAGAACTAAAAATGAGGCATAGGACAGGAAATGGACTCGGGAAGTGATGTCCAGAACAGGAAATAAAAAGAGCATAGAAAAGAGAATAGAGAATGGACAGGAAGTAGGATTAGAAAGTGAAACAATAGGAAAATGAGGTACTTACTTCTCAGAGGTCGTGATGCTTTTATAGGACAAGAAACCTTGTTCCCAAGAGGAAGTGACTGGGAGTCAGGAGACAGTAGAGCCTCACGTGGGCCCTGTGTGGATCTAGAAAAGAGCTAAGCCACGTTACCTGGGAAAGGGCCTCAATTACATATTTCATAGCAACAGCTCCTGTTCTGAGAGCTGTGTATCCGATGATTTCATTGCTGTGTGTACGTCATAGATCACTTACAGAAACCTAGATCGTGTGAGCCGTGCTATAGCATAGATATACGTGGTATAGCCTATTAGAGCCATGATGAGTGAAACCCAAGATTAAATCAAGGACAAGAGAACATGATGCAATAAAGAGCTACAGTAAATCCAAGGTAGACACAGCTGCTGCCAGTGTGCCCTGCCTGGTGTTTACAGTAAATTTTTTTTTTTTTTTTTTTGAGACAGAGTTTCTCTGTGTAGACCTGGCTGTCTTGGAACTCACTCTATAGACCAGGCCTGGAACTCAGAGTTCCACCTGTCTTTGCATCCCAAGTGCTGGGAGCAAAGGCGTGCGCCCCCATCACCTGGCGAACTTTGTTCTTCTATAAAAGCAACATGTGCTCTTAACTGCTGAGCTATCTCTCCAGATCCTCCTCCTCTTTTTCTTCTTCCCCCTCGTCCTCCCCCTTCTTCTCCTTCTTTTCCGTCTCCTCCTCCTCCTTCTCCTCCTCCTCTTCCTCTTCCTTTTCTAAAAATAGATCAGGGTCTTTGACTGAACCTGGAGCTCATCCATTAGGCTAGACTGAGTGGCCAGTGAGCCCCTGGATCCTCCTGTCTCTGCCTCCCCAGTACTGGAATTAAGACATGTGCCCACTGCACCCAAGGCTTTTACGTGGAATGTGAACTCAAATCCTCATGCTTGCTGTGCAAACACTTCAGACTGAACTGTCTCCAGCCACCCCACCCCCAACCTGTGCTTTCCAATCAGGAATGACATTAATTTCCTAGCCACTTTCCATCTTTATTGATTGATGTACATACAAGGTCTTCTTTATGTAACCACACAGTGACTTTGGCCAATGAGGCTGAAAAATCCTTATCACCTAGGGAAGCCATCTTCCTGGCAGTGACACACCGCTCACGGGTCCGGGGTATAAACAGAACTACTGTGCACCCAGGCACATAAGAGTGTGGCACTTTCACTTATGTGCAGAGCATATGCTATGTGTGTAGTATATATGTTCCTGATTTGTTTTCTTTTTATCTTTTCCGGGCTTTTGTTTTTCTTTGGGAATGGATCCAGAGCAATGTACATGCAAAGACTTTCTCCTACACCATGAATATGCTAAGCTTTTTTAGCTCCAGAGTATACACCTACTACTTATATTAAGAAAGTTTATTAGCCAGGTGGTGTTGGTGCATGCCTTTGCTCCCAGCACTCAGGAGGCATCTTTTGAGCTCGAGGCCAGCCTGGTCTATAGAGTGAGCTTAGGACAGTCAAGGCTACACAGAGAGACCCTGTTTCAAAAAAAAAAACCGAAGTTCAGTTCCCAACACTCAAATCAGATGACTCTCCAGTGTACACACACACAAAATAAATCTTTACAAATTATATAATAATAATAATAATAATAATAATAATAATAATAATAATAATGCAGAGCCATGCAGCAAGCAGTGGTGATTGCCCAGGACTCAGGAGGCAGAAGCTGGAGGATCTCTGGGAGTTCAAGGCCAACCTGGCCTACAGAGCAAGTTCCAAGACAGCCAGGCCTACACAGAGAAACCCTGTCTTAACCCCACACCCCAACTCCCCAAAAAACAGTAGAAAGCTGAGGGTTGTGGCACAAAGCTTTAGTCCCAGCACTCAGGAGGCCGAGGCAGGTAGAACTCTGCAAATTCCAGGCCAGCCTAGTCTAAGCAGCAAACTCCAGGCCAGCCAGAACTACATAGGGAGATCTTGTTTGAAAATAAACAAACAAAGCCAGATTAATCCAGGAAGATCTCCATCCAGTATAGACGTCTGGCCTCCACACTTGGATGTACACTGTATGATGCACACCCACATGAATATGTGTGTGCACTACACACAGAGAAAGAGCACAAATGCACATGTTGTGTACACCCGCACACACACATAGGCATAAGAAGTGTGACTGCCAAGTAAGTATACTTTTCTTTCAATATGGAAATTCTTGGTTAACAGGAAGTGAGAATCCCCCACAGGAAGTGTGTGTCTTATTCTGGGATGTAGAAGTTCAAGCATAGGACATGAAGCTTTAAGTTGCCTCAGGTTGACCAATCTCTCTCCTTGTTCCCCAGGCCCTGAGAAGCTGCCATCCCTGGATCACCGGGACTCCCCTCGGCGCAGAGGCCCTGCCTCAGCCAGGCCTAAAATGCTGGTCATCAGTGGTGGCGATGGTTCTGAGGACTTCCGACTCAGCAATGGGGGTGGCAGCAGCAGCGAGACTGTGGGCCGAGACGACAGCACAAACCACCTGCTCCTGTGGAGGGTGTGAGCCTGCCCTCTGTGGCCCAGGACTCACTGGTCCACCTGCCCTCAGCCTGTCTCTTCCCAGGCCACATGCAGACCTTGAGCAGAGTGTCCAAGCAGGGGCATACCGCTTGGATTCTGTGTCATCTTTGTGGAAGCATTCCTGGTAGAATGCCACCAGCCAGGCCGAGGCCTCTCGTGCCCACCGACTACTCTAGTGCTCCCCTTTGAGAGCAGGGTGAAGATGGGGGGAGGGGGGCTGCCCAGGACTTCTGTCCCTGAAGCTTCTACCAAAGACACAGCCCGGCCTGAAGCCCGCAGGGCTGGGGAGGCTGTGTACAGTATGTGGAGAGCTCTGTGGGGCAGTTCGAAGGCTAAGGGACAGCACCGCTCCCTTTCCTATGTACAGTATTTATGTTACTTTTTAGATGAATACTTTCCAAAGCACTTATTTATGTAGTGACCTGGGGCAGGACATGATGTGAGGAAAAGACAGGAGGAAAAAAGCCTGTTCCTGCCTGAGAGGCCACCCTGGAACCCTCACCAAGCTGTCCTGGAAGGACCAATGCCCATCCATTACACACACACACACACACACACACACACACACTCACATTCACTCAGCATGTTCAGGGCACTAAGACACTGTCCCTTAACATAAACTCCAGCCCTCCCTGATGGGGCTGCCCATCCTAATCCAGAAGCAAAGTTTGCTTGTGTCCCCAGACACTCCAGCAAGATGACTAGAGGGCAGTTACTCTCTGGGGAGCTTCCCAGGGTTTAGCTTTCCAAGGTAGTGCCTGAGGTTCCTTAATGTGGAACATTGGTAGGTCTGGGACAGGGCTTTTCTCAGGTAAGAGAAATGGGCCTTCAGTCCTCACAGCTGGCTCAAGCCCCAGCTCCTGCCTCCCCATGTCTCATGCACTGGCACGATGGTCACCTTGTAGGTGGACCTATGAGTCCCCTTTCTCTGACCACTGAATTGAGTCCTTCTCTAAACACCCACCCTTCCAAGGGCAGCCTCTTCAGCAAGGACACCCCACCCCCACCCCTAGAGTTGAGTGACTAGGCATAGCCTTTTCAACCGGAAAGGCTATCCCTCACCTCCAGGCTGCAGGGAGCTACCCTGACCCTCAGCCTCTTGCTTCAGCTACAACTCCAAAGGTCTGGTTTCAGATAGGGTTTGTTTGTTCTGTTTGATTTTGTTTTTCTTTGGGGTGGGTGGGTCATTGTGGTCTTAGATGATGTTTCTCTTGCTACCAAACAGCCATGTATTAACTCTCTTCAGATGATGAAATTTAAAGAGTCAATAAATAGAAACACCAAATGATGGCTCCCCCCTGGCCCTGGGCCATCATGGCCTACTACCAGCTGTCTCCCCAAGGACAGGGCTTCCTGATTCTGACTCACTTGGGCCTAAGAGAGGAGACAAAAAAAGTCCTGGGGTGATGAGGTGACACTGACTTGCTGTGTTGTCACTGACAGACTTCTCCTTCTGGGCTTCAGTCTCCTCATTAGAAGAACCAAGTATTTGAATGTCAGAATTCCTTACAGCTCATATGTGTGTCAATAGTGCATCACTCTAGAGCTTCCAAGTCAGTCTAGGTTTGGGCTTGAAGGTCTGACGTAGACATGCTACAGACATGGAGCCAGGGCAGTAGTGTTCCTGTCTAAGGCTCCTGTGGAGCAGAACTACTACCCAAGTCTGGCTGATTCTGGTCCAGAGAGATGTGTCATTAGACTAGACTGCAAAGAATTTAAGTGCCCAGCAACATGGGGCCACTCTCTAGGGACAAAGTGCCCCTCACACCATGGTGTCTCCATGGGATTTGAAGTGGCCCTGACAACAAAGAGCAGGTTATGCCTCATCTCTGCTTAGTTCAGCCCAAATGACTGCCTTAAAAATTCAGTTTCTTGGACTGGAACAATAATAGTGTAGTGGTTAAGAGCTCTGTCTGCTCTTCAAGAGGACCCAAGTTCGATCCCCAGCACCAACACAGTAGCTCACAGCCATCTATAACTCCAATCCCAAGGGATTAGATGCCCTCTTCTGGCCTTCAGGGATACTGCATGCATAGGCCACAGACCTCCATGCAAGCAAAATACCCATACACACAAAATAATAAATTTTCAATTAAAAAAAAAAATTGTTTCTACATTGAGTGGGTAGTTCAGTTGATAGACTGTATGCCTGACATGTGGGAAAACTGAGGCAGGGTGTTCTTGAGTTCAAAACCAGCTTAGACCAGGTATGATGGTATGTGCCTACAACCCTAGCACTTGGGAGTCACTGGCCAGTGCATCTCTGAACTCAAAGCCAGCCTGGTATACCTAACATGTTCTAGGTAATCCAGTGCTGCATGGTGAGATTCCCTTCCCCATAAATGGTCTACATGGCAAGACACACAGAAAGAAAGAAAGGAAGAAAGAAAGAAAGAAAGAAAGAAAGAAAAAGATAGAAAGTGTAGGTGCATGCTTTATTAACTGACATGCATCCCTCAAGGATCTGCTGGGTCCTCAACACCGCAGGTCATGTATAGGACATCTTGCTAGCTGCATTTTCATGAGGAGATGGTTGTGCTCTTGTGGAATTCAGGATGAAATGGAAGGAACACAGGCTTTCCATGGAACAGCTTCTGGGTGGAATCTTGATTGATACCAGCCATGTGACCCGGCTGAGTTATTTCCTTCCCAGTCATGGAGTCTGATAACCTCTTCTCCCCTACAGGATGGTTGACTAGAGCATATAGTTCTTGAAATGCAAAGAGGTCCATTCTGGCCCTAAAACCAAAAGGGTGCCCACGACTGGAGACCTGAGCTGGCAATCAGAGAGATCTAGATATTGAAGGCCCACCTCAGGTTCCTCCTCCCTGCCACTAGTCCAGTTATTTGCATTTCTGTCAGTGGCTGTCACCCTCAGTGCTTCAGCCTTTTCTGCAACTCCAGGATTTCTGCCCTCGACAGAGGCCCAAAGCAGACCTCACTTTCAGGACTAGATACACAGAGCTAGGTTTGCGCCATCCTCCCAGTAAGTGCCTTACTGGGAATAGGGCTGGCACACTGCACTGCCACTGAGAAGACCGCCTGCCAGGGCATGGGCTGGCCTGAGGACAGGTGCCCTTCTGGGTCAGGCACTCAGCTTGTGCCAGTTTGCTGTGAGTAGGGCAGTCCTGAGGGAACAGGCCTCAGGCTCATCCCCAAGGTAGGCTCCTGGAAAAATTACAACCTGGGCTGTTCATTATAGTTCTCTGGGGGCACAGGCCCACCAAAGGCCAATTAAATTAAAACCTTAGCTAGGACCCAGGTACCAGTATTTTTATAGGAAGCCACTGATATATAACACGTGTATGAGAAAGAACACAGGGTACAGGTCAGTGGATGCATATAAAGGCCAAGAGGTATCCATCACCCCAACAGCTCTCCTCATACCCATGGCCACCCAGGCTTGAGACACTATGGGGTGTGGTCTTCCCAGGCAGCATAGAGAACTGCTTTAAAGGGCACGATTGTGGGTGAGAGGAAGCAGGACCAGGGTTTGGTGGGAAGCAGGATCATGCGGGGGGGGGGGGGGACATGCAGGGGGAGGTGTAAGAGCCTGATGTGAACGATCTATTGTACAGATAGAGCAAGAGAAGGCTGAAGGAGCTAGGATGAATGCTCTGAGGGCAGGGTACGGCCTGCTCCATCCCTAAGCCATCATCATACAATAAGTGCTCAATAAATGCTGAATTCATGTTTAATGAAATAAATGTTGGAAACTCCAGCTGGAACACCATTGTGTGGTTGTTTTGCTTTTTGAAACAGTGTCTGTAACTGAGGATGACCTTGAACTTCTGATCCTCCTGCCTTGAATGCTGGGATTAGACATGAGTGCCACCACAACTGATTTAATTTAATGCTGGAATCAAACCCAGGGAGATGTTCATGCTAGGCAAGCATTCTAGATACATCTCTAAGCTGTAGGTCTTACATACTAAAGAACAGTAAACCTTCCTTTTGCTGCTTGCTGAGCAAAAGCAAGCAAAAGCAGAGCAGGGCTCCTCTGATCCTTAAAATGGTCCAGGAAGGTTGTTGCCACTATTTTCTTCTTCACCTATCAGAACTGGATTCACACCCTCAGGTCTTGATACCTTATGAGAGAGAAGGAGGTGGACGTATAAGGAATCTGGAAAAGCAGTGACCAGAGCTATGGGTAGGGTTCACATTCAAACTGCTCTGAGAAGTAACTCCTGCTGGGTCCTAGAGAAGGGAGTGAGTCAGAGCCAAAGACTATCTCTTCAAGGAGCTGCTTCTGCAGATTCCCTTGGGCTAGAGACAAAGGTCAGGATTTAGCTAGACTGCCTCATGAAGATGAAACTTAGGGACCAAGACTTACTAGTGATAACACAGAAAGACACAATTGACACTAGGGAATAGACTGTAGGCTTGAAAGTTTCTTAAGGTCAGAAAAGTCAGGAAATGTTTCTTACGAGGAGAAAAGGCAAAAGGCTCACACTTGGGGCAAGCCTTAGCACACTGGTCTGTGGGTCTAGGGAGCTTGGTAGGAGAGCAGAAGTCTGGCTAAAGTCCTGTCTTAGTCTTGAGCTGAGCCGGGGAGGGGAGAGGGGTACCCAAGGATTAAAAAGCAAGCTCCAGCCCTAGCCTCTGCTCACTGGTACCTGGAGCCAAATTCTTGACTCTTGCACCCTACTGACCTCTGAGTTGCCCTTCATATCTTTTGCATGCTTGCCAAACACCAACTCTCTGTCTCTGTGTCCTTAAGCCACAAGATGGTTGCAGGAAGTGGCAAGGGGAAGTACTATTTTGGGCCTAATTATGGCCAGTGAGGAGCAATGATGGGCACAGGCAAGTAGACAGGCATCCAAGGGTGGTCGGGGTAGGGTGAAGGACAGACCTGCAGAGGGGGCCAGAGAGCAGGTTTGGAGACAAATGTAAGCAGAGCCCCAGATGCTGTGTTTTGGGAAGGTGCCCAGAGCAAGTGTTGATGCAGAGAAGGGGGGAGGAGGGAGTAGGTAGACTGGGACTCCAAATTCCTGTGTCCCGCTTGAAGCTGATGCTCCTAACATGGGTCTCTGCAGATACTGTACTCAGGGAAATAAAGTTACTTGCTTAAGTCTACCCAGCCTGTCACTGATACAGCTAGGACTTGACCTTTATCTGTGTGACACCAAAGCATGGATTCCTCAATTGCCCCTGTTCCTTTCCTCTAGGCTGAGTAACCTCAAACACTTCAGCAAAGCTACCTCCCTCCTAGGCGTGGCCTGGCATTGCAAAACCCTTGATCTGTCTATGTAACTAGACTGCAAGTCTACCTAGGTAGACCTAACCCCACCAGCCCCACAGTCTATAGTCAGTTCATGGCTCCAGGTTCTTCTCAGACCTCCCAAAGGACAGAGGCCCTCGCCTTTTCCTTCCTGAGCACAGTCAGATGGGCCAATAGGGCTCAAGAGCAGAGAAGACATCACCGAGAGTTCTGGGCCCGAGGGAGTTGGTAAGGGAGTGTGTCAGGATGCAATCCCAGCTGGTGGGGTTCCAAACCTGGCCTAGGGTCTAGACTTAAATGTAGGCTGAGCCAAGTGAGTCCTCAAACACAGAGAGCCCCAGCTTAGCACCTGCCCAGCAGTGGATCCTGGTCTGAGCCCCAGGTCTCCTGTGGATGGAGCCCTTCCCCAGTGGGAAGGATATAGGGCACACCCACAGGATCTAAGCATGCCAGGTAAGGTAGGACAGGGCCTATTGGGGCTAGAGCAAAGCATTGAAACTTATGCTTTGGGGCTGGAAGGATGATTTAGTAGTTAAGAACATTCCGGAGCATTCTGCTCTTCTGGAGGTCCTGAGTTCAATTCCAGCACCCAAATGGTGGATCAAAGCTCTCTATAACTGTCTGTAGTTCTGTGGGATCCTATTCTCCCTTCTGTTGTGCAGACATACATGCTGAAAAACACTCATATACGTAAAATACATAAATAAATTAAAAAAGAAACTTAAACCTGTAACTTTAGTGGTGGCCTTTGGTATCCATGACTTCTGTATCTTCCAACTCAACCAACTATGGGATGGAAATTTTATTATTATTGTTTTGGTTTATTTATTAATTTATTTTATTTATGTGAGTACACTGTTAGCTGTCTTCAGACACACTAGAAGAGGGCATCGGATCCCCTTACAGATGGTTGTGAGCCACCATGTGCTTGTTGGGAATTGAACTCAGGACCTCTGGAAGAGCAGTCAATGCTCTTAACTGCTGAGCCATCTCTCCAGCCCGGTTTTTTGTTTGTTTGTTTTGTTTTGAGACAGGGTCTTTCTATGTCGTCCTGCCTGTCTTAGAACTTATTATATAGACTAGGCTGACTTTGAACTCACAGAGATTCTCTTTCCTCTGCCTCTTGAGTGCTGTGATGAAAGGCATGAGTCACCATGCTTGGTGGATAGAAATTTTAGACTTTACAATAGCCCCATCTGTCCTGAGCTGCTCCAAACTTTGCCCCTGTAATTACTCCCTAAATAACATAGCAACCGCCGACATAGCATTTGTGTTGTGCTGTGTACTACAAGTAATCTAGAGGGAATTTAAAGTATGGGGGAATTGGACAGTGAACATACAAATATTCTATGAATTTTATACAAGGGACTTGATAGTCTGCAGTTTTTACTGCCAGTGCAACTCTGGAACCGGAAATGTAGTTTGGCTATCAATATAGCCAGCAGGGGGCGCCTGCAGCCACCTGGTCAGAGATTTCTCAAAACAACCATATTCTGGTAGCTCTGGAAGTGTGACATGAGATTTCTACCTCAACAGGCCTGGCATGTACTTGGAGCCCCAACCCCTTCCCCTGCTTGTGGGTTACTATGAAAACTCATTCCAAATTGTTGAGGTCTTAAAGTCCTGTGGTACCTATGATGAAGTACAGGAGCACCAGCCTTCTCCAGTTGCAGTGAGAAGCTTTACACAAAATAGTCTCCGAGGCACTCAGGACTGAGGGCCAAGATTCGGTGAGGTCACCTGAGATGCCAGGATCTTAGAGAACCTATGATTTTGAGTCTGTTCTGGAGCTGAGTGACTCTCCAAGCAGCATCAAAAGCCAGCCCCGAATGTGTGGCTGTCACCCTTCCTTCTCTGTCTCCAGACTCCTGGGGAGGGTTCTTGTTGGGAAAGACTTGAGAGTCATAGTCAGCTAGACGAACAGCCAGCAAGTCCGACCAGCAGTAAATAATAATAGGCTCCTTCCCAGCTAAGGGTACAGGAATGGGACATGTGTACTCTTGGGAATCTGTGCTGGGAAGGTGACTTCCACAGAGATTGAGAGTGACCTTCAGAGGTTGGGTGTCCCAGTTTTCAGAGGTGAATACTGACCAAAGCTCCCCGGAAAGCTGTTAGTAGAGATGGGCCTGGGCTGTCTTGGGAAAGTCAGACTAGTTGTCACTCCAAAGCTTACATCCCTACTGGACTATTAAATGGGACTGGAAATACCATTATTTGGAATTTCAAAATTGGGATGTAGAATGTCCTTATACCAATAAAGCATTTCAAAAAAGGTTGTGAGATGGCTCAGTTGGTAAACTGCTTGTGACCTGAGTTCAGTCCCTAAAACCTAGGTTGGTAAATAAACAAATAAACAAAATAAAAAGAAGGCTGGAGAGATGGCTCAGGGGTTAAGAACACTGACTGTTCTTCCAGAGGACCCTGGTTCAAATCCCGCACTGACATAGAGGTTAACAACCATGTATAATTTCAAATGCCCTCCTCTGGCGTCCTTGGACACTTGCCTTTCAGGTGGTGGCCAGACATACATGCACACAAATGCTATACACATAAAATATAATAAAAAATTAAAACAAAATAAAATTGAGGAAAATGGGCATAGTGAAGCACACCTTTAACTACAGGAGGCAGGAGGCAGAGGCAGGCGGGGCTCTGCGAGTTTGAGGCCAATCCAATTTACGTACATAGGTATGGCTGAATAAAGGGACTGTGTCTCGAGATGAGAAAAGAAAAAAATTCAGAAGTAGAGAACGTTCAGGCACTGAGCACTTCACTGTCCCCCAGTGGGTTTCCTCCATGGACTGTGATGTGGTGCTCTGGAATAGACCCTGTCCCCAGATTTGGGGGAGCACAATTGACACTGAATGTATTGGGGTCTTTTTTTTTTCCAGGACAGGGTATCACTTTGTATCCTTGGCTGGCTTGCAATTTACTATGTAGACTAGGCTGGCACAGAACTAGAGTTCTGGTTGTCTCTGCCTCCAGAGCTCTGGGATTACAAGCACATGTCACTAGGCCTGCTGGGCTTATGATTTTGATACCAGTAACCTGGAACTTTTTCTGCCCTGTCCCCAAAACCTGGGCTCAGCCCAGGGAAATGGAAACTCTTCCCCTCCCTCTCTTCTCTCAGGTGTCCAGTTCTCCTCCTAGAATTTCCCAGACGCTAGGGACCTGACCTTTCCTTTCCTTTCTGTGGCACAGATTCTATGACTTAATTGGTTTACCATCCCACCCAGCCCATCTATCCCCAACAGACTTATTTACCTTCCTCAACCTCTTTCATGAGCTGTGATTATCCCAATTCCAGCCAGGCCTCTGTCTCCAACTCTGGGTTTCTCTGTGCTGTCTGAGTTTCTTCTTAGCTCTGCACTCTTGGCCACCTTAGATCCCTTGAATGATAGGGGAGGGGTGGGGGGAGGGATGGAAGAGGAAGCTGTGGGAGCTGAGCTGTTACTTCTAGTACCGACCTCCCATACCACACATGGGCACAATTTTCAGAGGCAAGAATGCAATGGTTAGTGCCCTGGCTTCCACAACGATGTCTCATAGTGCTGGGCACTCTTTGTTGTTACTTTTGGGTTTGCTTGCTTGTGAAATAAGGTCTCCATATGTAGTCCAGGCTGGCTTGGAACTCAGGAGCTTTCTGCCTCAGCCTCCCAAGTCCCAGCCTCTTCTCCTGTCCTCTACTGGGCACTGTGATGGCTGTCATTGGTGATAGAAGAGTGGGGCAGCTGGGATTAGGGGAGAGGAGTGTCACTTGTCCTACCTACTTGAGTGAGGGACCAGCTACCCTGGAGGAGGGGGTATTTAGGCCAGGTTCCAAATCAATTCACCAGGTGAGCATTCTTTATAGACTCTTTTATTAACTAGGTGGGGATTCTAAAAACCAGCCTGGATCTCATCCAAGACAGAGGTTGTTCTCATCTGCAACCAATTCCAAAGTAAGAAAATCCCCAGAAAGTGGCAGCTGTGGCCCTAGTTACGCAGGCAATGGTGACAGGATCTGAGCAGCATTCACGTCTCAAGCACCTTTTTGCTGCATCACACAAGCCCAGATTTCTTGGTTTGGAGCACACACACACACACACACACACCCGCCCCTCCGCGCCGCGCGCTCCCCAAGGGACGCATTGGAAGAACATCCTACTCGTAGCCCCTGCAGTTCCTAGGAGGCTCGAGAGGTGGCGATGCGGAGCAGCATGGCTCGGCGGGAGAATCGCGAGCCCTTGGCCCGCTGAGGGGCGCGGGGTTAGGGGCCGCAAGTCGGATCTCTGACGTCGGGGGCGGGGCCAGAAGCCGTGACGCTAGGGGAGGGGCCACGCAGCTTCCCGGCTGGACCGGCGATTCATTCAAAAGGCGCGCAGGCTGCGCGGCCGGCCCGGAGCGCTCGCCGAGCGGGGCCCGGGCGCCGCGTCGGACTCGGAGCGAAGCTGGTGCTGCCGGCCAGGTAAGGAGGGCGCGCGCGGCCCGCAGCCCCGCTCCGCTGCTCTGAGGAAGTTCTCCCGCGCGGCGGATGCGTCAGCCCCACTCTCGTGCCCGGTCCTGTCCCATCCTGGTGCTGTCTACGCGTCCCGGAGCCCCCCGGCTGCGCGTCCTCCCGGCACCGCGCGCGGCGCAGTCTGTCAGATGGTGCGCGAGAGGAAGCAGCGGAACTTGGCGTGCTAGGGGTCGGTGGAGCCCGGGAAACTTGGACTGACACCAAGGCCGGCTGCGGGACGGGACGGCGGCGCCTCGGTGCGGCTACAGCGCGGGGCGGCCGGGAAGGGGGGGGTTGTTCTGAACGGTGTCAGCCCGTGACTGTGGGTGACACGGCGCATGAGGCGGCCTGGCCCGGGCGAACGTGTGGCTGGGACACTGGGCGGTGACGCCGAGCCTAGCGGGCGACACAGAGGGGCTCTGTGTGTACGAGACAGGCAGAGTGTGTGTGATTGTGTATGTGAGAGACCCCAGGTCACTGGGGTCACTGTGTGTGGCCTGTAGTGTGACCCGAGCTAGTTGTGAGTATAAGGTAGAAGAGAGGAACCCTAAATAACTTAAGCAAGCCCTGAATCACGGGGTCACAGGGTGCATTTGGGACGAGAGAGAGAGAGAGAGAGAGAGAGAGAGAGAGAGAGAGAGAGAGAG
>JADRCH010000315.1:2671119-2857515 GCA_019843965.1 Rhynchomys soricoides | reverse complement strand
AGAGAGAGAGAGAGAGAGAGAGAGAGAGAGAGAGAGAGAGAGAGAGACTGTCTGCCTACTTAGGACAGAGTAAGGCGACAAGGAGGAACCTGACACCTTCTAGCATTTGAGGGGGCAAAGAAGATAAGGAGTCTAGGGAGTAAAGATCTTTCTCTCTCCAAGACACCCTTAGGAGTTCAGTTTAGTGAGTTGTTTACACCCAGACTTGACCTAGCAGAGGAAGCCAAAGCTGGGTTGGCTAGCACCTCGGGCACAGAGAAGACCTGAGGAGGTCTCAGTCTCCACTCCACACTCATACACACACTCATACACACACAAGGCCCACTGTGTATTCTGTTTTGTTACCAGAATCTACCCCTGCTGAGCCTCAGTCTCCCAGTCTGCAGAGAGGTGTGAATAGCCTGTGAATCATCACTTTGGGATCCTCTATTGTTTTTGGGTCAGTCTTCTCCATTCTCCTCTCCCCTCCAGACAGAAAGACTGCAGTGGGGGTGGGGGCAGGCTTCTGCTTGTGACACAGTGGAGTGGTCCAAGGTTTCCATGTGCTTGTGAACAGTTGGAAACAGTCTTGCCCACAGCTGGTCAAGAAGATGCCAGGCTCCCACTGGAAAGCTACCTGATCCTTTAGATACTGAAACCTCAATCCAAAGACACTTCTTTAAGCAGGTCTCTTTTCTTCAGCCCCCTGGTTGGAGAGAGAGGGAATATTTGTTCTCCAGCAATGAATGGTCTGGTCTGATCTGGTCTTGGAGTTCTTGCTTGATCTCTGGAAAGGATCCTGCTCCCACAAGAGGGTCAGCGCAATTCAGTAGAATGGGTGGTGTCTGGGATCCCTAGCTCCAGAGGTGGCAGTAGCAATGAGGTACCTACCACATCTGATATCAGTAGTATGTGGAGGTTCTGCTTTCTGTGACCCTCTGGAAATGGGTTTGACATTTGGAGGGGGCAGTGACAGGCTCTACTTAATTAATTAATTAATTAATTAATTAATTTAATATATATGAGTACACTGTAGCTATCTTCAGACACACCAGACTAGGGGGATCCCATTACAGATGGTTGTGAGCCACCATGTGGTTGCTGGGAATTGAACTCAGGACCTCTGGAAGAGCAGTCAATGCTCTTAACTGCTGAGCCATCTCTCCAGACCTTCTACTTTAAACACTTCATAATGTGCTGTTTTATTGAATCCTTACAGTGGTTCTAATGTCTGGTGATTACTATAGAAAGAGTAACTGAGGCCCAGAGAACCACAGTGGCTTGTCCAAGGTCACATAGAGTCAGGACAGTGCCGGGACTGGAATTCAAGCCTTCTGACTCTGTGAGGTGCTTGGAGAGGGTCACCACTTTCCTGGTAGTTGCTCATGGCATGTCTGAGCTCCCATCTATTAGACTTGGACTGGCAGGTCTGGCACAGGTGCCCCATTATGAGTTTGTAGTGAGATTCACATGCACACATGGCTAGCAAATTGGGTGTTTTAATCTTCTAGTTCATTCTCCTCTGAGCCAGAGATCACCAGAAAGACCTGTCTCCTGCCTTTTAGAGCCTGCAGCTGGCCTTGGAAACATGTAACCTGTCTCTGAAGTATCTGGAGTTAGCAGCACAGCCTGGGGGTAGCAAGGATAGTGACCTTCATCATACTTAAGATGTCCCCAGCCCCCTATCTTTGACTCTTTCATTTGCTGTGGTGGGGAGCAAATGGAGTGATCTTGTGCTTGTACCCTACCCAGTCTGGGTGTCTGTTTCCCCATTCTTCCCAGATACCCTTTCTAATTCTGATCATTGCTGATGCTTGGCCTCGAGCTGGGACTGGGGATCAGGGTGTCCCTCAGTTCTCCCTGGAATGACTGGAGCTGTGCTTTTGGGGCTGGTGAAAATAGCTATCTTGGTCTCCAGGGGCTGAGCCCAAGTTATTTCCATCCCCAGCATAGAGGTAGAAATAGCTCAGGGCCAGGAGAAGGAGAGAGGGGAGAGGGGCTAACTAAGGGTTAACCTTCCCTTCTGGCCCAGCCTCTGTGGAACCCCTTAGCTCTACTGTATGCCCCACCCAAGCCAAACCATTCTGGGAACTTGGGCCTCTGGGGATGATAGTGGGACCAAGCTGGGTTTCTGTTTGGTGTGGTCGTTGCTAGAGAGAGGTGCCTGTTTCTGCCATTGGAAGGAAGCATAGAGGGGTCCACCTCACAGAGCCAGCAAGCTCAGCCTCTCCGTCCATGGGGAGAGACTGAGGATCCGAGAATGGCAGGGCACATAGCCCCTAGCATTGCAGGTGTATCTCTCCTGTCCACTTTCCATCCTGCCACTTGACCCCTGGTTACTTGGGCAGCAAGGGCAGCAGGTTCTACCACAGCTTTGCAGACTTTGCTCCAGCTTTGGTTCTCTCTGTGTGTCCAATGCTTTTTTTTTTAAAGTTTTGCTTTTTCAGTACTATGGATTGAACCTGGCATCTTGCATGCTAAGCTGGTAGGCAGAGACTGTAGTCAGCATTGAACCCCTGCTATGTGCCCAGCCCCTAAGGCTATCAGATCTTTGCTCCTGTCCTCCAGAGGGTCCTCAGTCCTTGTAGACCCAGGCAAGGAAACCGGGAATCAGAGAAGGCATTTTTGAGACCCTAGTGCCTCTGGGATCCACACCCAGGTCTATGGCCTTGAAGTTCAGACTTCCTTCCTGGGCCACCCTGGGAAAGACGAGCACTCTATAAATAAACTGCCCATGTGTGTCTGGTTGGTTAGCACAGATGGAGGGGGATGGAGGGGCTTTGTGTGGCCAATTAGAGGCAGGGTCCAAGCGTGAGTCTGAGAGAAGGGACTAAACTTGGCCCTATGTATACTCAACCGTGGGAGGGAACTCAGAGCCTATGGGCTCTGCATTCTGCCTCCTTGCTGCTCCCTCAGGCAACTTCCTCACTACTGGGAAGGGTCAAAGGAGATGGTAAACTGATGGAGTGGGTCCCCTGATAGGAAAACTTCCTGAAGGCCAGGATGGGGGCTGGGTCCAGGTTTACTTGTAAAGAGTTGCTGTTAGCCTGTGTATTCTGGATCTTCCCCCACACCATGAGGTCAGCTGAGTAGGCACAATTGCCCCAAGTTATGGACTACATGTGAACTGTTGAATTTGTCTGCTCACTCCTCTACTTTCCTGACTCTGTGGTTTCAGCTGGTGTGGAAACTGGCACACACAAGCCTCTATCAGCACATGTACCTGCATTCTCTCACGCTGCTGAGACTTACTTTGGATTCCTCAGTGTGCTTTCAGCACCCAAGCACCTGGGTGGCCCTAACTGGACAGTCTTTGTTTTGCGCCTGAGTTTGTCTGTGACCTTAGTGAGGCTGTGGTGTGAGAACGGGCTTTTTGGCCACCATTGCTTAGGTGAGATCCCAAATATCCACATCCTTATGAGGCCCTGAATTGCAAGAGAGGTTAAGTGACCTGTTCAAGGTCACAGATCCACTTAGTGACAGAGCCAGAGCTTCAGCCTAGGTGGATGGCTCCAGAGCCTGGCTCTGCCCAAGCTGGCCCTATAGTTACACATATGCCCACCCAGATCTCAGCACTATTCCTCTGGGTAGGGCCTCATTCCCCAGCACCCAAGCCTAAGGAATTGGAGAGTGAACAGGAGTTCTGTGGTTTCTCCTCAGTCTCTCCCTAAATTTCTGCTCCAGGTAACCAAGATGGGATGCTGGGGTCAGGGCTTATGCTGAATAGTCTCTAGACCATCCTGGCTCATTATCAATTCAATGCGGAGTAGAGGTGTGTGGTCAGGGCTGTAGCCAAGCTTGGGGGGAGGGGGGGTAGCAACAAGAATGAGGGATGAACTGAGTGTTTTCCAGCACCTTCTGGGTCCTTGCTGTCCTGTCTTAGGGCCAAAGGAGGTAGTCCAGGTATGGTCCTGGTTCTTAAAGGTTAGTGTGGGTTAAAGCAGGACCTTGAAGGCAGTGGAGTGTCAGGTGTGGGTGACATGGGCAAGAGTTGACTGCTTGTCTCCTCTCCAGGGGTTAGTAAGCTGTGTTACCTTTCAGACTTGTTTCATTTTAAACAATTATTACATATGTTTGTTTATTCTGTACTGACGGGTGGTGGTGTGGAAGTCAGGACAACCTGCTGCAGTCAGTTTCCCCCTTCTACCATGTGGATTCTGGGAATTGAACCCAGGCCATTCAGTGTTGGTGGCAAGTGCCTTAACCCACTGGGTTGTCTTACTGGCCCTAGACCAAGTTCTTACAGGTCACTCAACTATCTCAGCCTCCATTTTGCAAGTATGGATCATGGAAGCCTGTGTTGAGAGATCCAGGGGGACTCAGTCTAGAGAGGAGATGGGACATGTGAAAGGGTCCTTGGGGAGCTGCAGACCTGTCCCAGTGGTGACTGCCTAGTCTCAGACACTCTTCTCTATCTTCAGACTTGTCCTAGGCAGGAGGGAGAAGATTGCATTCATTTCCTACTCAGACTGGAGGAGCTGAGAGAGCCAGATCTGGCTGCCTCAGCCCTTTTCTTAGCCTTAAGGAGCCAATTAGCCCCTTCAGCCCCCCTGCCCCCTTACCACCAGAGCTGCTGAAATGTAGGCCCAGTGGCAGCCAGGAGGTCTGAGGAACAGAACCATGCCCAGTTCCTGCCGCTTGGAAGTGTGAGTGGTATAGGACTCTGAGGGTTCATACTGGAGAATAGTGAGTGACCTATGTAGTCATAGCTGCCCAGAACTGGGAAGAACGCAGGGAGTGGAGATAGATGCCCTTCTTTTTGCATAGCCTCTAGACAGCTTTTGTTTAACTCTAGGCCTTCAGCCTCAATAGTAGCCCTGGAAGCTGCTCTTCCTGCCTCTGGGAATTCCCAGATTTCCTGTCTTTTTGCTTCCTATAGTTTCCAGTGCTTTTCTGTATGATCTGGTACAAATTAGCACACTCTACAAATAAGCATGGTGCAGGCAGTTCTCAGATGCCGCGAGGCTGCCAGGTGGAGAACACACCTCTCCTGGGCCTTGCCTGGGTCTTTTTAGCAAACCTTCAGTGGAGCCATCTTCCACACACTCCTACACTAGCCTTCCTGCTACCAGACTGACATGCACCCTTGAAAGGGTCTGCCTGCAGAGTCAGAACTAGGCTTCAGAGTTGGAAAGGCAGAGATGAGGCAGTTCTGGCCTCCATCCCTGCCTTAGCACTTACAGGCTGTGGGACTCCCACAGGTGACTTCCCTCAACCTGTTTACTCAGGTCTGAAAGGGAATATTCACTTCTATGGGAATTGAGGTGAGCCAGGGTGAGGGATAGTCCCCAGTTGAGGTCGGCCCCCTTCTGTTAGTGAAGCAGCAATGCTTAGCAGCCTTAACTGGTGCCCAGTGTGGGCACTGCCCTACTTCAGCCCCAGTTGCCAGGGAACCACTGGGTCCTTTACTAACCTGGATTTCTCTATTGATGTTGCCTTTGTTGCTGCCTGGTGCAGCCACTGCTGAGGAAGGTCTGTGTCCAGCTGTGTTTCCAGGCAACCCTTGCCTCTAGAGGTTGCAGAGAAGGCCACACAGGCTGGAAAGCAGAATCTGCCTTCTTACTTGCCCTACCCCAGGTGGGCCCTGATCCCACCTCCCTCTCCCTCAGTGCCTTCACTTGGCTGGCAGCCTAGCTCACCTGCCTGCCTAGAGGCAAATCACTCAGTATTTTGCTTCCTCTGCTTAACTCTTCAGGGTTCCCATAGGTTCTGGGAAAAGTACAAGCTCAGCATGACCTGGACTCTGCTTGCCAATCTTCCCAGACTCCTTTCCTACACCTCCTACCCCTACCTTATTAATCACTGATCATAAACACAAAAGAGAACTTCCCTGTGCTTCACACTTGCTGGTCAGACATGTACACTTCCTTTTTAAACATTTACACACGGGGAAACTGAGTCATGGTGAAGTATAGTGTGTACTTCTTGAGGGGTTACTCTGTGCCAGTCCTATGCTGAGAACTAAATGTGAATCCTCTTCTCATGCTCACATGAGGCCTCTGCACTGGCTCCATAGTCTCACAGACAGTGAAGAGCAGAGGAAGGCAGGCTTGTGTCCAGTGATGTTTCCTCAGGTTAGCAGAGGGCTTCAGAACCAAATTAAGAGAAACCCTGCCTCTAGACTTCTTTCCCGGTAGTGTGTGCTCTCTCTGGCCCTCCTTCTCTGGCATAACTAGTCTGGTCTACTGAAGACCTCTCTTTTGCTTCTCATCTCCAGTATAGCACATACCCAGCGTAGCCCTGGGCATAAAGGACAGCTTGTGGTGAGAAAGAGGCTGGGCAAATGGCACCATAGCTGAGGGGAAGTAGTGGTTGGGGGAAGTGACTTTGAACTACACTCCCGAGGAAGAGTAGGTGTTGGCCAAAAGTGATAGGAGGGGTTTCTGAGCAGAGGAATCAGCAGGTAACTCATCTGTGTGACTTGAAAGAAGCTTCAAGTAGCTGAGAAAGAAACCTAAGGTGGTTGGTGGTTGGCGTATGTGTGCACATTTGTGTGAGGAGGTTTTCAGAGGTACACTGGGAAGCCATTCTGAGGATGGGGGAGCTAACTCAGGGCACACCCACATCTGTCAGGACACCTAGGCTGCAGGTAATGTTTCCCAGAGGTCAGAAGAAGAGGACAGAGTCCTTGGGAGATCTCTGGGAGTGTGCTTGGGGGGCCTTGGCTGAGGCCAGGGGTAAACCCACAGATTCGGTTCTAGGAAAGAGGAAGCTGCCTGGGCAGGCGGTACAACTTCCTCTTTCTGTGAGGCCTCTGGGACCCCTTCTCCCTTGGGGAGCTTCCACTGGCAGCTTCTGTGGCAGCTTGGATCCCTGTTGTAGCTTTGCTAGTTGGCTTGTACTCAAGGAATTTTTTTCTAATTGTTTGGGCACTTTTCTAGAGGGCTAGATTAAAAAAAAAAAAAAAAAAGCCCCTCCTTTCCCCATCCTCTGAGCCCGTTTGATAGAGGCAGCAAGTTCCAGGCCTGGGTTAGGTCCTGGGCTTTGTGGTGAATAAAGCAGACACCCCTGCCCTGACTGCTGTCTGGTTGGGGGACAAGCTGTGAACAAGCAAGCCAACAAATACTTAATTACCACCTCATGAGGATGTGGGGAGGAAATCCCGTGACCCGCTTGCAGCCCATTACCTAGGTTAAGCTTCATGACAGGCTTCTGCCAGGAGATAAACAACCCATCCTGTGGATGAGGAAACTGAGGCTAGGGAAGCTGGGGGCTCAAGTGTCACAAGGAATTAGTGGCTTTGAGGATGCTCAGGGCTAGGGGACTTGGAGGAGTGGCCTTTGAGCTAACTTCCTTCTCTGCTAGAACCCTGCCTCTTTAACTCTGTGTGGCTAGGGTGGCTCTCCTCCCTCAGGTACCCTGGAGCTGGAAGGGCTTTGTGGGCATTACCCTTTATTTACTCTTGGGCTGCAGTGTTCCCATTTCTGACATCCATCCTCCAGGAGGTGTTAGGCTTTGGGGTATCACGGAATGCTTGGCCTTCTAGACGAGAGAAGTATGGCGAAGGGCTCTGCTGACCCCTTCTAGCTAGGAGCTTCTCTGAACTTGTTTTCCCATGGGTTTACAGGGCAGAGTTTTAGATTCTAGAGGACTAGGAGGCAGGGGCCAAAGCAGCAGGTGTGCACACGTGTGCATGTGCCTGAGCAGGCAGAAGGGGGTTGGGGGGTTCAGTCTGGTTAGAGAGGGGGCATGCAGCCAGACTGCAGTAAGTGCCAGTTTTGTGGTAATTAGAAGGTGCATAATTAGAAGGCATGGGGTGCTGGGCGGTGGCTGCCGGTGGATATGCCTGAGTGGGCCTACTCTGGCTTCAAGACTGGGCCTCTGGACCCTCACTTTCCTCCAGGAAGTCTCCAGATCACCTGGTTTCTGGCTTGTCTGCAGATGAACAGCCACATAGCCTCTCCTTGTGGCTCAGGTCACCCAGCAGGTGCAGTTAGGGTCCGGGTGGTCTTGGGCCTCTGGGGTTTTACCTTATTTTTCACCCCCTGTCCTAGCCCTCTAGACTGCCTGGGATATGAAGGGCTGCTGGGGCTGGGAGCATGCTGTGGGGACAACCTGAAGACTTGGGGTTTGTGGTGGTGAGAGCCTTTGACGAACTGGAGAGGCCATAGGAGATGGTCTTGAGGGGACACAGAGCCAGAGAGAGTTAAAGGACACTGGTGCAGAACCTGGAAGGCAGTTTTGTGACTGAATTTGAGGAAGGACAGGTCAAGGGATTAGTCAGGAGTGCACCTGTTGAGTGTTGACAGCCACATGTGGCCTTTACCTACTCTGGAGCCTGGCCTTCCTTGTTTCTGGTTTTCCCCTTAGTTAGCCTGAGGCCCAAGAGGGGCCTGCTGCCAGTGACCTGGAGAGTCCCTGGATGATGTGCTGGCAGCTCCTCCCCATCCCCTGGGTGTAACTCAAACCCCTGGCCCTGCCAAGGTCTTTGTGGGGCCAGGCCCAGGTCAGGTGGCAGATAGGTTTCCTCTGCTCCACTCTTATTTCCAGCTGGGAAGCCTGGTTCTCAGCAGAGAGGGGGCTCTATGACCTGGAACTTCCTGCAAGTAATAAATTCTCTATCAGGCTTGGCTCAAACATCCTGTGACCCCCCTCATCCAATGGTGTAGAGGAGGGCTAGGCCGGAGAGCACCCTTGGGTTTCAGAGGTTGCTCATAGCTTGTGTTGAGGTCTGATGGACACCCTATCCTAGTCTATGACCCTTAAGCCAGGTCTCTGGGAAATACACATGAACTTTCTGTTGTCTAATCTGAATCCTTTCTGCCATTCCAACCTTGTCCACTAGCTAGAGACTTCTCTAGAGGTAGTGCTGTCTGGGCGTCCGGGGGAGTCTCATTCAGCCTGGGGTCAGTGGGCTGGGGAGCTGGCATTGATGGTTCTCTGAAACATCTCAGAGTGGGAACATTGTCTCTTAATCTGTTTGCCATAGTATCCTCTGTGGACACTGGTGTTCCTAAGTTTCTAGTGCAGAGGCATGTTTGGCATAGAGGAATTGCTGGAGAGGCTCCAGCAGGCTGAATGCTAGCTCTTGTGACACTCCCAGGTCTGCCATGAAACATGGGCAGGTAGAGATGCAAGCACATATGCCCAGGCCTCCCTGGGAGAGGTGTAGAGGAGGAACAGGTGACAGAGTGAGCAGGGGTTACAGCCTGTGAGCCAGACTTCTAGAAGTACTTCCACATAAAGGCCTTTGAGCTGGTGTGAAGGATTAGGGCCTTCCTGTGGCAGAACCTGCAAGAATTAAGGCAGTGTGAGAGTGGTCTGGGAGCTGTGAGAGGTTGGGGCTAATAGCAGGGCTAGAGGCAGTAGCCATTTTAACCCCCAGCTCAGGCCTTCCCCAGCTTCTTTCCTCTTGTCCTTCTCTGATAACTCAGGGCACCTGGCTGATTATGGAAGGGGAAGGAAGCACTTCCTCCTCTGGAAAACCTGAACTAGAAAGTCATGAGCTTCCCTCCAGCCTTGGCCTGTAAGGCTGGCCCTAAACATGTCAGTTCTACCTCTGCTTAGACCTGCATCCCACCATGTGGGGCAATTGCTTGCCTAGCACCCAGTAGCAGTCCTGTCATCATGAATGTGGCTAGGAGGGAGACAGCAGCTGCCTGCCTGGTCTGGCTGCTCTTTTGAGCTTCCTTTATCTGCCCTAGGTCAATGTCACTCCAGGGCCTGATGATGAAGCGGACCTTGCTGTGCTGGCCTCTGTCTTGCCTCTTTGTGGTGAGTTGGGGAAGGACCCAGAGCTAGAATAGTTGGAATCTGAGCATGCAATCAGCACTCCAAGAGGGGAGGATGCAGGCTCTGCCCGGAGCCTCGGGGGAACTTAAATGCTTGCCTCCTTCTGGGAAGGATCCAAGGCCTTCAGACCCGAGGAAGCATCTACTAATACTACCAGGCATTTGGTAGTGATGCTGTAGAGACAGACACAATCGTTTCTGCTCATGACATCCAAACCAGAGAATATAGCTTTCCCAAGCAATTCGTACATGGGCGGAGTGATTTCCTAGCATTTGCAGGCATGGCTGAGGGCAAGGTGCTTGTCCCCTGCGGGTGTGGGACAGGACTAGGAGGACAGGTGGGGACCTGGAAAAAATTGAATAACTCATGTGCTAGATATAGGATCTGTATTAACTGAAGGAAGCCTCGATTCAGGGGCTGGAGTCAGAGCACCTACAGACTTGTAGCCTCAGGTAGCACTTGAGGTCTGATCTGTGGTGGTCTTTCTGCTGTAATTCTGGAAGCTCAGGGAGAACAAGCAAAGGTCTCCAGGAGGTAGCCTGCAGCCTTAGCTCCTAGGAGCCAGGCTGACATTCTACCTTCAGGGTAACTGGCCCTGGAACCTCCTAGACCTAGCAGCTGGGGCCAAGTTGGAGGACAGAGTCTTCCCACAGCAGGAGTCAGGGCAGGTAGTCCATTCGATTGAGTTGGAAGCATAGGGAGGTTATCAGAGAGGGGGCTAGTTATCTATATCTAGAAGAGTGTTCCTTAGGGACATGGCAGGCCCTGTTTAGGTGCAAGGTATGAATGGGGTGGCCTTGGCACAGGGGGGGAGGTCACAGAGAAGGATGTGGTCTCAGACTCAGCTCTGGGCCCAGAATAGTAAGTAAGCACCAGCTGCAGACTTGGCTCTAGGCATGATAAACAGAGGGTAGTTAATGACATGCCCAGCTTAGGGGTGAGGGGAGGCGTGTAGCAGGAAAGGAGACAATCTCAGAGGAATTCGGAAGCATTTCCTCCTCATCTGTCTGGGGTGAGGAGGTGTAACTCATCTGAAAGGGCTGTAATTCAGAGGCTCAAGAGCTTGAGGTCCTGATCCTGTCTGGGACTTTCCAGTATTTTCCAGAAGCAGATATACTTCTCTTTTTACCTAGACACTGGCAGTGCAACAGAACTGGCTAAGAGTACTCCTGAAGCCTGGATAAGGAGCTTGTGTAGTCTGCAACTCATGCTCTGTTCAGGAAGTAGGTAGTGAGCAGATGACCCTGCAAGCCCCATGTTTTAACATTGTCTTTCTCTGTCACCATGTCCTCTGTGCTCCACCTGCATTCTTCCAGCTGCTGCCCTGGCCCCTGGCCACTCCAACACCAATAACTCCTTGGCTATGTCCACCTGGCAAGGAGCCTGACCTGGTGAGTGATGTGCTGGCCTGTCCCAGGATGATTCCTGAGGGCAGAGGGGAGGCCTTGGCCTGGATGCCCAGGGGCTTTCTGGCCTGGCTTCAGGCCTTGTAATCTTCCTCTCCCACAGGATCCAGGGCAGGGCACATTCTGCAGAACTTGTCCCACAGGCACCTTTTCAGCCTCATGGGACTCCTATCCATGCCAGCCTCATTACCGCTGCAGCCTTCAAAAGAGGTTGGAGGCCCAGGCTGGCACAGCAACTCATGATACAATGTGTGGAGACTGCCAGCCTGGGTGAGCACAGGATGAAGGTGGGGCTTATGCTGGGTTCTCGCCCCACTGTTCCCTGAGTGGGCCTCTCTTCCCATCTCTGACATGGATGGGAGGGAGGGATTGAGGGCACTTGGTAGGAAGGAATCTAATTTTTCCTAAGGACAGGTTTTTACTTTACTTCTGGACCTCAGTGACATCTTCCCTCCCTGCAGGTGGTTTGGGCCACAGGGAGTTCCTCATGTTCCCTGTCAGCCATGTTCCAAGGCACCTCCAAGTACTGGTGGCTGTGATGGTGAGTGGTAGGTGGTGGGCTAGGAAAGGGGGTGGCTGAACTTGAGCCTAGGAGTCCCTACAGCATCCATGTAGGGAAGTAGGGTCCTCTTCTAGCCTATAGAAGAACGAGAAGCCAGAAATCATCCAACAGTATATGGCCAGCCACCTTACTGACTTTTGAGTAGTAGAGACAATCCAGCATCAGGCAGCTACCATTACTAGGACTGGAGGTTCATATCCCATTCGGTCCTATTGGCCCTGCCCTTTCCATAAGAACCCTAAAGATGCATGTGAGTGTGTACACGTGCCTTTACACATATCCATGAACACACACGTGACCTTTACCACTGAGCCTGTCACCCCTTGAGGCTAACTCCTGTGCTTTGTGAGAGGGTGAAATCCTGTGTCCCTTTGCCCAGGAGTATACCATGTATGTGTATCTGTCTACTCCATATGTATGAGGGGCAGATGTAGGCTGAGGCTCAAGGAAGCCTCACTGGATAATTGATTGGGGATGGTCAAGGAAGAAGGGCACGAGCTGGCCTTTGTCTTCTTAGTGTGGCAGGGTAGGCTGTACTGGGACTTCGGTTTCCCCCAGCTTCACACTCAGATTCTTGGACTTGCTGCCACCATTCCTGCTCCCAACCTTCTATCCAGAGCTACCCAGGGCTCCCAAGGCAAGGCTAAGGCAGGACATCAAGACAAGATCACCATCTTGTCTATGGTGAAGTGAGCAGACACAGCAGGTCAGGCAGAGAGCCTTTCTGGGGCTTAGAAGGGGCACTACCGGCCTAGCAACTTCTTTTTATGTTTTTCTCTGCTTCCTTGCTTTCATCTTCTGTGTATTCAGAGTCAGGGCGGAGGGCCCGGCGTGGTGTTGAAGTGGCAGCAGGCGCCAGTAGCCGTGGTGAAGCTCGGCAGCCTGGGAATGGCACTCGGGCAGGCGGTCCTGAGGAGACTGCTGCCCAGTATGCAGTGATTGCCATCGTTCCTATCTTTTGTCTCATGGGGCTTCTGGGCATCCTGGTATGCAACCTGCTCAAGCGGAAGGGCTACCATTGCACAGCCCAAAAGGAAGTTGGGCCCAGCTCTGGCGGAGGAGGCAACGGTAAGACCTGGCTGGGTCCAGGTGGGGAGACTAGGGGCTTGGGGGGGGGAAGACTTTCCTGGTCTAGGGGTCTGACTGAAGAGGGCTGATCAGGAAGGCCTTCTGGAGGTGCTGTGCAGCAGCAGCCTTGTCGGCAACAGTGCAGACTGACACAGAGGATGATAAGGGGCTGAGCTATGGCTAGGCAGAGGTAAAAAAGTAAGAGGGTTAAGTGGTATTGCTAAGATTCCTGCTCTGGGTGAGGCCCTGCTTCAGCATAGGATTGAGACTCTGTAGGGGCCACAAGCTATAGTTGTTTGGTTCAAAATGACCTGTGGCCTCTGGTCTGAAGCATGAGAATGCCCTACATCAGGTGGGGCTGGCAGAACCACTGCTCTGACAGGCACTATGCAGGGTTCAGGTTTCAGGTCCACTGTTGTTTGAGATACAAGTACAGGAACGAGAGGGAGAAGGTCTTGAGTTCATTTCTTCTCTTGCTTACCAATGCCTCTTGAAGTGTAGAGCTCTCATGAGCATATATGCACTGCCCTGGGCCATCAGGAATCTTCTGGTCAAGTCAAGAGTAATATAACATCTCCCATGCTTGCTTTCCAGGTCCCCCTACAGCTCCTAACACTGAGTCATGGAGTGAGTGAGTAGGAAGGTAGCAAATCAGGGCCATTTTACTTAAGACTGTACTTTTGCTAGTCTAGCGACTTTAACTGCTGGCTGCTGCCTGGGTATACAATTTTGAAAATATGCTTACTGGCTTAGGCCCATTCTCACACCCTTGAGGTTTAAGCTCAAAGCTGTTCAATAGCTTCATGGACAGGTTGGTGAGCAGAGAGGTAATAGGCCTGGAGAAGTGTTGGGAGTTCTGAGCATGGAGAGCCGGTAGCTCCCTGAGGCCAAGAAAGGTCCAGTGACTACCCAGAAGAGGCTGGTGCAGTACGCAGCGATGTGGTTTTCAGATGGTCCACTGAACACTTGGAGTTTCTGGGTGCAGGATAACAAAGATGACAGCATACTTTTTTGAGTCTGGGTAGCCCACTGGTGATGGACTTAGCTGTCTTGTCACCTAAACTCCACAGTAGATTCTGCTGCAACTCGGAACAAGGTCTGTGGCGCCCTCTGCCAGCAGATCCTGGTGTAGCTTGGGAGCCTTGAGCCCCATCTTCCCTAGAATCAGGGGTTTCTTTTCTTTTCTTCAGGGATCAATCCCGCCTATAGGACAGAGGATGCCAATGAGGACACCATTGGAGTCCTGGTGCGCCTGATCACAGAGAAGAAAGGTGAAGAGAGGGTCTTTCTGTTTCGCCCTATGCCTGAGAGTGGAGGGTCTCCTCCTAGAGAAATGCTTGCTAATGCTTGAGGGAAATCCTGCCCAGCTCTGCCTCCCCAGTCCAAAACCTCAGTTTGATGGGGGCTGTGGGCTGCATTTTTTGCCTTTGATCTTGACTGGTAAGAGATGGAGGAAGGGCACATAGTTCGGCCCTGGGACAGAGATGTGGGAGTAGGCAGGAGCTATGTGCTGAGGCGTGGGCTGGGTGCTCCTGCATTTTGGAGCTAGGTTCTGACTCCACCTGCCCACAGAGAATGCAGCGGCCCTGGAGGAGCTGTTGAAAGAATATCACAGCAAACAGCTGGTACAGACAAGCCACAGGCCTGTACCCAGGTGAGGGGTGGGGCCCTCAGATAGTCAGCTTGCCTCCTGGGGATCTTCTCTTGGGTCTGTTCCCTTTCGTGTCACCTCTGTCCTTTTCCTTGATGAAGTGTCCTTTTCTGGCTTGCTCTAGTGATCATTTCTACTCTTGCTCCTACAGGCTGCTGCCGGCCTCCCCCAGCATACCACACATCTGCCCACATCACCACCACCTCCACACTGTGCAGGGCCTGGCCTCACTCTCTGGCCCCTGCTGCTCCCGTTGTAGCCAGAAGTGGCCAGAGGTGCTGCTGTCTCCTGAGGCAGCAGCTGCCACCACTCCTGTTCCCACCCTTCTGCCTACTGCATCCAGGGCTCCCAAGGCTAGTACCAAGCCAGGACGTCAGGGCGAGATTACCATCTTTTCTGTGGGCAGGTAAGGTGGGCAGACATAGCAGAGTTGTGGAATGACTTGACGGGCTGGAAAACGGCAAGTCTGTGGGTCAGCTTAGTGCCTTTCCTGGGCATCTCTGGGTAGTGTAGGTAGCCAAAAGGTCGTTATTTCCCAGCTGTGCTGTCTCACATGGAGCTCTTGGGTCCCTGAGGCATGGTCTTGGTGTTATCACACCTGGGACTTTTTAGGCCAAGGGTCTGTCTGTACCCCTCTAACTAGATGTGGAGTTGCTGGGACTCTTGAGTAGTCTAATTGGCTCGGCCTGTGTGTGATCTTGGAAACTGCAGGGTGACCTAGTAGGTGCTGCCTTCTCTAGCCTAGGAGTCCCCTCTGATGAGGGGTGTTGGTAACACCTATCCCTACAGGTTCCGTGTGGCTCGTATTCCTGAGCAGCGGACCAGTTCATTGTTATCTGAGGTGAAGACCATCACGGAGGCTGGGCCTTCAGAGGGTGATCTCCCTGACTCCCCACAGCCTGGTCTTCCCCCCGAGCAGCGGGCACTACTGGGAAGTGGTGGAAGCCATACCAAGTGGTTGAAGCCCCCAGCAGAGAACAAGGCTGCAGTGAGTGCTGGGGGGGGGAGGGGAGGATTTTTGTGTTAGCACTGGGTCAACCCTGACAGAAGAAAGTCCCATGGAGGCAGTATGGGGAGCTCTGAGTACATGCCACTTTTCTGAAGCCCAAGATGGCCTCTTGACTCAGCTTTGACCCTTCAATCCTGACCCCCAGGAGAACCGATATGTGGTCCGGCTAAGTGAAAGCAACCTGGTCATCTGATGGGCTGTCTAGAATTAGACACTCTGCCCTGTCCTGGGAGGTTCTGAAGGCTTCCTGCTGGAGGGAGAGCTGCAGCTGGGACTGAGGACCAAGATGCAAAGGCCTACCAGACAAAACTGCAAAGGCCAAGTCCTGGAGGTGGGACCGTCCGCCCCACTGAGGAGGCAGCCTTCGGCACAGCACGTGAGCAGGAGATCAAGAGCCCATCCTATCCCTGCAGCCCCGGTTACTTCCATGCAGGGTACTGTAACCCTGTGCCTGCCCTGAACACATCATAGGAGCCCTCTGTCCCTTAGGGGTCTGGTTTGGTGGAGGAGTGGTATTTGTAGCTGGTCCCTAGCTTGTGCCTTGGGAACTAGCCACTCTTGCCCATGTCCTGGACCCTAGATGTGACTCCCTCTCTGCTGGCAGGCCCTATAAAGGGAAGGGGTAGCAAAGAGCCCTGTACTGGTGGTAGAGTACCTGACTGTGACGTTGGGGAGGAGAGCTCAGTTCCCAGGACCTCTCCAGCTCTTCGAAGATTCTAGGCTAAGTCCTGTTGGGGGAGCTTGACTTTGCTACCCTCCCATTAGTAGCTTTATCTGGCCTATTTTTGCTGCTTTCTGGGCCTTGGCCTTCATGGCTCCCATGGGACTGTCTATTATGGTGATGCCTACAGAAGGGGCTTAATGCATGTGCCTGCCCCTACCCTGCTATTTTTAATGAAACTGAAAAATGACTTGACTTGGACAGGGCTTTCTGGTGCAGAGCCTCAGTCCACCCTGCTGCCCTCAAGCTCTGGAGCTGTGGGAATAGGAGACCTGCGGGCTAGAGAGTGCCTGTAGCCTGTGCGTTTCCATGTCCCTGTGGTAGTAGTGTCTGCCTGAGTTTTGGGTAGCAGGGGTGACTGCCAATCCAGCCTGTCTTAGCTTTGGCTCGATGCCTCGTTATTTATGTGGGGCCGTGCAGGCGCGGGATCCACTGCCCATTCCATTTCTTATTTATTGAAACCTGCTGTTGTCCTGCCCCTACATCTCCAGCCCCACACACTTGAGTAATAAAAGGTGGAAAATGTTGTCCCGAGGTGCCTCCTTTCCCTGTCCTCTCTGAAGTCCGCTCACTTCGTGCTTCCAGGACCCTCCGGGTGTGCGACAGACACATTGTCACATCGTCCTCCTAGCCTCAGCACCTTCCTCTGAAACCAGGGGAACAGGCAGAGATGGCTCCCCCTTGGCTCACTCTCACCGAGGTCCCCAGAGGCCAGGTTTCCCAATAGAAATACAGGCTGAGCCGTATGTGTGAGTGAAAGTGTTCCCATAATCATTCCAAAAAGTTTTCTAAAAAAGGGTAAATGTACTATTTTTAACTTAGTATATCCAGAATATTTTCATTGCAATATAAAATCATTATAAAAATTATGAACAAGCTCTTTTTTTCAATTTAGAATCTTCTGTATTTTACACGTCTTGACATGAACTAATATTTCAAGGGCACAAAAGCCATGTGGTGAGTGGCCACAGCTCTAGAGGAAGCAGCAGTTACACAGAAGCTCGCAGCACGGGAAGGGAATGTGATCCATGAAGTGGGAGCAGCAAAGGTCAGACCAGTAAGTGGCTGGAGGGTCCTCCACAGCGGTGAGGAAGAGGCAAAGCCTTGGCCTGTTTGGCCACAGTGTAAAGCACAGAGACACCCAGAACAGGAAGTTGTTATAGCTGCCTGAGTCACAAGTGACAGGGAGAAACAGGAGGATCCAAGAGATTCCTAGGGCAGACCTGCTGGAACTCCTTATGGTTGGAACCTAATGGTGTCCAAGGTGTTTTGATATGAAGCCCTGGAGATCTTAGGAGACACTCAGATAGGCATTTACAACTGGGCAGAGAGGGTCCATGTTTTAGTTTTAGGGCAGACCCCAGGGCCTGGTAGTAAGAAAGCCATCAGGGTCCTGATAGCCAAGAATGGCTGTAGAATTTGGCTAAGAGGCCAGAAAGGCATGTCCATGCCCTAGGGGTGGACAGTGTCTTGGTGAGTTTCCTAAGGGATGTGGTGAGAGCTGGACCAATACCAGGTAAATCAGGAGACACCATCCCATACCAAAGTCGCCATGGCCAGTGGGACCTTCCTTAAGTTAGGGTTTTGTCAGTGTGTAGTATACTGTTTAATATGGGAGGGAGTGACACATGCAAACACTACTGGAGGTGTAAATGCCTAGCCTGGAAGAGGGGTCCAGGTGGCTTCACTGAGGACAGAAATCTTGTGGGCAGAAACCAAGGTAGGTGGCTGGCTGTCCTAGCAGTGGCAGGAAAGGAGGGAAGAAAAAAAAGCCACTGCTGATAGGATGGGCAGATGTTTTAAAAGCCCACCTATCCCTGCTTCTGCCCACATCCTTTGGGTACAGGATACTCTGTGGGACTTTTATGAGCTGGAAATAGACAGGGTCTCCTGTGTATCCAAGGAAATGACCCCTATGGCCGCAGAGCACAGCACACTTGGCATCCATTTACTTTATGCATCTCAGGGTTTGGCTGCTCTAATTTGCCAGCCAACTCATGAACCCCACTTACTACTTAGGAGTTGGATAACAGCCACTTGGGTGGCATGTGAAGATAAGAGTGTGTCCTGGAGAGTGAGGCAGGAGGGGGGACCCCAGCCATTCTCTGGGAAGGCTAGATTAGAGACCTATTCAGATACCAGTCAGGGTGGAGTCACCATGTTCAGGCTTCCAGGCTGCTTAGGATACCTCTACACTCTAAGCTCTTCTCTACCCTGCTCCTGCTTGCTGAGAGAATGGCTTATTTCATTTGCTTCTTGTGTCATCAACCTCCCAACATCAAGGCAGAGATAAGATGCAGATGCGTGACATTTTTGGTCTACACAGCCCCACCTTCCCTTGGAAACTTCCCTACAAATCCCTGCAGCTCTTTTCAGCGGGCAGAGGCAGGAGTCAGAGGGAAGAACAAGTAGGGTCCAATCTCTAGCTCTCTGCCCACTTCTAGAAAATAACCCTGCCACTGTGACATAGAAATGAGCCTAAGATGCTCTCTCCTGTCTCAGACAAGGTGTCCTTTCCTCCCTTAATCTGGTCCACAATAGATCATGGTCAAAACGAAAGGCCGGAGGATGTCAGGAGGGCAAGTGAGGCTTGGTGTACCAATTTCCATTGTAGTACACAGACAAAGTAGCACTGGTCCAGCAGGTGGCCTCTGGCTAATCCTGCCCCATGGAGGGTTTTACTGATCTCGCAGCATTAGTGAACAAGGAACTGCAAGGTTTTTGTTGTCACTTTCCCCTCTTTCTCTTTCTTTTGGTGTTGGGGTCCCTGCCACACAAGTACACCACTACTGAGCTATACCTCAGCCTCGACAGATGTCAGCCTTCAACAGCTTCCCTGGATTTCCACCACAGTATATGGTCCAGGTGCTGAGCCTGCCACTCCCAGTCCAGAGAAGACATGGAACACCAGCATTGCTGGTTTTCTTTTTTGAGACACATGCACTCATATATAAATGTGTATGTGTGTATGAATTTTATGTGTATGAATGGTGCTCCTAAAGACCAGAAGGCAGCATGGGATCCCGAGTTACAGACTGTTGTGAACCACTATGGGTCCTGGGACTCAAACCCTGGCCCTTTGTGAGAGCAGCCTGTGCTCTAACCATTGGACGTATCCTCAGCCTTTGAGTTGCAATCCTACCCCAGCCTCCAAAGTACTGGGGTTCCAGGTGTGCACTCAGAACAGGTAGAATTCCCTGGGGGAGGAGAAGCGCAGGGACTCACTGGCTGGAGAGGGTCTGTGCCTCCCTCACTCAAGAACCACGTTTTGTTTTTTGTTTTTTGTTTTTTTTTTTTTTGGAAACTTTCTTTTAATAGTTGTTGAATGTTCTACAGCTTACAGTAAATATCATAGTTACAAACTCTTGGCTTCAACCATTCAGAGTGATCACTATCTGATCTTCAAAACAAAACAAAACCCAAAGGAATCCAAAACAACAAAGCCAGATTTACACTTCATACACACAAGTGTGGCCACAGGGCTTTCCAATCTTTACACTCAAGGCTGTATTTTGAAAACACCTATAAATTATCTGATCAAACTACTTGGAAGACACTGGTCAAAGGTTTATTATAATTATTATTATTTTTTAAATGTTTTTTATTTGTTTTAAAATGTGAGTTCCAATAAAATTTAAAAATTAGATTCCAACCTGTAGGTTAAAATGAATTAAAAAATACAAAATCATACACAATGCTCTCTTCACAGGGATGGTACATGCCATGAGAACAAGCTTCTCTGTCATGTGATATGAAAGAGGGGTGCAGATGCCTTGAAGACAGGAAGGGGACAGGCCCTGGGCCTTCAAAGATAAAAGACAACTCCAAGGTGCAGGAGGCCTAGCCTTGCATCACCTTGTAAGGAGCTTGGTTCACAAGACAGATCCAGTCGATCTGGCTGACCTGAGGTCTTTGGACCAGTCCTATTCTTCATTTAGTCTGACTTTCATGCATGAGGAGGATGGCTGAGCTGGGGTCAAAGACAGAGGATGCTAGGATCAAGCCCAAAGCAGATTCCTGTGGGCCGCTGCCATCTGTAAAGTTGTTTTAAATCTGTTCTCTTGGGAAAGAAAATTGTCCCTAAGGCTGGAATGGATAAAGGGACACACTGCCACAGCAAGGCTACCTAAGGATTACTGAAAATAGCAGCCACAGTAAAGCAAGTGCTTTTTTGTCTTCTACTTCCCTCTTTTGCTCTGTGGCAACCAGTTTCAACTCCTATGTTCTTAGCTGGCCTTCTGGCTGGCATTAACAGTATATAAATTAGGAAATGCCCACAGGAGAAACTGAGGGAGTGGGACCCAAGTCTAGGTCAGGCAAGTTTGGCCATGGAATGTTGAAGCTGGCCTACTGGAATTTTGAAAGCTGAGTCCTGGAACCACATAATGCCAAATTTCACAAATTTTTTTCTAGGAGAGGGAACAGGGGTAGGAAAAGGACAAACCTTGCTGCCAGCCTGGCATAGTCACAGAAGTCTGTCTAGAGGCTCAGGTGTTGTCTGACCAGTGAGCCTAGCTAAGTTTCTTCCACTGATTTGCTCCCCTTTGTCCACTCCAACCCAGGCTGCCCTTCTCTAGTCTCCCAAGCTTGACAAGATACCTGGGGCCACAAACTCAGCAGTGATATAGTTAACTCAAGGTGGAAAGGCAGAGCTTGCTGAACATGAGTCACACATGGAATGATGACTGATTCAGCCAGAATGCTGTGAGGACCAGAGCCCATAGCAGGGGCAAGATATCTGATATGCAGGGAACTAAGCCTGGTTCAGCCAATGCCTTATTTGATGTGTCATGTCTGCACAATAAGGATGCCAAAACTTGGTGACCAAGGGACTTGTGCTTCTTGTATGCTCCCCATGACTCATTTCTGAAAGCTATTTAGAACAGAGCATCAAGCCTTCCAAAGAAACACCGCTAGGTCTCAAACTTGAACTGTCTAGATGGCCAGAAAACACTGGGATACATGGGACACAAGTTAGTCTCTGGTTCTCAGGTAAGCCTGGTACTCCAGTCCAGACATGCTTTCAGTAGTTCAGGCTTATGCCATGTCCCATTAAAGTACCTTGTTGGATCTGGACAGGAGTCAGATGGCTGGAGTGTGCAGACTTCCCAGAAGCAAGACTCTTTGTTGAAAGATGGACGATACTGTCCTCAATTATCTTCAATACTGGGCAGTTGTCACCTTCTGTGTTCTGAGTTAGGTCTTTTGTGGCAAATCCCTACCTGTACTACCAGCTGGATCTACCTCTGGGTCTCCAGGGCCCATTATAGGTCTTGGCCCAAAGCAGAAATTCTTAAAAATCTGCTCAGCTGATGGACCAGAGCTCCTCAAGTCTTCATAAATGCTTCTGTGTGGGGTAGCAAGTAGCCCCTTCTTTCTCCAAGCAAGCTTACACTCAAGAGATCCAGTAGGAGGCAGCAACAAGAGCAGAGGATCGGAACAGTTGAAATCTTGGCTCTTTCACTCATGAGCTAAGTGTCCTTTGGCAAGTCTCTGACCCCTTTATAGCATCATGATGCATACCCCGCCTCCATCTTTAAAGTAGAGGGTTTGGCAATCAAAGTCAAAGTAGTTTACATACAAAAAGAGGTCTGGACAGATAGATGAGTGTCCCTGATGAATATTCGGGGAAGGGGTTATGCACTTCAGGGCACTGCTGGGATAATAAGAAGGAAAGAGTGTTTTATAGGAAGAAAATTAGGGCTTTTGTTTGTTTGTTTGTGTTTTAAGCATGACAAGAGACTCTCCGGCTTCTACTCAGTGTGAGTAGTCCAGTTTCCGACTTCCTGGCCCAGCATGGTTGAAGATGATCAAAGGGTGATAAGGGAGGCTGGTGAACAGAGGCACCGCTCCCTCAGCTCTGCACTGGGGAGGCGAATGGATGTGGACAAGGTGTCTGTGTTTGGTGATGCCAGTGTGGCAGTTCATGGTGTCATGTACACACCTCTCATCCTATGGTGAGGGGATCCTTCCAGCTCTGGCCTCATCTGTCTTAACCACTGAGCCATCCAGAACATTTAGATGATACGTAGAGTACGCCTGCCAGCTACCTGTCACCTTGCCAGAAGCTGTGTTCACCTAACCTGAAGCACATATCACCCTGTTCCCTGGGGCTCAGTCCCTTTGCTATAACTCCCTAAGCTTGGCCAAACTTGTGAATCTCTGTCAAACAATAGGGTGAGGCCAGGTGAACTGGGGCTCTTGTGCTCTTACTAAAAAAAGAGTTAATGGGTCTGGTTCTTCTGGACTACAGCATGTCAATACTTGGTTTTCACCTTGGGGCTTTTCTGATCTTGAATCACAGATGAGGTCAAAGGTGGTGTGCAGAGCATAGATGCTTCAGAACATGAGCCTATGTTTGAACCAGGCTTGGAGAGAAAAGAGTCAGCAGGGGATTCCTTACCAGAAAGTCCCTGTACTTTTCTGAGCCTTGGATTCTCTATGAATTAAATAGCAGACACTATGCCTTCATCTCTCAGGGCTGATCCACAGGAACAGTGAGGGCACAAACAGCTTTTATTTACTGGTGTGGAAAGAAAGCCATTCCCAGGTCTGTTTTCTCCTCTGCTGCCAGCTCACCTGGAGACCGTAGGGTCTAGGAAGCAAGCCTGCTAGGGTTCCAGCATTGAGCTCACTTTGGGCCATTTCATTCCTTCCTAGACTCTATTGCCTCATTTGTCAAGCGGGTGGAATAACTGACCTGTTGCTTGCTCTCAGGGTCAGTATATTAAAGGTCGTGAAGTGCTTTGAAACCTATGAGGCGCCTGACAAAGGCATGCTACAGCTATCACTGCCATTAGCAGTTTGGCGTTCTTTTAACATGTTAGACATGATCTAGCAACCTTCACCTCTACAAACCCACAGAGGACAGGGAGAGGTGTTAAAAAATCAGATTAACACTGGAAAACTTTGTTTTGAAATGAAACCCTGTCAGCACCCCAGAACAGCTGAGGTTTCCTGGTCCTGAAGTTCCTGGAAGGCCAGGAAGATAGAAGCCTTAACTTCTGGCTCTGCCACAGATGCTGAAGAACTCTGACCTCCTGGGGACAGTCAGACTGTGACTGAGGTCATTCCAGCTCAAGGGTTTCCTTTTTCTTTTTTTCCCTTAAGGGAACTTGGGAAATAGGAAGGTGATGTCCAAGTCTAAAATGAATTTAAAATGAAAATAATTCGAGCCTGAAATATTATCAGTGATCCAATTTTACACAGTAAGATATTCTTTTTCCACCCAGTGAGGATATCTATCGGCTCTGCTAGCTGGGCACAGGAGGGAGGCTGGCCAATCCATTTCCTGTCTGAGACTAGGAAGAACTTCCTTGTTCCGGGTACCTCTTCTTCTCCCAGATGTGACTGTATCTGCTTGGCCTCATCCATGTCCACCTCTCTCAGTGGCTCCCATCTTCCTTTCTTCTTGGGATAAAGAGCTACTGTCCTAAGTGCACAGCCTCTCCTTCCAGCCAGCCCACCTGTTCCTTTTCCTGGAGTAGAGTCAGGTTCAGGATGAACATTCCAGATGTCTTCATAGGTTTTCCAAATGTAATTTCTATTTCTGCCATCTGCCCTATGTGGCCTCTGCCTAAGTCTTCAGCCCCCACCTTTGGAGTCCATGAGGGAAAATAGCAGAAACAAGCCTGGAGGTCATTCCACAGCTCACCAGATGTGGGCACTGCTGACTTAATTTTTACAAAGTCAAGCCAATCCATCCCTAACAAAATTTTTGTAGGTAAAATGCCAGTAGGTAGGAAGGCTGCATTTAATGCTAATTTACAATGAGGTTCAGAGAAGTCCTTTCTGCTTCTCTGGGCCTCAGTTTCCTCATGTGTTGATGGGGAATGGGTGGGATGATGAGTGGTAAGGTCCCTTCAGTCCATGAGTATGAAATGATTATTGCTATTGCTTTTCCTTCACTATCCTGACCTTCAGAACCGCCAGCTCCCACCTGGAATGTGGTTCCTTCACTTTGGCCGTGACATGGCACAAGGTAACCAAGAGCTTGGCCTGCCTGCCAGCCCCACAGACAGACGTGTGCGCCCCGGCACTGGGAAGGGCAGAAGGGCAAGGGAGAGAAATGCCACCAGTTCCTACTCCCATCAGGAGGAAGCTCCTCAGAGTAGGTCCACAAGGCTGAGTGTGGGATTATGCATACACCTGGCCTTCAAAAGCCTCTGGATGCTGGGATCCCACCACCATGCAGCGTTTGGCAGGTTTGAGGTCAAAGCATCTCTGAAGGAAGTGCCAGGTCAGTTAACATCACTGTGCAAATCAGAAGGTCCAGGCCGGACAATGTGGCCAGAGACCTTTCGAACCAGAGCTGAGCACCATCCCGCCCTCCTTCACACTGCCTCCCCAATGTCTTCCCTCCCTCCACCCTCCCCAGATTCTCTGCTTTCCCAGGTTCTGAGCCTGGGGACATGAAGCTGCTAACCAGGTGAGTTTGTTCTTGGTCTGTTGTGATGGCTCTTAGAAGGTATTTCTTTGTAGGTGAACTAATCTTGCTTGAGAAAATGATGCTCTGACAGAGATGTGGCCTTCTCAACAGCTCCAAGTTCCTACTCACACAGAGGGCCACATCTATTATGCTCCCCAAACGGATCTAGCCTTTAAGATGAACCATCTCAATAAACCTCACTCTCTGCTTGCTACTAGACTGGGATCCCAGGGACAGGATGCTTAGGGAAGGGAAGAAGTGCAGAGAGGACTGGGCCTGGTCAGGTAGGGAGAAGGGCTAGAGCCAGAAGGGCAGTGGCTACGAGGGAGGCACGAGGGGAGGCTCCTAGGAGATTAGAAAAAGCAGCTTTTACAAAAACCAAAAATAAAAATCAAAACCATTAAAGATGCATAAAGTGACCCTTGCACTTCCGTTGTCTCTTCTTGCAAATAGAGGTGGTGCTGCTAGAAGACCGCTCAGCACCGGTAAGACTCGAGTAGTTGCATACAATGTGACTCCAGATCTGGGGAAGAAAGGAACACCATTAAAGAGAGTGACACTCCACAGGCCACTTGAGAAATCACTGGACTCTCTACTCCCCACCCCCCAACCCCCCACCCCCCGCTTGGGAGCCCTCTATGCCTTCCCAGGGGCGCAGCAGGCTCTTGGTCCATGGAAATAATGTTGAGCTGCTGAGTAGTAAGGGAGCTGGGCATCAGGGTCTCCACTAGGCATCTGATTTGGGTAAGGCTTCATTTGGAGAACTGAACCTCTAGTAGACTTCACAATGAACACAAGTCAAAAGCAAAGGACAAACGCTAAGCTCCGCCTCAATTTTAATTGGCCAAGTGATTTTAAATTGTTTATCTAAAAACACAGAGCTGGAGATCAGAACTACCAAGAAAACTGTGACATTTGTAAAGAGAACCTGGAGCAGTTAACACATGATGACATCAAATCCAACCAGGTCTTTTGAGGCAGTTCCTTCACGTGTTCCCCACCCCCACCCCCCTTCTCTCCTATCCCTGACCCTACTCACTTGGATGGGCTGCAGGCTTTACCAGTGCGGGGGCACGTAGCTGTACGCAGGGGTTCCTTGGGCCCTGTACGTGGGCATGGAGACAGGGTGTGCCCCAATTGCGGTGTGCTGGGGTGTGGTCAGCAGGGTACCTGAGTGTGCAGAGAGAAGAGGAAACCTGAGGAGGTTGTAATCTGGGTACAGGGATGGAGAGGAGGAAAGCAGTCTTTTGCATGGCTGCTCTTCCTGTTCATGTCCCCATCACCCTGAACTGCCTGGTGAGCACTTAGGGTGAGGGAAGACAGAATCATTATTCTAAGGACCCCCTCCCTTTTCTTTGCATGCTACTTTTATTGCATACACACTGAGTAGTAACTATTAGCTTTCCTGGTTCTATCTTCTTTCTAAACTCACCTAGGTTTTTAAGGGCAGGGCTCTGTTCTGCCTTAAGGACCCTAACAGTAGGCTAGCACTGAGCAAGTTCCTAGCAGATTGCCTTTGTACCGAGCAACCATGGTTCCTCCTTTTCTTACTTCAGATGGCAGCTTAGTTGGTTCTTCAAAGCTTGGGTTTCTGTCAGGAAGTCAAAGCCCTCTAGTCTTCATGCTCTTCATGGAGCACCCATGTTTCTAAGGCTACACTCCCCACCCTTCTCCCCAAGGTTCTTCAGGGGCAGGACTTATCACCAGAAAGGGTCTTCAGGGACTCCTATTTCTCTCGGCTCTTACAATTAATTATGGGATAGGAGATTATGTTCTTCCCTGCTAGTCAACAGAGTGCTTGTGTGTTCCTTCCTGGACCACTGCTGCTGGAGGCCACTGTCAATATTCCTCCCGTAAATTCTCCTGATCCAGCCTACAGCCAGAGGCTCAATCCCAACCCCATCTCTTCCTAGGAAGAGCTGTTAGCTCTCTCACCTGAAAGCATTCAAGCCTTTCTACAAGCCAGCTTCAGAGTGGTGCAGGGCCCTCCGCTCACCCCGTTTCCCACATGCCTTAACCCTTCCTTCCTGAGAGTGTATCACACTCTGAGTCTTCTGCTTGCCCTTCCCTTCCCTTTCATCTCTGCTTAGCCCCCATTCATCCAATACTCTAGGCCTTGCTCATTATGCCCATCTTGTGTGCAATCGGTCTTATCCCTCTGAATAATTTAGACTCTGCATTTCTAAGTTTTAGAGCATCCCTCCTTGTCTTCCTGGAAAGCCCCCTGCCCTGGCACAGGATTTCTCATGCTGGGCTGCAGCCAGTTCCATGACTGTCCTCTAGTGTGAGGAATTCCTGATAGAGAGCAAAGGACACTTGGGCAGATGTTGCTCTTACCTGCTGACATTGCCATGGTGGTGCCTGCCACCATGCCCATGGCCACACCATTGGTCCTGGGGGCAGCAACAGGAGCTGGGTAGATGGCAGAGGGAATGCTGTTGGGCTGGACAACCGTGGTATGGTGGATGACATGGGGCTGGGCAGCATACACAGGCTGTGTGTAGTAGGCTCCCTGGGAGGAGAGGCTAAGGTTACATGGCTTCTTGGAAAGGGTAGGAAGCATGAGAGGAGATGGAGGGCGGGGAGCTGCTTTTCCCAGGCTTTAGGCAACCAGGTAAGAGAAGCTTTGGCCTAGGACACAGGCCTAGGCTGGGGCTCTGCTTTGTCTCATTCTGCAGCTGAGGTCAGTTCAGTGCCATGGCTCAGCTTGGTGGGAGAAAGTAAGGCCCTCTTTACTCCATGTTGCTGCACTCCTAGAGCCGCTAGGACGAATTGCTGAGTAAGAGATTTTCTCCTTTAGCCTCAGCGTTAACATTTTGAATTTTTAAAAATATGATTCCAAGGTGTTACCTTACCCCTAATTTTAACAATAAGGAACGCAGTCTCAGCATGGAGACACCAGAGCACAGCCATACAGGTAGAAGAATTATTAATGGCATTCATACACTGGTACAAATGCTGTTATGTGCATTTTGTCTTTATTGGTGGCATTTCCCAAGATGTCTCTCCCTGGCTTCCCTTAGAGCAAAAGTAAGAATGGAGACAGTAGTCTGAAGTGATGTCCCACTTCCCAGGTCACATGGCTGCCTCTTGGGCTATACAGTTCACAGGCCTGCTGAGCCCTGGGAGCAGACAGCAGCACCTGAGATTAATCCTGAAATTCTCTGATCTTACTAGTAAATAATAAGAGACTCACTGTATGTAACCTTAGAGGTTCGACAGCATAGGCTAAGCTAATATGCCATAGGTTAACTCAATCCTCCTGTTCTCTCCATTGACTTACTTACTTATTTATATATTTTCCAGGCAGACTGGCTTTGAACTCACTATGTGCCTGAGGATGACCTTGAACTTCTTCCCAATACTGGGATTAGAAGCACACATTGTCATACCCCAGTTTTGTAGTACACGCTATAACATAGATACGTTTAAAAAATGCTTTATATTACTTGTTTAAACATATATGTGTGTTCTGCTTGCATATATGTGTGTGGACCACTTGCACAGAGGCCAAAAGAGGACAATGAATCCACTGAAACTGGAGTGACAGATGGTTGTGAGCTGCCAAGTGAATGCTGGGAATCAAACCCAGGTTCTCTGAAAGAACAGCAAGTACTCTTAACCACTGTACTATTTCTCCAGCACTGACACAGCTCTTTTCCCCCCACCACAGAGTTTCTCTGTGTAGCATCCTGTGGCTGTTCTGGAACTCACTCTGCAAACCAGGCTGGCCTCAAACTCCGAGACCGGCCTGCCTCTGCCTCTGGAGTGCTGGGGATAAAGGCGTGCGCCCCCACTGCCTAGCAGCATAACTAGTTTTTAAACTCAAAGAGTCCGGTCCTTACTACTTATACCTCAGGTAGAATTGTCACTTCAGAAGAGCGTGTCCTGGCCACGCTTCAGCCTAATACAGTGCTTGCCTCCTATCAGTTATACACGTTCTCCAGCCAAGGAAATCCAAATGGGGCCAATAAGGCACACTAAAAGATGACTCAGGTCACAGAGGGCCTGAAGCGCACGTGAAGGATCTATGTGTACTCTTTCCTACTTTGTTCACAGATTTGATGAAGGGGGGGAGGTGTGAAATTAAAAGTGGGGAGATCAAGACATGGATGGCATTGCCTTACCCAGCCCATCAATCGCTGTGTGACCTTAGACGAGCCTTTCTCCGCTACAGTCTCAGCTTCCTCACTTGTTCAACAAAGGAGTTATGCTAGATGATTTCTAATGGCCCTCTTACATTTGGGGCTCTGTTAACCTAACGGACTTCACATTTCACCCTTTGGCAGACTAGGCAGTCTCACAGGAATATTGCTTCAGTGACACTACAGTAATAGCTGGCCAGGCCCATTAACTCTTTTTTCTTCCTCATCCCATGCCACCCATCCTGGCTGGAGACTCCTGAAGAAGAGGCCCTCCATGTGTACCTACCTGTGCGTACAGATTCTGCTGGGGATAGGCACTTCTGATTGGATACATGGCCGTCTGATAGGGGTTGGGTGATGGGGAGTAGGGGGGTGGAGCAGTATTACTCTGGGTCGGTGGAACCTTGTATGGTGTCCCTGCAGTATATCCTGTACAAAGCAATAAAAGAAACGTCTAGTTAGTTGGTAGAACAGCATTGCTTGAAGGCAGCAGGGCCCAGTAACGATTCCTCAAACAAGAATTGGCGTCCAGCTGGAAACACAGATAGGACAGGCAAAAGATCAGGGTTCTACCCTCAGAGCCCTGGCCCCAGGCAGCTCCCTCAGCCCTGGTGCCCAGGGGCTGCGAGCATGATGTGGGTATGTTTTAGTTCTCTGGGTCCCGCGTCCTCACCCAAGAAGGAAGCTAGAAGCAAACAGTCTCTGAGGCCCTTTCAGCTGACAGACAGCCTGGGGTTCAGAGTTGTCTGTATGGAAAGGCAGGCACCCTCTTAGAGATGCCCCTCTACCCCCTCATTTCTTATTGCTCTGTTCTCATTCTGGCTCCTTACCCAGCATCTCAGGACATCTTCTGTTGGTTTTATCCTTCTCTCTCTTGCTTCCAGCATTCTCTCCTAACCCCTTTGATTTTTACTCAGGGACTCATTATGATGCCCAAGCTCGCTCGTGCGCTCTCTCTCTCTCTCTCTCTCTCTCTCTCTCTGTATGTACAGACCTAGGGGTTTCCACATACTAGGCATGTACTCTACCCCTGGGCTGTATCTCCAGCCCCCTTTTTAATTTTATTTTGAATCTCATTAGCTTGGTTGGGCTGGGCTCGGACTCATGTTATGACTCAGCCTAGCTCAACTTTCAATCTTCTTACTCCAACCTCCCCAGTAGCTAGGATTATAGGCTTATGCCAACCACCAGGATGGACCAACTGTTCCTACCAAAATGGTAGCTACAGACACCATATGACCCTTGAACCTACAGTATTTATTATTTGGTTCTTTATAGACAAGTTTACTGACCTCTAATTTAAAGGTAAAAAAAACAAAACAAAACAAAAAAAGCTGACAAAACTATGATGTCCAGTACAGCAAATTAAAAACCAAAAGACACCCAAAAACAAAAGCCAAAATTGAGATGTGGAGGATCCTTCCAGAATTTATTGTCTTTTCTATACAGGTCACCATGAACCAGTAGTCACCTGTCTCCAGATGGTTACAAGCAGCATGGAGACCAACTAACTAGATGACTGACAGAGTCCATAGAGGTGAGCTCTTACTTTCTCTCTCAGTGTAGAGATAGTAGGAAGTGTCCTCTCCTCGGGTACAAAAGCACAGACTGCTCTCAGAAACTACAAGAGGCAAGAGCTGGACTATCACTAGGTCGGCTCAACTTGGAACACAATCTCCAGGGTTCTAAAATTATAAAATTTTATAATTCTTTAACAAGCCAGCAAAGAAGGCAGCTTTCTTTTATGTAACTGGAGAACACGCTCTGGAATTTCTAGTTTTTCCAGGGAAGGTGCACCACCTCATCTAAGCAACAAAAGCAATCACATTACAAAGTATCAGGGTTGCCCCTCTGCAGAGAATCAAAAGGTTCTAAGAGAAGCAGTAGAATTTGGTTTACACATCTAAGAATAACCTTGTAGGGGAATATTCCACCTTCGTGTTATGAAACAAGACACACACACTCAGAATACAAATCAGTATCTAAATACCCTTGGCAGTCAAAGAAAGGCTGGCGATAGCCTGCTTTCGTCTCTAGAAGATGGGAATGGGAAGCAGAACCTCAGAGCTGGAGGAGATCTTGGAGATCTCTGGGATGAGAACTTCACAGATGAGAGAGACACTAAACAGAGAGTGACCGCACAAAGCACTCAGTAACCACAATGCATTTCAAGGTTACCTCAGGGGCAGGAGGATCTTCCCTGAAGCTGCAAAAACCATGCAAGCTCAGTTCTTTTTCTTGAGACCCTTTCCAGTCAGTCCTGCCTCAGGAATATCTTCATTTGTACTAGATCATTTCAGAGGGCATTTCTGATGCTGAAATTCTAAGTCCTGAGTATTTCAGTAGGACTTCTATGTATGTATGTATGTATGTATGTATGTACGTACGTACATACGTACGTACGTATGTGGGACATCATCTATATCCTGTCCACATCCTGGGAACACTGACAATCTAGGGCTACTATCCCAGGCTTAGATATCATAAAAGTTAGGGTTTATTGCTTTGTGTATCTTAGTAAAAGAAGTTGTTGGGCTTATTAAAAAATCATCATGGATTTTTACTCAAGTAAATTTAGATCCAACTCATTGCCTGGAGGCCTAGCTACTTTGAAAAGTAGCTAAATCTGAAGGTCACAAAATGAGAACTTTGGGATGCTATCCCCTTAAAGACATTTAAGCCTTACACTCAACCTGCTCCCTCTCAGAGGATCACACGGCATATCTAGAGTCATAGATCTGGCTCTGAGATCAGAGCTGAGGTTGCCCTGGGTAGAGCTGTTTCTGAGTTAACTGTCTCTACAGTACAATCTTGAGCATCTGGTATACTGGTCTTTGTATCCCTGTTTCACTAAAGGCAGTGTCATGAGACAAAGGAGTTCTGCCACTAGAAGTGCCAGCTCTGCCTTAAAAACAGGTTGTGCTTATGATGCCTGCCTGCTGCTTGTCTCAGGTTCCTAGCTATAGTTTTAGGCTCTATCACATGGGAGAATATAAAGACACAGTGTGCATTCCTTAACTCTGCTTCGCTGTCATAAATCTTTTTCAATTGTAGAGCCCCGCCTACACTCAAAGACACTGATCTTCACATCAAGGACACCTTTTATACTAATTGGTTTATTGATCATCAGATTTATACATTTGGACAAAGTCTGGATAAAACAACACTGTATGTCTGAATCTTGCCTTGACCTCTATGTCTCCTTGTTGGTAGTTAAACAATAAAGCACTGAATAAGTAAGAGGGATACCTAATTATGAACAGGCTTTAGCAAGTGTATTGGTTAAATTGGTATGAATTTGTCAAAGTGCCCTGAATGTAAAAGCAGACAAAATCTGAATGCTCGGAAGAGCCTTGGTGAGCCTGCATGAGTCAGTCAATCAATCTCAAATCCATTTAAAAAAAATTACATCCATTTACGTATTACTTCCTTGAAAGTGATACACTTTGGTCCTGTGTAGGACTTGATAGCCCATCTAGGAGGGGAGAACAACATCTGACTACTGGACATTTCTGTTTAGAAGATTTTAGCACAGAAGGTAAGGCACTCAAGACTGCCTAGCTGTAAGAAGGGCAACCTCTGGAAAGAATGAGGCTACTATTTCAAGTCTCACTGGGTAGCTCAAGGTGACCTAAAACTTCCTATGTGTCCTAACTTGGCCTTGAACTTGTGATTCTTTTGCTTCAGCCTCATGAGTGCTGGGATTACAGGTGCTAAGCTACCATGCCCACCTCATTTGTCTTTTGAAAGAGTAAAACCAGCCTCTTGGATAATCAGGAATAGAATCCTAGCTCGAAAGTTATCTTTTTACAGCTGTGCTGCCATATTAATTATACAGCATTTGGACATATTATTTTTTTGAAATTCTGCTTTCAAAAGGGGATGAAAGTCCATCCGAACTTCATAGGACTATAATTTTGATTGAATGAGGGGCTAATTCTGGAAGCGGAATCTATTAAGACATACGCCATGATGAGCTAGTAAAATGCTGACAGGTAAGGACAATGACAACAGGGAGAAAATGACATTCGTTGTTTTTGTTTGTTTCTTTCAAGACAAGGGCTCACCATGTAGCCTTGGCTGGCCTGGAAACCATTATGTAGAGCAGGCTAGCTATTATCTTACAGAGAGATCCACCTGCCTCTGCCTCCTGAGTGGTAGGATTTCAGGCATGTGTCACCATTCCCAGTTTGTCATTGGATATTTATTTTTAAAGATTTGTTTTTATGGGTATGAATCTACCTGTGTGCTCCACATTCATGCCTAATGTACAAAGAGGTCAGAAGAGGTCACTAGGTCACTTGAAACTGGAGTTACTGGTGGTTGTGAGCTGCCATGCAGGCGCTGGGAATTGAACATGAATCCTGAAAAGAGCAGCCAAGTGCTCTTAACTGCTGAGCCATCTCTTTAGCTCCAACAATGGATATTTTACACTTGATTGCAACCAAAAAGCTGAGAAGCAATGACATTGGGTATTTAAAGGAAAAGAAAACAAAGTCAATGAATTTTCTTAGCCTACCTAGTAAGTTACTTTCCTACAACATCCTGTGAAGGGCTTGTCCAGGGCCTGCTGGCATAAATCCAAAGCTAACCATTCCCATGGCTGACGGCTGCCACAGGCACAAGTCCTTCCACTCAGTACTTTCTAAATGAGGGTCCTCACTAGAATCATTTGTGTTATGACAAAGGTGACAGCATCAGTTACCCCACTGAGCCTCAGGATATGATCATTCTGGCTGCTGGCTTTTGTCCATGTCATATCATGTTCCCATAGTGTAGCTTACATGAACTAGGACAGTGTTTCCTATATAGAAGACACTTTTCTTTTCTAGAGGAATATCTAAAAACATTTTTGGGTGTGACAATGGTACTTTGTTACTGATATCTAACTGAAAGAGGCTATAGATACTACTAAACATCCTACCATGCACAGGAAAGAACTTATCTGGCTCAGATGCCAATAGTGCTAAAGTCAAGAAATCCAGTGGATGGGAAGAGCTGCCTCTGTTCAAAGATACACAAAGGCATTCAAATGGCCCCTGGTCCTTTCCCCTAGAATTCAGTAACAATCTCTCACAAATCTAAGTTCTTGCCCCAGAAATGCTCCCCTCTCACTGCTGTGGGACAGTATCCTAAAGCTAAAGGCATAATCAAAGATGATCATCTTTCTTGAATGTCAAAGTCCAATTTTCCTGCCTGAGTAGGAAGGAGAACCCCTTAAAACAGTGTTTACATTAAAAATGTCACTTAAAAAAAAATCCCTTTCCTTTCTTGCTACAAACAAATTAGTCCCAACCAAGGGGAACAAGGATAGGAGACAGGCTGTATTTACTGAAAGCCGCAGAGGATGCTTGGTAAGTTCGGTTCTCGGTCCCGGTGTCCACTGGGAGGTGGAAGGTGCCTTCAGTGCCACAGGAAGATGAGTTCTGTGGCCAGGCTTGTTTCATCAGCAGAGTGGCTTAAGGGAAGACACAAGAATGGCATTAGGCAGAAATAAGAAGTGGGCATCACCAATTACAGACACAAAAGCAAGGGTTTTGTGCTAGACAGAAACATAACTCAAGGAGTCTGCTCAGACACACAGGATGAGTCAGCCTTTTTGAGATGGAATTGTAGGTTAGAAGGAGTGCTGAAGTGAGCTTCCAAATGACTTAAATCCAAGGAACCTACACTTAAATATTAAGACTCAGGATTTTTCTACCTATGACAAAAACCATGAAGAAGCCCTTGAACATCAGCATTTTCCACCTGACCTTCTGGTCTAAGACTTATGGTATGTTCCTCTACCACCTTCTCATTTACATGAAGCAACTTGGAAGTCTTTGACAGTGTGGTGGGCCAAATTAACTGAGTCTTTTAAAAAGATTCCCTGTGGTCTGAAACTTATCTGAGGTATGGTTAATAAGTGTGAGTCGCTTCCAAAGAGAAACCGACAAGTAACTACCATCTTACATGAGCCTCCCTGGGACAGCACCTCTTCTAACGGACTGAGCTGTGCATGGCAGCCTCAAGGCCTGAGCACTGTGGCTCTGCTATCAGCCATGCAACAGGGCACTCCTTGCCCACTCCTTCTGCATACCAGCCATGGTCAGATAGACATACTTCTTCCATATGTCTGAATATCTCCTAATAGGCGGTACTGGATGCTCCAACTGGGACAACTCTTTATCAGTTAGAGAGGATCCTTTGAACATTATGAAAATACATGTCAAAATTGGGGTAGGTATGTAGAAATTAGTTTGAGATCTGTGGAGACTTTTCATGATAGCTCAAAGCTCAGCTTGAGAAATTTCATTAAGTGTCCTAGAAGTGGGGAGTGACTCAAACACTTACCATGATGATATCCTGAGGGGGAGGGGAGGGAAAACAGGGGGGAAAATGCCCTTATAAAAAAGAAGAAAGAAAGAGAAAGAGAGAGAAAGAAGGAGAGAAAGAAAGAGAGAGGAGAAATAAAGAGAAAGGAAGAAAGAAAAGAGAAATCTATCCTTTCAAACACCAGAGGAGACACAGTTTTGATCCAAATTTCTATTTTAAAGTTAAAAAATGATTAATTTTTTCTTTATAATATCTTTTCTATTCTAATAAGATGTTGGGAGTTTTGGACACAGATTATTCTAAAGTATATTAACAATAAAGGGGGCTGGACTGATAACAATCAGATGAACCTGAAATATTTTAATAAGTGGGTAAGGAAAGACAGGGAAGCATAATGAGAAAGTATGCTGTTCCTATAGATTCCCACTGGGTTTGCTACCTCCAGAGATTCTACAATGTCTTTGCTGCCTGGTTTACAACATCTCTGTTCCTTCTATCACAGAGTTATAATGGCTAGGGAAGGTTGTGGATTCTGCTGTTTTTTTCTGAACTAGAATCAGAATGTACTTCTATAGGCTGACTCTGCTTGCATTAATGGCCCGCAATATATACAGCAAATGCTGAGGAATGAGAAGGAAATCATGGGCAGGAAAGTGACACCAAAAGGAGAATCTGGCAAGAGAAATGGAGACAGCACAACTCCATGCAGAGCCCAGAGCCCTTGCTAGACAGCCAGGACAGTGTGTAGCTTCTGCAAAAGGGACTCTGCTTTAAATAAACACCCTGGGTGTCTGTCTCCAGAGGGTGGGTGCTAATATGAAAGGAGTTAATAATGGATCCAATTAGTGTCAAAAATCTTATCACAATGTCTCCAAATTCAGGGATTGACATTCAATGTGGCTGGAGGCCACAAAATCCACAAACAAATTACTGTTGTGTCAATTATGTAGCTCTGAGAGCCAAACAGAGCAATTCCATGCCTAAGAGCTCAGTGGGCCTCTCCCCAGAACCGAAAGCTCTCAATTTGGCTGTAACAATTTGGAGAATTTAGAGGTCCCGACTTGTTCTATTCTGACATTTCTTCTTCTTCTTCTTCTTCTAAGTGGGGCATAGTTATAATTAACATTATAAGCCAAAAGTCTGACAGTTGTCTGAAGGACTGTGTGACAACTGAAGTTAAATCAAAATCAGCCACAGAGTACTGAGGCCTAACTACACTCAGCATTGAGGGGAGTGCCACGGTGGACAAGAACACACGTGGGTTACATCACTGCACACAAGGTACTTACGGTCTACTGGGGATACAATTCAGCCACACAGCAACCAGGGAGTGAACAAGACAGCATGCCACAGTGAAATAATGTTGCAGATCAATCAGGAAAGAAGCAAGTGTCATTGTGTCATTGCTTGTCTTTCCTAAGCAAACACTTTAACTTTCCATTTTACAAATGAACCAGATGTTTCTTCTGGTTTTATTATACAGAAAACAAACAGCATTTTCTGTATTTTTCCTTAATGCTTGAATAGGTAATGATTTAAAAAAAAATAGATACATGTGAAAACTAAATAAAAATAAGTTTTTAACAGTCAACTCAACCTCCTCATGAAATGTATGAGTCTGTATCTCTTTGCAGTTCCACAGTAATCTTTTCTGATGGTGGTGGCAATGCGGAGCTCAGCTGCTGGCTGAAACCAATGCCAACTGAAACTCTTAGCAGCATGGCAATAGAAAGAGCTCTCTGTCAGGCAGGCATGTTTTGGGATGCCAAAAAGGATCTACTTCCTAAAAATGTCTATCCTTTGAATTAAGGAATCATTAACTGCAGGTATATCACATGAAAGCATTATTAAGCCATTTACTTAAGACTTTATGTAATTACTGTAGATGTGCAAAAAGGACAGAGAGGAGAAAAATGAAAACAAAGCAAAACCATGAGCCTGCTGAGATCTAGCTGCTGAGTTGTTCACTTCCTGGATATGAGACCCTCATGCCCTCTGACACTAGAACAATCTGTTAAGCACATTTACAAAGAGAGGCAGCAAGGGACCATCAACCTGAACCATGTACTGAGTTGGGAAATGAGACCTAGCCTGGGCTCTGCCACTTAATAGCTGTGAGACCTTGGGCAAGTCACTTAATTGTCTGAGCTTTGGTTTTGTTGTTTTGTAAACGGGCAGTGCTAATCATTCCCTGGCTGCTTCACGGTACTGATAATATCAGACTTAATGGCTTCTAGTTCTGAGAGCTCTATGCTTCCATCCCTACAGTTGTGGCCAACTCCAATCCAAGCTCTAATCTCTTCCTACTTAGCCATTTCAACTGCTTCTAAATGCTTTGGGTCTGGTCTTTTCCCTTCTAACTTCCAAGTAGTAGCCACACTGGTCTCTTAAAAACATTCCATGGTTCTCTACAGGCTACAGATTCAACTCTTTGCATTCAAGACTCCCCTGATCTAATACCAATGACATCTTGTGGTTTGAACTGAAATATCTTACATTAGCTGACAAGTCTAAACACTTAGTCTTTGGTTAGAGGTGATATTTTGGAAGACTGTGGAGCCTTTAGGTGGCACAGCCTTGGCAGAAGTAGGTCACTAAGGGTGGGCCTGGAGTTGTATAGCCTGGTCCTACTTCTCAACCGCTCTCTTCTTCCTGACTCGCAAATCTCCCTGATTCCCTAATCATCTCAGCCTCCAACCCACACTATTGTGCACAAACTGCTCATCACTCTGAGTCTGCCAAGGAGCCTTACTCTGCATGCTTTGGTCTATTCTACTAGCTCTTGCAGCATATCTCTCTCCACATTCCACCTGGCACTCATGTATTAACTAATCAATCATGAGCTAAAGACTTGATTCTATTATAAAGTCTTTTCCTCTGCCCACTCTCTGACTACATCATCCCATGTAACCGACTATCCCAGTTCCTGTGAGTCTTAGTTAGAGGCTCCTGTCCCTGGTTGAATGTTTCCCCAATAAATTGTGAGATTCTAGAGAACAGGGGGCTTGCCTTACTGGTCTCTGGATCTTCACAGGGCCAATGCAGGGCCTGGCACAGAACACTGCAAATCACCCCGTCCACACCTCTCATAACAGACATTCTAACTCAGTGCTTCTCAACCTTCCTAATGCTGCAACCCTTTAGTACAATTCCTAAGATTGTGGTGACCCCAATCATAAAAACTATTCATTGTTACTTCATAATTGTAATTTTGCTGTTATGAATTATAACGTAAATATCTGTCTGTCCTGATGGCCTCAGGTGGCCCCTGTGAAACCCCAACACAGGCTGAGAACCACTGTCCTAATCAGAAGGGCGAGGAAGCATGTAGCCTTCTCTAACTTTTTAAAAGAGTCTTTTGTCTGAGTTCACATACCCTACAGCAAACAAAAAGCAGCCCCTCAGAAATGTTAAGTGAAATAGTTCTGTAGCTAGCACTACTAGAATAATAAAAATTACAAGAGAATGGAATGTTAGCATTTAAAAAGACCTTGAAATCATGTGACATGAAAAACTTTATGGCCTGGGGACATTAGCAAGTTGCCCAAGATCACACAGCCCACAGAAGTAGCAAAAGAAATTTCATAGCTCATCTTCTGAAAGATGTGCCATGTATAAAAATTCACTTTCCAACAGAATGATTAAAAGTTGAGGAAACATTCAAAGACTTTACAAAACCATCCTAAGCAGCCCAGGTGTGTGGTAAAAGTGGCAAGTCTCTCCTATGGTCCCTTACTGTCTACAACAAGAAGGACCTAGTCAAGTTACACTGCTGGGACCCTCACAGGTGCCCACAAGTTCCTGTGGTGCCTTGGGCCTGGAGTCCACACTGCCCAGACGACTCAACTCAGATCTCTCACCCACTGGCACTCTTGGCCTGTACAGTTCAACATCCAGAAAAATGCTCCGAAAGTGAGGCCAGAGCTCAAGATCTGGATAAAGGCAACAGATTGTATCTCAAGTCAACCAGGTCTTCAAACATGTCAGACTGCTAATGGCAATGGAAAATCTGATCCTGGGGTCATCTGACTGGTGTTTTAGGGTCTAATAGGCACAATCAAGGGGCTCCTCAGAGCCTACCACTAAGCCAACAGAGGAGCCACACACAGGTCTTAGAATTTCCGTTCATTTGTTTGAATCAGGCAGCCAGGTTAGGGTGTGAAACGCCTTTTAGTGCCATGATCCTTCATTGCTGCCCTATGGGAATGGTTCATGTGTGTCTCCAACCCATGATTTTGCACCATCAGACATGTTCCTGCATGCTATAGGAACTGCTGCTAGGCCACCTGGGGGAGCCCAAGCCTAGGAGATGGGATTTGGGGAGGAAAGGAAAGGGAATCTACCATTGTTACAAGATAACACATTCATAGGCCATAATACAGATGAGGAAAAATAGCTCTCCTACCATAAGCTGAATGCAGGAACTGAAACTCTGTTGGATAGAAATGTTAGTTGAAATTACCACTAAGAATTTGTGCAAAGTTGTACATATTGCAGTTATACAACAGACTTGTTTTAAGATAGCAGTTTCCCCCAGGCTGCATAAGAAGCAGAGAATGTAGAGGACAGGAAGTACCTCCCCCTGGGAAGGACAGGAAGTACCTCCCCCTGGAAAGGGTGACAGACTTGCCATCCAGGAAGGTTATTCGTTGCAGAGAAACCTCTCTGGATGCCGCAGGATCTCCCAGAGAAGTGACCTGAGACTGCCTGGATATGAACAGGCATTAAGGTCCTGTTCTTTGCTTGTCCATATTAAGACTATTTCAATTCTCCCAAGAACTGTGGAGGGATTTCAGGCATGATGAAGGTTTACAATGAAGGAGAAATGAAGGTTCAGGAGATATGGCTACCATAAGCCTCTCAAAGAATTAGGTCCAATGCAGAGACACTCCATCTAGGACAGTGTTGGGCTGTAGAAGGAACAGGTTTGAATCTCAGATTCATGGCATTTTTAATTTAATTTTGATCCGCTCTGAGCTAAACTGGAGGCAAGTAACTCTAGCTTACAAGACAAAGGTAAAAGGTACATATGTAACTTGCCTTGCACAGAGATTTTCCTCTACTTTCCCCCAGGTTTATAATTTCCAAAATGGGAATGGGAAAACTTTATTTATACTTCATACAATTTAACTCAAATGAGACAACAGATGAGGACATGTTTCTTATGAGAGAGTTTTGACACTATTTTCCTATTTAGTCTTCTTTCATTTTCAAGTTACATTATCAGGAATACATAAAACCCTTTACTCCCGGATTCTGAAAAAGATCTCTTGGCAAGCTCTTGTCTCCTGTGAGCTAAATACGTAAATATGAGCCCTAGAATTGGTAAACACTTGGGAAGCAGCCTAGGTAGTACATTGCTTTTCAGAACCAATGAAAGAGTGAGCTTTACCCCTATATCCTGGGCAGGTGAATCTAAGGAGCACAAACGCTGCTAAATACAGGGTCTCCTTAAGCAGTCGCTTGGCCTCCTTGACTTAAGAAGGAAATTTAAACCTGAGTGCAGGCACCGCCCTGCATCACAAATGGCCAGCTCTGGCAAGAAGCTGAGAATCACCTATGGTGTTCCCTCTGACCTTGAGCCTCTATGACAGGAACTCCCCCGTATCAGTCAGATCGGTGAAGGTAGAGGTAAGCATCACACAATATGGAACAGACACAGCTCTGAGTGTGTGAGCATGAACATGTGTGTCTCAAATGTTACACAAACATTTGAAAGAGGGTTAATTTGAGTCTGATACCTCTTCTCCCTCCACCCCCTTCCTTCCTGCTTTTTGTCTGCTTTGAGACAGGGTCTCCCATGAGATACAGGATAATCTTTAACTCATGTGTAGCTACGGATGGCCTTGAACTCTGGTCTTCCTGCCTCCAACTCCCAAGTGCAGAGATAATAGGCATGTGTCACGATGGCTGGCCAGTGTGGAGCTTCCTAACACAATGCACCAGTATTATCCCTCATTGTGGATCTTGGTTTTTGAGTAAATGGTCTGGCTTACTTCAATCGTAGCTTAGAAGTGTATTGACTTTTTAAAGCATTAATCCTTAGGTAGAGGCTTATTTTTTATTTTAATATTGAAATGTAATATTCTCCACACAGTGGCATCTTTCCAGACTCTCCATGTTTTTAACAGTCTCAGACTCCTCTGCACTGCCTTCTCCAGCCTGGCCGCTCCTGTCTAACACTTCAGTGTCTGCCCACTGCCTCAGCAATGACAGGCGGCTGAGAGTTCTGGTGCAGTGGCAGGATGCCAGAATGCAGATCTAGCTGCTGAATTTCAGTAAGTTCCTGTTTTCCCCCAATTGGAAATTGGGGAAAAACAAAGTACTCAGTTTGTTGTATTATAAAACAAGTTAATATCCATAAAGCGTTTCAAATTGTTACTGATACAAAGGAAATATTGAATTAATCGTAGGTTTTTTGTTTTTTGTTTTCTTGAAACACGGTCTCAATTATGTACCCCTAGCTGTCCTAGAACTCACTGACTAGTCTATATAGACTAGTCTTTTCTTGAACTCATAGAGATCCACCTGCCTCTGTCTTGCAAATGCTGGGATTAAAGGTATGTACTACGATCCCTGGACTAATAGCAGTTTTTTATTCCTTGTCCTGCCAACTACTTGCCAAACTGATCCTTAAATAATCCTAAAATCTCTCACCACACGTGGTGAATGCTCTCGGGAAGGTAGCTTACTGCTAGAGGTTCCCCTTCAACTACCTCTAGTGCTAGTCCTGAGCCACCCTGCACTGTAGGCATTCTACCTCCTGTCACTCAACTTCCCAAAAGAGGAAAGAAAATGAACATCAGAGTCCTAGTTGGCACTGCAGCTTCTGGGAGGCCTAGCTCCATGCGACTCTGGCATCTCTGGCTCATCTGTGCCCCTCCCACCAATGCACACTTAATCACACTCACAACCCGAATGCCCCTTCACCTGCACATCCCTTCTACACTGTGCCTTTGCTTTTCTTTTCTTGGTAGCTGAATCAATGGAAAGCATACTACCATGCTATCCATCGCCTCTCCGTTCTCTGTGTCACTACATGCTGTTTCCCAGTCTCACCACCTCCCTGAGTGAGGTCACTAGGATTCCTGACTATGAAGACAATAACTTTTCTTTATTCGTGACCTCACCGGAAAGTCTGCCATAACTCACCTCTTTCTATTTTAGGCTGGGTTGCAAAGCCCACTCACAGATTTCGCAGTACTTGGATTGAAATCACTTATGTACTGTGATATTTCATAATGTTCTCTTAGTTTTTAAGATAGAACTCACTGATTTGATTATTTTATCAGATAATTAGTGTAGTTTTTATACTGTTGCTGCCTACTACAGATTTGTGGCAGAAGAATAATGTATCTTACTTATTAAAGGAAATAGAAAACTCAACCCTGAACTGTCATCAAAAGATATTAATTCACATGTCACTGTTCTCCTTAACGCTTTCAGGATAGTAATGGCAGCTTCTTCAAGCAAGCATCACCTACAGTACCTTCTAGAGGAGTAAGGCTTGTATAAACTATTTAATCCAGCCCATATAAACACCTGTTATGGTGGTTAATTTGGCTGACTTAAGAAACATCTAGAAACCGTGGCAGAACAAGCGCCCTATGTGGATGAAGGAAGCAGGTCATGAGTGTGCTCTTCAGGGCTGCATCTTGCTTTAGCTTTTTATATCACCACTCTCTACTTCCATGTCTGCAGCCATGATGTGAACAGCTCCCTTCTGTCACATTTCTAGTACCATGATGTTTTCCCCAAGCACATGGGACCAACACACCATGAGCTAAACCTTGTAAAATGATAAACTGAAATGTATTTTCTTCTCTGAGTTGTTTTCTCAGGTGTTTTGATCACAGTTGAACAAAAGTAATAATGCAGGACATATCTATCATTACTTATTTATGCATAAATAAGTTCTCTTTTGGGGATGGCAGGGTCTCACACAGCTCAGATTAGATTTGAATTTGCTATGTAGCCAAGGCTACACTTCAATTCTTGATCCTCTGCTATTATCTCCCAAGTATTGAGTTTATAAATGTGCACCACCATGCCTACCTAGAATAGTTTGTGACTGTACAAACAAGCCAGAGAAAAATAAATTAATGGGCTGCCTGTAACTTCACAGCATGTGTGTAATATGATAGTAATTCCATGGCTCAAATATAGGTCTGTAAATATAGCCCATGTTCTTTTCTGCCTTAAACACCTCAGAAGAAAGAGACTAACTGTATAGCGAAGTCCAGATTGTCTCAGAAAAGCATGGGACAGGAAATCTGCCAAAGGCTCTAGTATATAAGTCATTGTCAGTTAAAACAGGTAATATGGGGGGAGAACAGCTCTTTTCCAGGATATCCTGAGCACAGAGAGGTTGAATTAAAGAATTCCTGGGGGCTTTTCAATCCCATAATATTCGCTAAGTAAGAAAATAGAGGAAAGCAGGTGTGACTTTTTTCTTTTTGGTTTTTCAAGACATGGTTTTGCTGTGTAGTCCTGGCTGTCCTGGAACTCACTCTGTAGACCAGGCTGGTCTCGAACTCAGAAATCCGCCTGCTTCTGCCTCCCGAGTGCTGGGATTAAAGGCATGCGCCACCACTTCCTGGCAGAGGATGTGACATTTAAGACCTTTGCAAATGTGTTCCTTGTAATCTGTAGCTTAGATTCATCCCGTCCCCTCAGTCTAAGCAATCTTACTAGTTCTGGACTCAGGGTGTCAGGCTCCATACCTCCACCGTGCCTTTACCACGCTCTGCCCTCTGTAAGGTACTTCCCTCCCCTGTGTGCTTCCAAGGGCACCTCCTACTTCTACCTCGAGTCTCTACTGATCGCTCCTTTGTGAAGTCCCCCTACTCTTACCTCCAGGTAGAATGTGGTTCTGCCTCTTTCTGATATGCCTTCTTTTTATAACACTCACTGCATTGTAGTACGATTTATTAATACAATAATATTAATACAGTTTATTAATAAGATGTAGTACATTCATTAATATGCAAGAATCCAAAATTAACTATAAGTGCCTTCAGGCAAAGAGGACAACTTTTACTGTTTCTACCCCAGCATAGAGGACTTCACAGCATGTGTGTAATATGACAGCAATGCTTAGTGAATGAATAAAGAGCTTATGTAAATCACCCACAACCCTGAGGTAAGTAGTTGCATGTGAATCTTGGAAAAGTGGGGTAACTTGTCCAAGGCTGTATATCTAGAGAGAAAGCTAATAGAGATTCAAACTGAGGAGGACTTCCTAACCATGGAGCCCATCACTTCCCCTGATCATGTTTCCTGGGTGTTAACACTGACTGAGCCCAGGAGTTAGAACAGTGGTTTAAAAAAAAAACAAAAAAACCCCCCCAAAACCAGTAATGCTCCTAGCCCCAAAACAAGAGGGGAAAAAAAAATCTTTCCAATATTTTCTTTCTTTAGGCTTGTTTGTTTGTTTGTTTGTTGCTTGGGTTTTGTTTGTTTGTTTGTTTCTATGAACTCAAGATGACCCCAGGCTGTGGCCCCAGCCTCCACTTGCAGGGCCTAGCACCTCCGTCAGGATTTCAATCTCTCTGTTCAAGTACTGCGTGTATACTATTTCTGAAAAACAAGCAACTTGTCTCAGCCTGAAAACAGGCTCTTTACTCTGGTGGCAAGTCTCTCACTCTATTCCAGATTTATACCCCAGAAGGAGAGGGAGGGAAGGAGAGGGAAGAGGAATGGAGGGAGGGACAAAGAAAGAAAGAGAGAAGGATTCCCAGTGGCAGCCTCAGGCTCGAGAGGGATGAGGTGGTTCTAAGACGTGGAGGCATGTCTCGTACATTCCAGCAGAAGAGAGAGGGGCCACCCTTAAGTCCCAGAGAGAATTGAAGGAGATGATTCTCCTGCTCCCACCCAGATGCTGTTCTGCCCCAGTTCCCAGAGGGGACTCCAAAGAGAATCAAGCCAGAACTGGCTGACTCCAGGACAAAGTAAAGTGAAGGGCCAACTGGTGACTCTGTTGTTACAAATGGAAGCCTACCTCCACCCTCTTCGCCACTGCCACCCCACCTGTTGCTTACCTGGAGCATAACTGGGGCTGTTGGTTGGGTACAGGCTGGGATTGTAGGCAGGAGCAGCTGCCGGGTAGGCTGTGGGGTAACCTACAGAGACATAAGAAAAGCCTCAGTTATGCAAGGGGATAGGAAACAGTCTAAGTCACAAGCTTGGCTTTCAGTCTCTTCACAGACTATTTCTGACAGCACACATGAACAGCTTTCAAATTTCAAGAGAAAAGTCACAAAATAGTGCAACTCTATTTTTCAGAAGCAACACATGCAGTACGTCTGTCTCTCCACCGTAGGATGGTAGAAACAGTATAGACACTCATATAGTAAACATAAACTCACGTCACATTCCAGCCACAATTCTATTCTCTTTCCAACCCCTTCAGCATCAACAGTGCGTATCTATTTTGTTCATACAGTTTTCTTCTATTATTACTGTATTTATTTTGTGTGCATGTGCATGTGAAGGCATACACTTTTACCCACTGAGCCATCTCACTAGCCCTCAGATAGTTATCAATATATTCATTTTTCTAAAAAATAAATCTATTTAAAAAGATTCTATTTGTGTGTATGTATGCATTCATAAAATGCTCATATCACTGCACATGTGTGAAGATCAGAGAACAGCTTAGTGGAGTCAAGTCTCTTCTTTCTGCTGAATGTGGAATCCAGGCATCAAACCCAGGTCAAATGGTTTGTGTGGCAAGGGCCTTAACCCACTGGACCACCTAGCCAGCCCTACACACTGTTTTGTTGTTGAAATTCTAATGAACTAAATATAAAATTTGTCATTTTAACCGCTTGTAATCATTTTAATGCTTACGTCCCTCCATAGGCTTATGTGTTTGACACTGATCCCCATCTGTTAGCGCTGTTCTGTGAAGTTGTGGAATCTCGGAGACACAGGGCCTAACTACTGGACACAGGCCACAGGGGCACGCCTTGAGGATTATAACTTGACTCTGCTTCATGTCCATCTTGTTTCCTGTCTGCTGCCATGATGTGACCAAGTGCAAGTTCTGCCCTCACAGATCATGCCACAATGCCATGTCTTCACAGACATGGTGGAATACATTCCTTGAAACCATGAACTAAATAAATTATTTCTCTGAGGTATTTTGTTACAGAAGAATAGCTAGCATATTATTTGGGCAATACAGTACACTTCATTACTTTCCTAGTGTTGTACAACTGTCCTCTACGTTTCTAAAACCTATCATCTCAAATAGAAACTTTGTAACCACTGGTTACTCTAGTCCTCACTGGTAATCAATCTAATCTACTTTAAAATAGTTATTTCTAGAATTCATTTCTAAAGAAATAATCAAACTCTAGGCTAGAGAGATGACTTAGTGGTTACAAGCACTGGCCGCTCTACCAGCAGACCTGGGTTCAATTCCCAGCAACCATATGGCAGCTCACAATGATTTATAACTTCAGTGCCAGGGGATTTGACATCCTCTTCTGGTCTCTGTGGGCACCAGGCACACACATGATGTGTAGACATACATGCAGGCAAAACAACTATTTACACAAAAATAAATATAATTTTGAAAAAGGGGTATTTCAAAGATTTTGGTTTTAGTTTTTTTTCTTCAGGTTTTAAAACTTTTTACTTGCAAATTCTTCCCCTTCCCCACCAGCCACTGTGGCAGGCAGTCTTCACTGTAGAGCTGCTTGATTCTTCAATGTGAAAGGACTAGCACAGTCACTTAAACTTGACCCAACCTCTTGGCTGGCCACAAAATTAAACAGCTAAAAGAAGTAAAATTGGAGGCTGGAGGGATAGCTCAGCAGTTAGGAGCACTGGCGGCTGTTCCAGAGGATGAGGGTTCAATTCCCAGGACCCACATAACAGCTGACAACCATCTGGAGCTCTAGTTCCAGAGTATTCCATGACCCTTCTGGCCTCTGCTGTGCACAGACATACATGCAGGCAAAATAACCATACATACAAATTAATTAGTTAATAAGGAAGTAAGATCAGGGGACAATGCTGTGGGATGTACAGGTTGTGCTAACCCTGCCTGTCTCATTACAGTCGCCTATCTGCTTCTCGGTTCTGGCTTTTTTTTTTTTTTAAGACGGAGGGGTTTTTTGTTTGTTTGTTTGTTTGTTTCGTTTTGTTTTTCCCCCTTGCCTTTCTGTCGTCTTCAATTTCAACTTATAAAATTTCTCAATCTCAGGCATACTGGGCTTGTTACACATGGCTATCAAAGTAAGGTGTGTCAAAGAGAAGAGGATGATGTACACATGGCTGTCAGTATTGCTTCTCAGCTGTTGTTTGTTTTATTGTTTGTTTGAGATAGGGTCTTCCTATAAAGCCCAGGCTACTCTACAACTCATAAGTCTCTTGCCAATCCCTGTGCTGGGGCTGCCTGTGGGAGATACTCCACTGGCTTCATAGTGAGAGTTCTAGGGCTGGTCCCAACTTTCATCCATTCAGTAAGTACTTAGGTATCCACTCTGTGTCAAACACTGGACTGGAGACAGTCACTGGACTGTATCAGTACACAGAGCAAACACGCTTGCTCTCCTGGAGCGCATAGTCTAAAGGGAGTGGGGGAACAGCAATGGATAAACACTAAAACAAAGTCAGAGTGTGGACAAAAGAAAACTGTCAGGCAAGGTAAGAACAACAGAAATGCCTGGGCAGTGGTGGCACACACATTTAATCCCAGCACTTTGGAGGCGGAGGCAGGCAGGTCTCTGAGTTTGAGGCCAGCCTGGTCTACAGTGTGAGTTCCAGTACAGCTAGGTCTACACAGGGAAACCTTGTCTCAACTCTACTCCCTCCCCAAAAAAGAACATCAGAGGTGCACTACAGTTAGACCACTGTAATATATTAAACAATAATCAGGGTAAAATACACTGAGAGGTTCCATATCCAAAGTCTTGAAGGAAATATGTGGCAACTAAGTAGACAGTATAGGAAAAGCCTTTTATGGTATCAAACAAAACAAAACAAACAGTTGAAAAAAAAACCCACTCAGTGCTGAGGCCCTATATTAGGAAGTACATAGTTACTTTCCTCTTTGCTATAATAAAATATTCCAGAAACACAGCTTAAGAAAGGGCTTATCCTAGCTCACAGTCCTTCACTATGGGGAAATCATGCCGGCCAGCATGTGAGTGAGGCAACTGATCACACTTGCATGCAGAGAGATGATGCTGGTGGCTGGCTTGCTTTTTCCTTTTTATTTGAACCAAGATCCTGTGATGCCACCCACAGTCAGGGTAAGTCTTTCCACCTCAAATAACCCAGTCTAAAAACACCCTCACAGAGGTCTGTCTCCTAGATAGACTCTATTTCCTATCAAGACGACAATATTAATTATCAGAGGACTGTAGAGGAAATGACTGGAGAATAATGAAGAAGCCAGTGTGCCTGGAGTGAACAAACGGCCAGTAGTGGCAAGGAGAGTCAGAGAGAGTTCTTCAGTTCATGTAGAGCCTTATATGCTCCTGTGAGGACTGACGGTTTCCGTCTGAGTGAAGCAAGCGCACACAGTTCTGAGCAGAACAACATCATGATCTTACTTATGTTTGAAGCAGAGTCACTCTGATGGTTGTACTGAAGAAAGCAAGGTGGAGAGACAGAGTCCAGTTGAGAGCACATGGCATACGCCTGGCAATTATAAACATGGGGCTCAGACCAGGGCAGTGGTGCAGAGTGGTAAGAAAGTGTTGGGAACAAAGTCCTCACATACTTTACAATATATCCAGTAAGAAGACCAAGCTCAGCTCACACTAGCAGCGTGTAAGTGCCTACCTAACTACTCCCTGAAGTTGTTAGAGGCTCACTGATATTCTAACGGTGGGAAGCTGGTTTCAAAAGTCAAAGATTAACTCCCTAAATCCCTAAAAGCTTCTTTGGGATCTGTAAATATTGGAGCTTAAATAATGTATCTTTGTTAATATGCTGTTACAGAAATCCTCTGAATTCCAAAGAAAATTCATCACTCTACCCTGATCTGTTTCAGAACTGAAATAGCAAGCTTGTCACTTAATTAGCAATCTAGAACCTTGCCAGTTCTCAAGAAGAAAGTTAAGGGATGTAATCCAGGAAGCTAAGTGATCCAGTCTCAAGACTGAAATCTGTATTCAGCTTCCGGTGAGAGATCGTGTGCCACAGACAACGATGTTCCTACTTTGTCATTTCAGATGACTTGCTTTAGAGGAAAATTACAGGTTCATCCTTTAATGTTTTATTTTATTTTTATATATTTATTTATTTTGTGACAGGGTCTTACAACGTAGCTCTGGCCATCTAAAACTCACTATGTAGACCAGGCTGGTCTAGAATTTATAGAGATCAACCTGACTCGGCCTCTTTCTGAGTGCTGGGATTAAAGACATGTCAACCACATCCAGTTAAATCCTTCAATGCTGCTCATTAGAATGATTATTTAATTTATTTCTTTTGAGGCAGGGTACCCCAGGCTGGCCAAGAACTCATTGTAGCTCAGGCCAGCCTGAACTTCATGATGTTCATGCCTCAGCCTTCTGAAGGCAACATAAGCAGAAGTGGTAAGAAGTAAGATACTAGATTTTTTAAAAATGTGTGCCTCGTCCCACAGTGTGTGTGTGCGCGCGCATGCATATGCAAGTATGTGTGTAGGTTCCAACAGAGGTCAGAAGGGGGTGTCAAGATCTCTTAGAGTTCGAGTTACAAGCAGTTGTGAGCTACCTCATATAGGTGCTGGGAATCAAACTTGGTCATCTGGAACAATAGTAAGTGCTCTTAATCACTGAACCACCTCTCTAGCCCCCTTTAAATAATAAACAAAAAAATTTGTGTGTGTGTGTGTGTGTGTGTGTGTGTGTGTAATAAGTGCATTTGTGCTTGTGCCACAGCATGTATATGGAGGTCAGACTATAACCTTAAGGAGTGAGCTTTCATTCCACCATGTGGGCCACAGGATAAAACCCAGGTCTTCATGCTTGGCGGCAAAGTGTCTTCACCACTATACCATCTCACTGGCTCTAGGGCTGGTAGTCTTAATCATAACACCAGGTAAGAGAAGTAAAAGATGTGCAAATAGTATAAGACAAGCCAAGTGAGTACTGTTTGCTGGAGATGTGACTATAAATAGAAAAAATTCTACAAAAGCCTTGTAGAGATAAAGAAATGAATTCAGTAAAAGTTTCAGGATATAAAAGTCAACATAAGAATTAGTAGCACTTACACTAATAATAAACTTGCTAGGAATGAAATTTAAAAAGCAATCTCATTCACAAAATAGCTATAAAAATAAAGAATAAGACACTGAAGAATCATCCAGTAGCGTGGTAGCTCCTGGCCCAGGTAGCTGGAGTATCCAGTGCAACAGCAGAAACAACAAGAAAGACCATGCCTCAAAAGTGACCTCAAACACATACATACATACAGTGGCTCTTGTGCTCCAACACACTTCCCTACACACCACACACACACACACACACACACACACACACTTTTTGCTAAAAGTGGAAAACACTATTGTATCCTCAATGCAAAGACTTCTACCTTTTTAAAAAAAAGCAAAAACCAAAACACACACACACACACACACACACACACACCCCCAAAACCTTTTTACTCTTTCAAAGTAAAAAGGAGAGCAAGAAAAACAAACAAACAAACAAGATGTAATGTAGAATCTCCAGCAAGTTCTGGCTGGGTGCTCTTTACTGATTTAATCTCCATCCCAACTCTAAAAATGTATTCCTAGCTGCATTTCTGAGATGAAGATACTGAGATATATCTTACACAGTTAGCCCTCCTCTCTACTCTTAACAGTCCTGGTAGTTTTATTTGTCAACTTGACACAACCTAGAGTCACCTGAGAGGAGGGAACCTCCAATTGGGAAAATGCCTCCATAAGATCCAGCTGTAGGGCATTAGCTTAATTAGTGATTGATGGGGAAGGCCCAGCCAATTGTGGGAGGTACCATCCCTGAGCTGGTCGTCCTGGGTTCTATAAGAAAGCAGGCTGTGAGCCGGGCAGTGGTGGCGCACACCTTTAATAAGCACTCAGGAGGCAGAGGCAGGCGGATTTCTGAGTTCAAGGCCAGCCTGGTCTACAGAGTGAGTTCCAGGACAGCCAGGGCTACACAGAGAAACCCTGTCTCTAAAAAACAAAACAAACAAAAAACAACAACAAAAAAAGCAGGCCGAGCAAGCCAGTACTCAGCACTCCTCCATGGCCTCTGCATCAGCTCCTGCCTCCAGGTTCCTGCCCTGTTTGAATTCCTGCCTTTCTTTGATGATAAACAATATGGAAGTGTAAGCCAAATACACCCTTTGCTTTGCTTTAATCGTTATGTGTTTCATCACAGCAACAGTAATTCTAAGACAGTTCCTATAGCAAAAGTGTAAACCTCTAGATTTGACTGCTGCTCACTTGCCACTTTTTTTTTTAAACATTTCATTTTCAAAACTACAAGAATTACTTTGGAGAGTAAATCCCGGGGGAAGGAGGCATGTGAGGCAGGGTCTCTTTATGTGACTCTGGCTGTCAGGAGCTCTCTATGTAGACCAGAGTGGTCTCTGCCTCCCAAACACTGAAAGGAGAGCCTCGTCACACCTGGCTGGTGGGTCAATTTGTCCAAAGATGCTTCTGGGGTTTGGTAGTGGTAGTCGTTTTGTTTTGTTTTGTTTTAAAGGCTATTTTTTCCCCATTTGCAGTCTTCAATACAGGTCATGTTTCTATTCTTGAAATGTATCATGTAAGCACTGAATTGCAGAGTCGGAAGAGGCCTTGGAGAAGAGTCCAATTTGCCACCAGCACAGAAATGTAACAGAGCCTCTGCTGGCCACTTACTCTTTTTTTTTTTCTCTTTCTTTTTTCTTCCTTCCTTCTTCCTTCCTTCCTTCCTTCCCCCCCCCCTCTTTTTCTCTCTCTCTCTCTTTCTTTCTTCCTTTCTTTCTTTTGAGACACAGTTTCTCTCTAGCCTTGACCATCCTGGAACTCGATCTTCAGTCCAGGCTAACCTCAAACTAACAGAAATCCACCTGCCTCTGCCTCCTGAGTGCTATTGGGACCCTTTCAAATGGGCTGTTAAGAACCTCTCTAGCAGTCAGGCCTGCTGGAGAGTCCTGGAGGTTGAAATTCTTTACTTGGAGAATCCTACCCTGAGAATCCTCTCCCTCACTGGTCCAGTTCTACCCTCAGAGCAAGTCTGTTCCCTTTGCTCTCAAACAGCCTCCCAGAGATGTGAGGCAATCAGTTATTCTTCCACAGTGCATTCTAGTACAAATCTCTAACACCCAGTTCTCTCAGCCTCTCAACCTTGCCTCCTGGCTACTCACCTCTGATGAGATTTCAAATTTCTTTTCCTTAACAATTAAAATTTTCTTCCTGCCTCATTCACTTTTCTGCTGGTGTATTCCCTCGTGATTTGAAAAAAAAAAAAAAAAGTTAATTGAACTGACATCACAAGACTCTGATGATGATGGCCAATGAAGATTTAATGTGATTTGCTCTGTTTTTCCTCATCATTGTTAGGGTTAATGTCCACTGTCATTGACTAGATTTAGAATCACCTTGGAAATACATCTAAGTGTGTGTAGGAGGACATTTCCAGAAAGGTTTAAGTGAAGAGGGGATCCTACTCTGTGTCGTTGGGTGAATAAAAGGGAGAAATCAGTGTGATGACCAGCATCCACCTCACTCTTCTTCCTGACTGAATATGCGTGACCAGCTCCTGTTGCCCAAATCGGCACCACCATGATGGACTGTACTCTGGAAGTAATAACCTAAAAATAAGCCCGCCCTTCCTTTTTGACAGGTATTTTCAAGTAAACAAATGCAATTACAGTCACCAGCACCAGCACCAGCACCAGCACCACCATAGGTAGCATCTAGCAAATGCTTACTCTGTACCAACCATGACACTAGGCACTTCCTTTCTGGAGAATCTAAGTCTAATGGGGAAATAATATGGTTCATCTAAAATAATCTATAGGCAAAACATATCATCAAAGTGATAAGGAAATGAAAAACAGGTTTGGGAGAATTGGTGATAGTTTAAGCTATTGGGGGAAATAGTGAAAAAATCTTTTAGCTTGAAAGTGAATGGGAGGAGGTTGCTAGGTACATGGAATAAGAATCATTTTGCCTGCATACATGTTTGTGTATAATGTGCATGCCAGGTGCCTGAGGAAGCCAGAAGAGGGATTGGATTCTTTGGAACTCCAATTATTATTATTACTATTATTATTAAAATAATAATATTACTATTAGATGATTGTGAACTGCCATGTAAGTGCTAGAAATTGAAACTGAGTCCTCCAGAAAAGCAGCCCATGTTCTTCTTTCCTTTTTTAAAAAGATTCATTTATTATATGTATGTGAGTACACTGTTGCTGTCTTCAGACACACCAGAAGAGGGCACTGGATCCCATTACAGATGGTTGTGAGCCACCATGTGGGTGCTGGGAACTGAACTCGGGACCTATGGAATTGCTCTTAACCACTGAGCCATCTCTCAAGCCTCCAGCCCATTCTTAACTGCCATCTCTCCCCAGACCTGGATATTCACTTTATGACATATGGAAAAGTACACTACAGTTAAATAAATGAGAAACAGCAGAGGAAGATCAGAGAATCAAGGACTTGATAGGAAGTTACTGCTGTAGACCAAAGGAAAACTCAAACAATGGACTAAAGAGGAGAAGAACTCAGAGACATTAAGAGACAAAGTCTATAAAGTCTGATCCTGATAGTAAAATCTCATTTTTAGTGTAGTATGCTGAGAAACTACTGAAGATGAGAAACATCCCAACTGCAGAATTTGCACTTTTTTTTTTTTCCTGCAGCAACACATAAAAATGGTAAACTGAATGGGTTCTGGATCTGTCAGTTCCAAAAAAATAGCTGAATCTAAGGTTCTTCCTATTAGCTGAGAGGCCAGGCGGCTGAGAGGGCTAGACAGGTGAGAATATAGGTCAGAACTAACAGGCAACGGCCTGTAATGCTGGCTTTGGCCCCATTCACCTGACCTGAGTCATAGGCAGCCAGTGTATGGGATTCAAGGCCCACCCACCCAGCCTCACACAGGCTCTAGCAAGCTTTAGAGCAGCAGTTCTCAACCTTCAGGTCGTGAAACCCTTTGGGGATTGAACAATCCGTTCACAGAAGTCAGATATCAGATATCCTACATATTTACATTTATAACAGTAGCAAAGTTACAGGTATCAAGTAGCGACAAAAATAATTTATGATTGGGGGTCACCACAAAATGGGGAACTGTACTATGGTTAACAGTATTAGGGAGGTTAAGAGCTCCTGCTGTGGAAGAACTGTAAAGGGTGTCTGTTAACTGTGAGTGCTCAGTGCAAAGCTACTGCCCTGAGGAAATAGGAAAGACAAAGCTACCCAGAGCTGAGCTATACTACAACAGTGTAACATCTTCAAGAAAAGCATGTTCAGCTGTGGTTATGAGTCAACCACTTCCTGATCATCACTCCAAGTCCCAGCTGAGAAGGCTGGTAAAACCAGAGGCAGGCTTACATGGTTATGTTTTGATATAGAGACGATACTATCACTACCATTAAAATACTCAGAGGAGAATAGTCTGTTTAGATAATCAAAATATAACTGTTCTAGGTAAGTGAGTATAGAAGGTCAAATGTGTACTGTTCCTGGGGGCGGGGGTCTTTAAACAATCTAAAAATAGCTCTAGAGTTCTTAGCCACTGGAATGGAGACATTTTAATAGAAAGCAGATGGCCTATTATTCTACCTCCAGCCCAGGGTATCCTCCTCCCCACCCCCCACATACTAAAGCACTTGAAAAGTACTCAACAATGAAATGTTGTTGGTGAATGGCCTCTGACCTCTGTGCATTTATTTTCTAAACAGATCAAAGAACAATGTCAATTTTACAAATTGACAGTTTAGTCCATGGATTTCTTCTCACTCCCATGTTGACTATTTTATTCATTATTCTATTTAAAGAGATGTAACAAAAGGGAAACCATTATTCATATTTAATAAAATGTCATTCCCCCCCCCCAAATAAGTTATATCTCCCCTCCCCTCCACATCTCCTCCAATTTCAGAAATAAAACAAGCACACCTATAATCTCAGCAATCAAGAGGTTGCAGTAGGTGGATCACAAGTTCAAGACCAGCCTGGGTTACATACTGAGAGTCAAGTCTCCTGAGCTACAGAGCAAGCCCTGTCTCAGAAGACAAAACATAACAAATAAATCCTTAGCCTGGTGGCATATGCCTTCCCCAGCACCCAAAAGGCTGAGGTAGGGCAGCTGGGAGTTAGAGAGTGACCTAAACTGCACCTCGGGGCCTCTCAATAGACTAAAAACCATGAACAAATCAAAACCTTAAAGCCATTTAAAAAGATACAGGAAAATAGATTAGACAAAAAAATCATAAAATGGGTGATAAATCTAAATGATCAAAAATCTGAAAGTCTATATGACAAAAGATGACATCAGAAAATTGAAAAGTACAGAGATAGAAGACATTTTAATATATATCATACAGGACTGATAGGCAGAATAAAAGGTCAGATCACTCAACAAGAAATCAAAATCATCTAACAGAATTTAATCAAGTGATCCAGAGAGAAAAAAAATTACTTGACTAGGGAGGAGAAAAGGAAAAGATATTCAGACACAGTAGTAACTAGTCGGACACAAATAGATGAAACACATTAAGCATCTCAAGTAGAGTGTTTTGTTGAGGAATTTTACATGTGTCCAACGGGATATTATTTCCCAGTCTTGTAATATACCTGTGTGGTTTGGGCATCAAGGCAATACTGGCCTTAGAATGAATTAGAAAGTGTTCCTTTTATGGCCTACATTTTGGAGGAGTCTGTCGTGTTCTCAGAGAACTTTGTTCTTGTTTGAATACTTGTTAGACCTCAATCTGGTCTTCCGCTTACCTTTGTGGAAATTATTTTGACAACTAATTATCTTTGTCAAAAATCTATTCAGTTTTTCAGGGTGGTGTGGGAACTGTTTTGCTCTTTTATTTGTTTTCAGTTTTGTCATGAGTCAGTGTTGATAGCTTGTTTTCTAGGAATTTGCCCATTTCACTTAGGTGTCTCAGACGCTAACATACAATTGCCTCAAAGCAATCACTCATATTTCTTTTTATTTCCACACAGCTGGTAGTAATATCCCCTGTATTTTTTGTTTTTTGAAGACAGGGTCTTACGATGTACCTAAAGCTAACCTTAGTTCACCACTGCCACAGCCTCCAAATGTTGGGATTACAGGTTACATCTCCACAACCTGATTTTTAAAACAAATATTTTATTTTATGTGTGTGAATACTTTGCCTGCATATGTGTGCACCATGTGCATACACTGCCTGAGAAACCCAGAAGAGAATGTCAGTTCAGGGTGCCTAGAACCAGAGTTACAGATGGTTGTGGGTGCTTGACCTCAGCTCCTCTGCAGGAACAGCCAGTGCTCTTAACCTCTGACACATTCTCCTAATCTTTTGTTAAAAACGATTTATTTATTTTTATTTTATGTGCACTGGTATTTTGCCTGCATGCACATCTGTGTGAGGGTGCCAGATCCCCTGGAACTGGAGTTACAGACAGTTGTGAGCTGCCATGTGGGTGCCAGGAACTGAATCCCAGTCCTCTGAGAAGGCAGCCAGTGCGTTTAACCACTGAGTCATCTCGCCAGCCCCCAATTCTACTAACCTTCTTAAAAGAACCAATGTTTTTGCTAGATATTCTCTACTTTTTTCTCTAGTTCATTGATGTCTGTTCCAATTTTTATATCTTCTCTTCTACTTATTTAAGTTTCACTTCTCTTTTCTTTGCCAGTGAGTGAAGGTGAACCACTGGAGTTTTAGAGGCCCTGCCCTGGCTTTCCCAAAGGAAGCATCACAGTCCACCAGAAGAACAGAGCTCTAAGAGCAGGCAAATGCGAATTTAAAAACCAGCTACACTGTTCACCATACATTAGATTACAAGATAGTCTTTCCCTTAAATCTCAGGAACTCATATCCTGTATGACAGGCTAGAAACTTGGAAGAATATTCAAAATTCTAAATGCTGTATTCAAAATACACATAAATATTTTACAGCATAGTAGGTACTTTTTTGTTTGAGACAGGGTCTCTCTGTCATCCTAGGTGCCCTGGGGCTCACTATATAGATCAGTTTGGCCTTGAATCCAAAGATCTTCCTGCCTATGTAGTAGGTAATTTAATCTATTTTGGGTTCCTTTTTGCTTGTTTTTGTTAAAAATTTCCTGTTACAATGCCCATGGATTTTAAGACTATAATGAAAAAAAATCAATTATGGGCTGGTAAGATGGCTCAGTAGTTAAGAGCACTTACTGCTCTTGCAGAGGACCTATATTCAATTCCCAGGACCCACATCCAGCCTAGAACTCCAGATTCAAAGGATCTGACACTCTTCTCTGGCTACACACACACACACACACACACACACACACACACACACACACGGCATATAATCACACAGATTATAAAAAATAAAGACAATAAAAATAAACCTTTTCTTAAAAAGTCAGGTGTGTGAGTGAACTGTCTTTCCATCATTCTCATGTTTCCATGTGTTAAGCCTAGAACCAACCAGAGCAAAAGCAAGTCGTGTGTGTGTGTGTGTGTGTACTGTTATATGTGTCTTTCATGCATTTAAACTAAATGTACAAGGCATCAGCTGTATTGCTTTTGTATGATGCAAATGATACTATGCACCCTGTTGGATAGAATTAAAGGTACACTGAAGTACAATTAATTCATGGCTTCATCATAACAGCTGAGTAATTAGATCAATCTAATCTTCTGAATTTTATTGATTGGTTTATTATGACTTAATCAGTTGAAACTGCAAAAGGAAATTCAAGAGTATTGCACAATATGCTGTGTAGAAGAAAACACCTCGCTCTGAATAGCTCAAGGATTCCAGGCAAGTTACTTAACCACTCTTTATAGATTCAGAGATAGGGTCAAATCCCAACTTGGTCACTTGAAGGTGAGAATTCAGCAAAGTTACCCTCATGCTCTGAGCTTCAGCTACTTGATATTTGGTGTTTGTTTTTGAGGCTAGACCCCAGGGTTTTGCTCTAGTACTGAGTCATGTCCCAGTTCATACACACCTATTTTTTATGAAATAGATTAGTTACTTTGCAGAGTTGACATAACAATGCTAAGAATAAAAATCAACTAATGTTACTTATTACACACTGAGTATTTATACTAAGCCCTTTATCTAACTATCATCATCGTGCCATGGTGAGATAGGTTCTACCATTATTTTTATTGCACAGATGAGGAAAACAGCTAGAAATGCTGATTTACAACTTGGGCTAAACAACAAGTTTAAGGCTAGCTTGAGCTATAGAGCAAGATCCTGTCTTTAAGATAAAAACAGAGAGTGAGACAGAAACTAATTTACTTGCCTAAACATTGCGGTTGCTACTATGGACTAGCTAACTCATCATTCACTCTCAACTAATTTTGTCTTGTCTGTCCTTGCTCAGAGGCTAAAATACTCCTCTCTCAGATTTTCTAAAGCCCAGGAAAGCCATGTAGCTTAGTTCTGACACCAAAAATTCTCCTGGGGGAATTCTAGCAAGGTCTTTGCTTTATTAGTGAAAGGGGACATCATTGATATCCTTCTATATTCTTTTAAAAAAATTTTTTACTATTATTCTTTTTCTGTGTATGGGTGTTTTGTTTGCATGCATGTTAAGTATGCTGCATGTGGCCTGGTGCCTGTGAAGACCAGAAGAGAGATTTGGACCCCCTGGAATTAGAGCTACAAACAGTTGTGAGCTGCTATATAGGTGCTGTGTGCTGAGAACTGAACTTAGGTCCTCTGGTAGAGTAGCCAATTCACTAAACCACTGAACCATCTCTTTAACCCCTACTCTTTAAAACAAACAAACAAACAAGCCGCTACCACCAACAACAACAAAAACAAACCCCTCAAAATTTAATTATACAAAACACACAATGCCTGGAGTTATCATAGTCATCTTAGATCAGGGAGGAGAAGCTGAAAGTCATGCAAAGTCATGATGGAGCTGAGTTCAAACCTAGTCTGATTTACCTAATGCTATGTAAAAAGGCAGCAGACTTGGTGGGAAATGAAAACTCAAGTGAAGCAAATGATTACAACATTGGTCATTCATCCTGCTTGCTCAATACTCCAAGTCTCTGGGACTTTGGGTTATGAGTGACCTAAATTACTAAAGAGCTACTCAGGAGTAGTGTCCTGTACCCCACCCACCACCTCACCCCAGAAGTACTTCTATTGTACTCAGACTTCTTTGTACCAAGTTTCAATCAGTTTTCCCAGCTTAGGGTTCAAGAAGGGACTGTCTGTGCTCTCTGTCTACCCGCACCTGTATCATAATATCCCAAGGTGTTTTTAGGCCTCCTGCCTCAAAGATTGTAAATCAACTGCTTTCTCACCACAAACTTACAAAACTTTTCTTTAGCAGATAGAGAATGTTGGAGGTGACATGAAGTATAGTTTTGTAACTTAAACAGGACTAAGGACTACTGATTTTTCTGCCTCTTCTCCTGCTGGGATCAGTAACAGCAAAACTACAATTCAGACACTTCAAATACCTTCCTTGCCAGCTGAGCAATTTTCAAATAATCACACTTTTGACTTAATGCAATAAGAATCCTTTAAAGCTAATTTACAGGCCAATCATTTAGTTTTCCAAAGATGTACAAGGAAAAAAATAGAACTGTTAGCTATCCTGTTGGAAACTGCAGCTTCCATCAATGTCCAGGGTTTGGGGCAGCCTGCTCACTACCTGAGAAAGGGTAGTTACCCGTCTTGTTGGACATACGGCAGCCTTTCAAATCTGTTTTAACTCAAAGGAATTATGATACTATGATGGAGAAAATCCCAGACAGGCTCACAGAATTGGGAAAGAGCAACTATCAAACATGTACTAAATGGCAGCTATGTGTGTCAGAGCCATTTATAGTGCTTGTGATGAGCAGAATTTCCATTAAGTCTGGGGTTGAGTCTCAGGAATTTAAGTTTCTATCAAGTTCTTAGGCTTAGGATGACAGAAAACCACTGCTGTCAAGGTCAAGTTAATCAGAGAGCTGGGATACTCACAACTGGGCACATCTAGATGTTGGGAAAGTTTATCTCTAAGAAGCGGTTCAATAATTATGATTCTTACGTCATTATAACTCCCAACGTTTTTTGTAGCAAAAGCAAAACATACAGCATGAAAAGCAATAGTAACTGGTTTCTATAGCCTTTTCTTTAAGAACCAAACAGATTCTGAATGCTCGAGACACTAGGAAACAGTTTTTAGCAGAGTTTTCACTTTAAAAATAGATGCTTTGAGGTCTCAGAAGGTAAAAGCATGAGTACTTCATATCACTAACAACTACATAAAAGCCACTGAGTGTGGCAGTGGCATATCTAACCCCAGCGCTGCAGGGGCATAGAGGTGGGGATACCAGGACTCAATGGCCAGCTGGTCTAGCTGAAACACTGTCTCTAATGAGAGAGCTCATGACAAATAATAAGATAGAGAGCAATAGAAGAAGACACTTGATGTTGACCTTTGGTTTCCACAAGCAAACACACACACACACAAACACACACATGCCCCTTAGTCTCTGTCTCTCACACTCTCACACACACACTTTAAGCGAGGTGTGATGGCTCACAACACCTTATCTATAATGTAAAATAGGTAATTCCATCACTGAACAGGTAGAAGTAGGAGGATTTTAAGGTTAAGGCTAACTTGGGCCATACAACCTGGGCAGGGGATCCCCAGAGATTACGGGATCAGCCAACCTAGACAATTAGTGGACTTCAGGTTCAGTGACACCCTGCCTCAAAAAATAAGTGGCGAACAATTGAAGAAGACATTACACACCACACACAAATAAACAACACTGTGCTTTCTATAATTTATCTATGCTCACTATAAACTGATCAGAAATAATGAACACAAGGATAGAGAAAAGAAGACTATGCAAATGGAGGATAGACTGGAGACAGGGATGCAAACACAAACTAGACAGTTCTGAGATCTCTTTCATGCTGGCCTTGGAGCTGTGTAATTCTTAACTCTAGAGTGGCTAGCAAAAACAGGAGCTATAAGCTCCCTGGACAGCTTTATCTGTCTATCTAGAGTTAACACTTCATCTTTCACACGTTGTTCCTGACCTTGCCTGTGCAAGCATCTAACCTCCAGTACTAGAGCAGATAGACCTACTAGTGCAAATCAGAGCTTTAGAGGAGGGCCTCAGGACAAAATGTCTACTGCAAACTCTGAGGTTGATTTTCAGACATTTATGGACCCCTGAAAAAGCTTAACTTTTTTTTTTTTTTTTGCAGTTTTATCACTCAGTTATTTACTCACTTAACCTAAATTCATTGAGAGCTCAGTAGTTAACAACATGGAACACCCCAATTTAAGTACTTGCTGGTTCTGTGACAGGGTTAAGGTTCATTTTTCTTGTACTTAAATTAAAACTTGGACAATACAACAACTTGGGGGGAAAGGGGGTTATTACTTTACAGTAATAACCCCACCCAGGGAAGTCAGGGCAGGAGCTGATGCAGATGCCATGGTGGATTACTGCTTACTGCCTTGTTCAGCCTGCTTTCTTATAGCACTCAGGACCAGGACCTCCAGTCCAGGGGTGGCACTGCCCATAGTGGGCTGGGCCCTCTCACATCAATCATCAGTCAAGAAAATACACCACAGGCTTGAGCACAGGCTATTCTGCTGAGGACATTTTCTCAGTAGAGCTTTCCTCTTTTAAAAGTATTCTAGTTTGTGTCAACTTGACATAAGCCAACACATATACATATGCCAATAAGGACTCTGTCCACTCTATATGATAATTGTGTATCCTAACTGCAAGTTTTCACCACCAAGAGACCAACCGAAATGATTTCTACTGGCTAAAGCAGATTCCAGGGCATCTAAAGAGACAGATAAATGGACAAACAAATATGATTGAACTAATGTAAATGAACTAAAATAGGCAAATTCACAGAAACAGAAAGTAGCCTAGGGTTACGAGGCTGGGTGTAGAGAAGGATTTCCTAAGAGATACAGGACGTACTTAGGATGATTTAAAACAAAACAAAACAAAACAAAACTTCTGGAAATAGTAAAGGTGGTCACATAACATTATGAATGTAATTAATGTCATGGAATCATACACTTGAAAAATAGCTAAGATGGACTCAGGAGACAGCTTAGTCAATAAAGTGCTTGAGTTTGGTCCCTCAAACTGATTCAGAAAAGAAAAAAAGCTGAGTTTGATGGTTTAAGCGTGTAATCCCAGTGCTGAGAAAGTGGAGACGGGCAGATTCTTGGGGGTTAGTGGCCAGCCAGAGTGGCCTACTCGGCAAGTTCCTAGCAGGAGAGAGATTATCTTAAAAAGCAAGGTTGATGGCTCCTGAAATATGAAACCTAAGGATGGCCTCCAGCCTCCGCACATACACGTGCAAGCATGAGGACTCTAATCTGTCTTTCAAAAATGAGCAAAATGGGAAATTCTGCACTGTGTATGTTTTCCCATGATGATTTTTTAAAAGTATAATTATGCTAGGCATGGTGGTACATGCCTATAATTTTAGCATTTAGGCTACATAGCAAAACTGATTCTCAAAGGAAAAAGGTTTCTGTGGGGGTCTCTGCAAATGCTAGGGTCGGTGGCATAAAATCTCCAGGAGGCAAGGATAACTGGTTTAACTCAGTAGCCAGTGTTGGATCAAACTTCTACAGCAGCAGTTCTTATCCTACGGGTTGAGACCTCACAGGGGTGGCATTTCAGATATCCTGCATATCAGACATTACCATTCACAAAAGTAGCAAAATTACAGTTATTAAGTACCAAAAAATAATTTTATAGTTGGGGTTGACCCCAACATTGAAGAACTATATTAAAGGGTTACAGCATTAGAAAAGTTGAGAACCACTGCTCTAGAGTCTGACATTGGCAGTTTATGTTAGCCATATTTAAGTACAGTGCAAGTTTTGGAAAGAAGTTTCCTGAGGGCTGGAGAGACAGCTCAGTGGTTAAGAGCACTGTCTGCTATTCCAGAGGTCCTGAGTTCAATTCCCAGCAACCACATGGTGGCTCACAACCATCTGTAATGGGATCCGATGCCCTCTTCTGGTGTGTCTGAAGACAGCCAAAGTGTACTCATATAAATAAAAAAAAAAAAAAAAAAAAGTTGTTTCCTGGTAACAATTATCACAATAAAGCTTAAAGCATAACTACATCAAAACTCTTTTGCAAAGTACATGCCACCTCTTCCATAAGAGTGGGTTCTGTAGCTTAAGGGCCTAGGGGAGGATCTGGTGTTATCACAGAGGTTACCAAGCTATACAGTATATGTGACATCTTCCCTAAGGATGGGTTCTATTAACTAAGAAGCGATGCTCAAGATAAAGGCCTAGGGAGAAAGAGTCTGAGATAAACATAATAATAGTCTGAGGAATTCAGGTTTGACGATGCCCCACTGACAGCACAGATCACCAGGCTATTAATTACATCCACTCCAGGCTTTCTGGGCAGAAAACAGCTATCCATTTCTTCCATTGAAGAGACAATCGTGCATGTTTAATATTCCTGGTTTCCCTAGTGCTTATCTGTGAACAAGGACCTAGTACCTTCTGCTCTTAAAAGCTGCAAGAACCTGGGAATGTTGCTTAGTTGAAACTAAATGACACAAGTAAGCAACGAAATAAATACATGAAAAATGATAACAGCACTTACCTGAAAAATTGTAAATGGAGACAATGTTTATAAAATGCCTTGACACCTTCATGATAGTTACTAATGTCTAGCTATTACTGTAATAACTAATTGCAGCAATGATCAATGTAAACTAATAATAATGACATCCAAATGTTATTGCTTTTTATTGATTTTAAAAAGATTTCCTCTTTTATATGTATGAATATTTTGCCTGCCTGCATGTATATGTATTGCCTAGGTGCCTGGTGCCCCAGGGGCCAGAAGAAGGTGCAGGATTCCCTGGAAATAGTTATGTAGTTATGAGTTGCCATATGGGTGCTGGAATATGAACCCAGGTCCTCTGTAGACACAGATAGTGCACTTACTGCTGAGACATCTCTCCAACCCTTATTGTAGTCTACTGTGTGCATGTGAATATGTATGTTGGCTCATATGTGCCACAGAGAATGTGGTGTGTGTGTGTGTGTGTGTGTGTGTGCATGCGCGCGAACATGAGAAGTGGGGAAGAAAGGAGAGATGGGGGTGTGGGGTCACACAAACAAGAAACAGCAGAAAGAAGACTAAAAGGCCAACCATGGTGGTACATTCCTTTAATCTCAGGAGCCAAAGCCAGGCAGATGAGCAATTAAGTCTATACAAAGTTCAATACCAGCCAGAGCTACACCGTGAGTCCTTGTCTTAATTAAAATAAATAAATTAATAATAATAATAATAATAATAATAATAATAATAATAATAGAAATTGAAGACTCTGGTCACCAGAAGAGTTACAGAGAGCTATGCGCTCCTCAGAGCCAAAGGTCTCAGAATCTAGGCTGAGAGATACAAGACAAGTAGCTGCCAAGGATTAAAGGTCCTGATGGCCCTTAGGGAGCTGGAACACCCACAGAGCTAAAGTCTACATAAAGACTGTAACACTAGAGGGTGCTAACTGCTTCTTCTTTTTTTTTTTTTTTAAGATATTTATTTATTTATTTCATGTATATGAGTACACTCTAGCTGTCTTCGGACACACCAGAAGAGGGCATCGGATGCCATTACAGATGGTTGTGAGCCACCATGTGGTTGCTGGGAATTGAACTCAGGACCTCTGGAAGAGCAGTCAGTGCTCTTAACCGCTAACTGCTTCTTCCTGAATCCTGCCCCTGGTTGCAACTGAGGAGCTTTGCCTTGCCCAGGATTTCTATATTTTAGCAACAAGCACGCACGCACACATGCACCACCCCTCTGAATGCATGAATGCATGCAGGAGAGAGCAAAGTCTATCCAGGTTAGTATTTTCTGGTTTGAAAGAACAGGTTGGGGTGGTACAGACCACAGACTGCTAGAATAAAAGAGCTTTTAAGGGGAAATAAGGTAATATGCTCAGTTTTAAACGTAAGTCTGAGCAATGATGAGACAATCATGGAGATGTTTGACAGACAGCTAGAATAAACTAATCTGTAGCTCAAAGGAAGAGTCTACCACTCTATAAACCAGTCTTGCGATAGCACCCGAGCCTTCGGGCAACACCAACTTTTAATAGGTGAACAGAGAAAGCCCTGGAAGGAAACTACAACTCAGAAACTACAGAAGTAGAAGAAAAACAAACAAAAATAAACAGAAATTTTGTAGTAAAGAAAAGCAAGGGAAGCTTGCTTTAAAGAGGAGGGAGGAAGGAAGAGGCTGGTGAGATGGCTCAGTGGGTAGAGATATTTGCCACCATGCCTGAAGACTTGTCATCAAGCCTGATGACCTGAGTTCAGTCCCGGAAAGGAGGAAACCAGTTCCTGCAAGTTGTCCTCTGACATACACATGTATGATTTGATGTGTGCCCACCATAACAAATATGTATTATAAAGGAATGTTTTTTTCAAAAAAAAAAATTAATGAAGGGAAGAGAGGGGGAGGAGGAGGAGGGGAAGTGAGAGGAGGAGGAGTTAGGGAAATAGCTCAGTTGGCAGAGTGCTTGTCCTGGGCTTGATCCTCAGCAATGCATCCGTCACAACAAATGCCTGTAATCCCAGTACTAGGGAAGTAGAGGCAAGATCAGGATGAAGTTCAAAGTCATCCCTTGAAGCCTCAGACACAAGGATCTCTCCTACCCCCTCTTCTCCCAGAAAAAAAGAAAGAAACGAGGAAAGACTTAAGGGGGGGGGGAGAAGGAGGCATCATGGGCATCAACTGACATAGAAGCATCAAATTAAGATGAAGTCTAAAAACAGTCCATTAGGTTTAACAATAAGGAGAGTACCCATAACTACAAGAAAAACAGCTCATTCCATGAGGTTCTTCTTCAACAAAGTTGAAAAAGGTAAGTGACCTGAGCTAATCACTGTGGTACCCAAGATATCGACATACTCCATAGCAGTAAAAGCATTTACTTTGTAATTCAAAAAAATCAGTGGTTAGCTTGGATCCTGCTATATAGTATGGTCTTGAAGCTGATCCCCAGTTGTTTCTCTTAGAAAATAAGAGCTATCGCTCTAAAACTGTTTTCAAATTAAATGAGAAAACCTTAGGGGAAGTTCTTATGTAAAGGACAGAGCACCAGACAGGGGGATGGCTAAAAGTAAAGTGCTTGTTTTGCAAGCATAAGTACCTGTGTTTGACACGAAAATCCAAGTATGACTATATGTTGTTATCCTAGCTCTGGGGAAGTGGAGACAGGACTGACTGACTCCTGGGATTTGCTGACCAGCCAGTCTAGCTGAAAATCAGTGAGCTTGTCTCAAAATCAGAGAGCCTGTCTCAAAAAATAAGGTAGCAAGAAGTTAAGGAGGACAGCCAATACTGACTTATACCCACATCACACACATATAAAGTATGGCTGTCGGATACTCTTAAAAGCTCTGCCAGGTAATCAGAGAGAGAGAGAGACAGACAGGCAGAGAATTGAGAAGGGATCTGGTCACTGAAAAGACTATTTTTGAGTCATACTGACATATCAGATCATTTACTGTATCTGTAGGCTGACAACTTTATTAATTATCAAAGTCTTCTTGCTGATAATCTGAAATATCTTTTTTGCTTGTTCGAAGCAGGATCACTAAGTAGTCCTGGCTGCCCTTTTAGTGAAAAAAAAAAAAAAGGAAGAGGAAGAGAGGAACCAGGAGTTAGGAGTGTCAGATTGTGGATTTTGTTTTGTTTTGTTTGGAGGCTGGCTTTTTTTTTTCCCCTAGTTTTACTGGGGGGTGGGGAGGGATGGACTCATAGCTAGAGCTGGCCTTGAACCCCCAATCCTGCTGCTGCCTCTACCTCCAGAATATAGAGATTATAGGTATGTGCTACCACACTCAACTGAAGTATTTGTAACATTTGGACACATTGTTTGCTACAGTCTGAGACCAGAAAATTCACAAGGCACTGTAACTGGTTCCAGGCAGCATAAGAGTGGGAAGTACCCAGGACAGAATATGGGGAACGGAAGCTGAAACTTTAGTGACTACCTTGTAGTAGAGAGACAGTGAGTACACAGCCCAGAGTAGGATGCCCTAAGTACCAGTACCAGCTCCAACACAGATCATTTCTACAGATCACTGAATTCTCCATCTTTTCATTCATATAATGGTAAGGTAAAGGCTTCATACATTCTTAAATCTTGTAATTATTTTCTAAATGGGTTTGAGACCTGTCTTAGTCAGGGTTTCTATTCCTGCACAAACATCATAACCAAGATGCAATTTGGGGAGGAAAGGGTTTATTCAGCTTACTCTTCTACGTTGCTAGTCATCACAAAAGGAAGTCAGGACTGGAACTCAAGCAGGTCAGGAAGCAGGAGCTGATGCAGAGGCCATGGAGGGATGTTTCTTACTGGCCTGCTGGCCTCTCCTGGTTTGCTCAGCCTGCTTTCTTATAGAACCCAAGACTACCAGCCCACAGATGGTACCACCCACAAGGGGTCCTCCCTCCCTTGATCACTAATTGAGAAAATGCCTTACCGCTGGATCTCATGGAGGCATTTTCTCAACCGAAACTCCTTTCTCTGTGATAACTCCAGCTTGTGACAAATTGACACACAAAACTCACCAAGACAGGACCCACATAGCAAGTTGATAGCAGGCACAGTTACATTTACTACTCTTTGCCTCCTTGTGAAGAAAAATTCTGTCTTAGGGTTTTTATTGCTGTAAAGAGACATCACGACCAAGGCAAGTCTTATAAAGGACAAATTTTAATAAGGGCTGGCTTACAGGTTCTGAGGTTCAGTCCATTATCATCATGGTGGGAAGCATGGTAGTAGCATAGAGGCGGGCATGGCACTGGAGGAGCTGAGAGCTCGACATCTTGTTCTGAATGCAAACAGGAGAAGACTACTATCTTCCAGGCAGCTGGGAGGAGGGTCTCAAAGCCCACCCCCACAGTGACACATTTCCTTCCACAAGGCCACACCTACACCAACAAGGCCACACCTCCTAATAGTGTCTCTCCCTGGGTCAAACATATTCAAACCACCCACAACTTCCAAACTTTTTATTGTGTTTTTCTTGTAGAATAAATATTGAGGCACACAAGTGTAATAACTTATCAGATGTTATCACATAGTGGATTTAGTTTGGGTTTTCTCTTGCAGCACTGGAGATCAAATGCGAAGCCATGTGCATGCCAGGAAAGTAATCTATCTATTGGGCTATGCCTCCAGTTTGCACAGTTCTAGATCTCCATCTCTACATTCCAATCTCTGTTCTCTCAAAGGCATATTCATTACTCTGCTTTACAATAGCCATTAGCTAGGGACTGTACTAGGGCCTTTCACAGACCCATGAACCAACTGCTGGTTTAGGTCATTATCTCATTTTATAGTTGAGAAAAACAAAATTCAGAAAGGTTAAAATAACTCTACCAGTGTGCCACAGCCTATCAGCAGTAGAACTTAGATTCTGGAAGTTACAGATATCAAAACAGAGTTGCTATATCAAACCTAACAAAATGGAGCCCAGAGGCCATGAGGATGGAGTCTGTGTGAATCGATGTCTGTAGTAGGGTGTAGCATAAGAAATTCCTGCATATATGCCTGTTACAGGATTTACTGCAATAAGTACTTCAAATAAGCCAGTTGCATGAGGACTTAACCTAGCAAGAACTATCTCACCAGTGAGCCACATCATCCTCTGCACATGCCCTGTAACCAATGGTCATTGTTTCAAAATCGTTTACACGAAGCTTTGCTTTTTCTTAAAAAGTTCTCCTCTGCCACAAGCTCCCTAAATGCGCCTATGGTCCACTACAGCAAGCGTGTCCTGAATAGAAAGCCACAACCATACTAGCTTGAATAAAAATTCTTTGGCACCTGGAAAGATGGCTCAGTGGTTAAGAGTCTGCTGTGCAAGTATAACGACCTGAGTCTGGCTCCCTGCTACCCATGAGAGGTGGTCGGAATGAGGATGCTCCCATAGGCTCATGTATGTGAATACTTGGTCCTTAGTTGGTAGAGCTGTTTGGGAAGGATTAGGAGGTGTGGGTTTTATTGGAGGATTGGACTTATTAGGAGGTGGGGACTTACTGTCACTGGGGTAAGATTTGGGGTTTCAAAAGCCCAAGCCATTCCTAGCTAGTTCTCTGCCTCATGGTTGTGTCTTAAGATGTGAGCTCTCAGCCACTGTTCCAGCACCACGCCTGCCTGCCACCATGCTCCTTACCATAATGGTGTTGAACTCTAACCTTCTGTAATTGTGAGCCCCAAATAAGTTGCCTTGGTAACAGTGTATTAGCACAGCAATAGGAAAGTAACTAATATACCATACAAAAGCTGGCACAGTACTGGGTCTCTATAATCCTACCATTCTTAAGAGTAAGGTAGGATACAGACATAGGAGAATCCCTGGAGCTTACAAGTCAGCAAATCTGTCATACACAGTGCAGTGGCAAGCAACAGAGAGAAGCTGTTTCAAAGGAAGTAGAAGGCAAGGGCTGGTGACACCTGACATTGTCCTCTGACCTCTATACATATACTGTGGCATGCAAGCACTGTTGAGTGCAAAGCTAAATAAATTAAAAAACAGGTCTGAAGAGATATTAATAGAGCAGTCAAGAGTGCTCCCTATTCTTACAGTATACTGGAGTTTGGTTCCCAGTAGCCATGTTAAGTGGCTCCTAACTACTTTTAATCCCAGCTCCAGGGGATCCAACGTTCTCTGACCTTACTTCAGCACCTACACACATGTAGCATACATACAAAGAAACATAAATATACAGATAAGTAAAAAAAAAAAAAAAATCCTTTGAAAAAGTAAAAGCAAGTCCTTTGCTCGGAGCTTCATCTCTCTGTTTTCATCTCATGTTGACACTCTAGATCCCTCAGAACACATACCAGACCTGTGAGTGACACTTGGATGCTTATTCCATCCGAATATTTTAAGAGAAGAAACAGGGCTCCAGAGAAGGCTCAATGCTTACTGCTTGTGCAGAAGACCAGGGTTCAGTTCCCAGCACCCATATGGAACTCACAACCGTCTGTAACCCCAGTTCTAGGGTATCTAATGCCAGAAGAGAGACTCCGAGGGCAGCAGGCACACATGCAGTACACATACATACATGGAGGCAAAACATTCACGCTTTTTTTTTAAGGAAAGGAAAGGGAAGTATATATAAATCTTAACTACATTCCAAAATTGTACCAACAAACCTTTTTCTGAAGCTTCTGGGAAAAAAGTCCTATCACTACCCACTGCTAAAGAGAACCTAGGAAAAAGGTGTTCAAGTGTGCTGGACTGACTATCTGTTGTGGGCAGCTTGGGCTGCCAAATTAAAAAATGCTGCTAGTTAGGTGAACTTCAAAATATACATTTACTTCTCAGATCTGGAGGTCAGCAGTCCCAGGTCAGGACGCCACAGTGAGTACTGGAGAGGGTTCTTTCTGGCTTGCATGGCTATCTTCTTGCTGTACCCTCAGGTAGCAGAGTGAACTCTGGGATCTCTTCTCATACGAACCCTAATTCCACCATGAGGGCCCCACCCTCATGACCTCACTTAACCTCCAAAGGCTCCATCTTCTATTACTAACATCCTATTGGAAGTTAGGCCCTCAACATACACGTTCTTGGAAAAACACACATACCTAACCCATGACACAATCTACAGGTAAACAACTCAAAGCACACGGCATACTGTATTCTCCCGTCACTTTCTTAAGATGTTCAGCTATGTAGCAAGAACAATGTCTCCAAGAATTTCTCTGTAAAATGCTGAGCTCAGTGTTAAGCAAAGGCCTTTTCAGAAAGAGAGGAAACGGGGAAATGTCAATTGACTAGAAGACAGCTGCTCACCACAACACAACATATCCCAGAGTTGTACAGTATTTCCAATCTTACGCTTCAGACAGAATTTCACTCCCCTCTCATAACCCACCTCCTTTGAAACAGGTAACACCACAATGGGCTTGACTTCCTCTACATTTTTGTTTGCTTGTTTTGAGACAGGATGTCTCTCTGTAGCCCTGGTTGTCCTAGAGCCCACCATGTAGATCAGGCTGTACTCACAGAGATCCACCTGCCTCTGACTTCTTCCACTTTTGCTCCCATGAACCCCCATCCTCCATCACTGAACTACAGGTCGCTAGCCATTTCTAGAGTCTCAGAGAAAAGGTTCCTTATTAAGAAAAAATAGAAAAGACAACCTCTCCCTTAGTATATTGTCCTGATTGGGTTTTTATTTTATTAGAGTATCTGAGAAGTGTTGATTCTGTGCACTGTGTATTCAGATGCTGATTTCTATGCCCAGACATCTGGTCGTAGTCTAGACAATGGCACGATCAAGCATCTCTGGTCTCAGTGTTATGTAAAAATTATTTTCCATCACCTCTGGTTAATACAGTGCTGTTTCAGCCAATAGCTGGGCAGGATAAGAGAATAGGGCAGGACTTCTGATCCCAATCAGAGGGTCCTGGAGACAGACAGGGAGAGAGAAGAAGAGGTGGAGAGACCATGTAGATGGACCAGGAGGATTCACCATGAGGCTGAGATCAGAGAGCAGCCATGAGGATACACATGGACTAGAAGGAGCCAGGGCAAGACTGGATGGCAAACAACAGGGCATTTTGCTGGGTAGTAGCAGCCCAGTCGTGTTAGAATAGCTAAGCATAGTGCCAGGAGCCTGTTAATAAAAATACCAAGTCTCTGTGTCATTTACTCAGGAGCTAAAATGGGCTAGAGCAGGTTAAGAAATGCACCGCGGTTATCTGGGAGCAAAAAGGATGTAAGGGGCCCTAAGAGTTACCATTGCAGAGAAGAGGGAAGTACAGCTGAAAAAATGCCTCCCAAAATTGGCCTGTAGGTGAGCTTGTGGGACATTTTTCTTAATCAGTGAGGCCTCAGCCCATTGTGGGCAGTGCTGACCCCTTCCCCCAATTGGAGCATCCTGTGTTGTGTAAGAAAGCAGGCTGAGCAGGGCAGTGGTGGTGCGCACCTTTAATCCCAGCACTCGGGAGGCAGGGGCAGGCGGATTTCTGAGTTCAAGGCCAGCCTGGTCTACAGAGGGAGTTCCAGGACAGCCAGGGCTACACAGAGAAACCCTGTGTCAAAACAACCAAAAAAAGAAAAAAGGAAAGAAAGAAAGCAGGCTGAGCAAGCCATGGGAAACAAGCCACTAACTGCAGCCCTCCATGGCCCCTGCTTTGGTTTCCACCTCAAGTCCCTGCCCTGACTTTCCTCAGTGATAGATTGTGACCGGAGAGTTTAACCCTTTCTCCCCAAGGTGTTCCTTGTCAGGAAGTTTTCTCACATCGTTATCTTTAGCTGCTAGGAAAGTAGCACGTCTTTAAAACAGACCAACTTGCTTATTATACATACTATAAACTCATAAAATTTGAGTTCAAGTCTTTCTGTACCCTTTAGAAGCTGTAACTACCAGACAAATCATGTGGCTCAAGTTAAACTATCACAATTTCTTTATCTGCAAAGTAGAGCATTATGAAATTTAACATTAATAGTAAATAATTTATGTATTACTTAGCATGTACTTGCCAAATGGCAAATAAAAGCCTTTTGGCATAGTCATTAATATCACCAGTAATAAATATTTAATGTACATCTCACTTCAATCCTCCATTTCCAGCCATATACAAGAAAAGATAACTTGAAAATCTGTTTCCTGTACAAACTCTTCAGAAGCTGGGTACAGCATGGCAAGCATTTTATTCTTAGACAAAGGAGATACTTAAGAAAGAAAATGAAATCCTTAGGGACCAATAAGAAAAAGAAAAGAAAAACAAACAGGAAATCTAAGTAATGAGCCAACGACATTAGGCTGTGTCGGTCCTGACCATCAAAGAAACTGATTTTTGCCAGGTGGTAGTGGCACACACCTTTAATCCCAGCACTCAACAGGCAAAGGCAAGTGGATTGTGGGGCAAGTGGACAGAAGACCTGGTAAGGTTTAAGCAGTTGAAAAACCATGGGAATTCTCATAATTTGAATGGCAGGCATTGAAACCAGCTCCTGGCCAGGGTCTACCTGACCTGGAAAACGTAACCATGACACCCACTGAGAGAACCATGACAACCAGTCACACAGCATAAAAACCTAGAGTTCTCCATGCTAATGAGGTATCTAGATAGGCCCCAAGTGTTTAGCCAATGAACTTCCCTTCCTGGGCATCCCTACCTGCAAAAGGTATTTAATCCCTGATGTATCCCAAGTAAGACATATGCATGAACAACCTCCATAAAAATAAAACAGTTTGGCAATAAAAAGTAAAGAAAGGACCCTCTCCTTCATCAAGGATCTGACATGGGGTGGAGGTGGGAGATGGTAAGTGGGGGGAGGGTAGACCTTTGTTGTAAAGACTGCCTAAATCTCCTGGAGAAGGCCTCTCTTCCAGTCCCTCCATACTTTTGACACTCACTAGGAGACAAACTGGATTCTATCCTGTCCTGGGCTCAGCCATCCCCTTCCTGCCTGGGACATAGGGGGAGCTCAGACTCTCGGACCCCTGTTCCTAACTCCCTTGGTCCTTAGCAGCATCTGAGTACACATGAGGTTGAGAATCACAGCATCTGTCCCAGCCTCCGCTGTTTCTCACCCAGGGAAATACAGGCTGGGATTTCTATCACAGATGGCGTTCTGCCTTCCCTGAGTGACATGCTAGCAGAGCTCCAGCATTCCAGCAGCAAGGAAGACACACAACCCAACAGTGGGTCTCTGAATCCAAGGCCAGCCTGGTCTACAGAGAGATCTTCAAGACAGCCAGGACTACACAGAGAAACCCTGTCTTGTGAAACCTAAACGAACAAACAAATAAGTAATATAAGAGATTGGTGTGTATAGACACTAAGGTTAGGAAATAAGAATATTGAAAGGCTCTGGCAGGCCTGAGCATAGCAGACATGGGAAAGGCAGTTTCTGCCCTTTCCCTTTCCCTCTCCTCCTTGCTAAAAACCGTTAGACTGCATTCCTAAAGCTAGTCCCCAAGGTCTACTCCCTTATTTGGCCGTTTCTTCCTCCTGAGGCTGACTACAAAGGTCCAGCTATCAGAATATTTAAGTCCAGCTATCAATACCCCCTCCCCTTTGGCTTCCCTAAATAACCTGACCAACTAAAATTAAACATCTCCTCCAAACACGGGGTTTCCCCTTTTCCCTTATAAACTGCCATTTGCCTATGGCCCACATTGGTCTCCTCTCTATCCAAAGGCAGTCCTTTGTCCTTCTGGAATAAACACCCCCCCTCCCTTGTCCCTTTCTCCCTTCTGCCTCATCTCCTATCCCTTATCTTTCTCCCTCTGAGGCAAATTAATTTCTTTTGTGCTGAGAACTTGGTTTTGCTGTGCTCTGTGGGATCTGCTCCTTTCAGATATGTATGGGCCCTCAAGAGGATTGAAACCCAAATTTCCCTTCACAGAGATGGGACCCACTCTGGTATGGTGATACATATCCCAGAAAAACAGTAATCCCAGTGCTTGGGAGGTGGAGGTAGAATTCAGAGTTCAAAGTTAACCCTGAGCTACACAGTTAAAGGGCAGTTGGGGCTATATGGCTCCTAGTCCCACCATACTAAAAGCAAAGACAAGCTGGAACCTTAAGAGTCTTATTGTCAGTCTAGGTAAAGTAAATGAATAAAACAAAAGTACAATCATATAACAGGAAAATGAAGGCAGGCAGGGTTGGCTCACACCTTTGATCCCAGTGCTCGGGAGGCAGAGACAAGTGGAATCTCTGTGAGCCTGGTTTACAAAGTTCCAGGACAGCCAGGGCCTCACAGTAAAACCCTGTCTTAAAAACACCAACAAGAAACAAAACACAGGAAAATGACTTTAAAAAGAAAAGTCTATGATTTTGAAAGTTTAGTCTAGGTAAAATGTAATATGGCGTGTATGTTAGATAAGCTACCTGCAGGGTTCTAAACTCTCCAGCAGAGAAATTGAAATTTCAGGATAATAATATTCACTGGTTAGTAGATACACAAAAAATTCTTCTCTCCCTGTAAAGTATAAATTATATAATTTAATTCTTGCAATCATCCTATTAAATATCGATAGATAATGTTTTCTCAGTTTACAAAACAAATTACATTTAAGGAAGTTAAGCAATTGTTTAAAGTCATCCAGGTATTCACTGACAGCTAAATTTTTAACTCGGCTGTTCATTTAATTAAAATGCACTGCACTGCCAAATTCTTTTTTTTTTTTTTTTTTTTTGAGACAGGGTTTCCTCTGTATAGCCCTGGCTGTCCTGGAACTCATTCTGTAGACCAGGCTGGCCTCGAACTCAGAAATCCACCTGCCTCTGCCTCCGAGTGCCAGCATTAAAGGCATGAGCCACCATGCCCGGCCTACACTGCCAAATTCTACCATGAGCCCAGCAAAGACAAAGTTTGTTCCCTTTTCCAAAATAACATGTTGCCTGATCCTTTTCGTGCAAATCAACAAGTGTAACTGTTTCCTTCCTTCTCAAGCTTAGCTATCCCTAAGAATGAAGTTAGCCAGAAAGGCAGCATGCCAAAACAGCTTAGTTGCCTCTGGCAAAAGAATTTACTTTACTGGGAACACCCTAAACTGGGAAGGAAAAAAGCAACAAGCTTCCTCCCTGAGCTAGGTCTGTCCCATGTGTCTTGACTACTGGAAATAATTTTATTAAAATAAACATACAATAGAGCTCAAAGTATTTTATTATGAAGATTAATAAGAGCAAGAGGGTTGTAACAAACGCAACAGGTGAAGCTGGAAGTTAGAGATTACTGCTACAACCCTATCAAACCGAACATCCAATATAATTCAGAGTATTATTTGGATGTATATTATTGAGACCTGTTTTATTAACTTAAAAACATAAACAGCTGAGGCTGAGTGTCTAGCTCAGGGTAAATATTTGTTAGTATGTGCAAAGCTCTGGATTTAATCCTTACCACAACACAACCAATGGAGAGATAGCTAAGCAGTTAAGAATGCTGATTTAAGCCGGGCAGTGGTGGTGTACACCTTTAATCCCAGCACTTGGGAGGCAGAGGCAGGCGGATTTCTGAGTTCGAGGCCAGCCTGGTCTACAGAGTGAGTTCCAAGAGAGTCAGGGCTACACAGAGAAACCCTGTTTTGAGAAACAAAACAAACAAACAAACAAAATGCTGATTTAACTAAGCATGGGGATACAAACCTTTCATCAGAAGCAGGGGGAATCTCAAGGCCATCCTGGTCTACACAGAGAGTTCCAGAACAGCCAGAGAGCTATACCATGAGATCTTATTTTTAAAAATACAAAGAAAACCCTGCTGGATGTGGGAAAGCACACTTTTAATTATAGCGCTTGGGACACAGAAGCAGGCAAATCTCTGAGTTTGACAACAATCTCAAAAGCCAGGGATATGCAGAGAGACCCTGTTTCAAAAAGAAGGGCGAGAAATAGAGCAGGAGGAGGAAGAAGAGGAGGTGGAGGTGGAGGTGGAGGTGGAGGTGGAGATGGAGGTGGAAGTGGAGGTGGAGGTGGAGGTGGAGGTGGAGGGGAAGGGAAGGGAGCCAACTTCAGACAACAGGCTCTCTGCTCTTTGAGACACCTTCACTCACAAAAGGAAGCATTTAAACAGAACTGACATAGTTCACAGCTTCCATTCTGCCAGTGGCTCAGTGTAGAACAAAGCTCTCCCATTCTCCGATTCCCACTACCAAAACTTTCAATGACTTTTCCTCTTCAACACTTCTTTTGTATGGTCAAGAGCTGGCTATATAATCTTATTTGTGTGTGTGATGGGGGATTGAACCCAGCACTTTCTCACATTAGGTCTGATTCTACCAGTGAGCCATAGCCTCCAAACCTGGCCATACCTTGTAACAATGTGTTTATTCATAAGATTACCTATCTTGATTTCTAATCAATATTTTTGAAGGCTTATGATATGTAAAATACAAGCTAGATACCTTCAGATACCTTTTTTTCCCCACTCAGTTCTACTGCTGCATATCCTACCTGCTGTTACTTATAAATAAGAGTAACTATTATCAGGCACTTACTTTATGCCAGGTAGTATATGCTTGCCTCAAACTCATAGAAATATTTCAAGTCTCCCAAGTGCCAGAATTGTAGGTGTGAGCTACCATGCTTAGTTTAAAAATTGATTTCTTGAGGAATAAGATGAGATAGTCAGAGAATAACAACATTCCAAACACAACATACATAAAAACATAGAAAAGGCTACACTGGAATGTAAGAATGTAAAAGGTCAGTCTTCAGAATCAACTGACTTGGGTTCAATTAACTAATTTTGTTTGCCTCTGCACTGTCCACTATGACTATAATTTTCTCATCTGTGAAATGGTGATAATAAGCTACATTGCATGGGATTTACCTTAAAATGAAAGTGAGGGCCCAGAAAGATGGTGCAGCCGTTAAAGGCACTGGTTACAAAGCTTGATAACCTGAGTTTTATTCCCCAGAACCCACATGGTAGAAGGAGAGAACCAACTACAGGAAGTTGTCCTCTTCCAGGCATGTACCATGGTGAGCATGGTACATCACACACACACACACACACACACACACAGAGTAAAGTCCCATAAATAAATAAATAAATAAATAAATAAATAAATAAATGTAAAATAAGATACTTAAGGTGCCTACCACAGGCCAGGACCATGACAAGTACTCAGTAAGTGTTAACTTCTCTCCATCTTACTTGTTAATAATTCAATAACTAATTCTTTAACCACGAAAGTTACTTCTACTGGAGGGCATGTTGGCACACACCGTTAATCTCAGCATTCAGGAAGCAGAGGCTAGTAGATCTCTGTGAGTTCCAGGTCAACCTGGTCTACACAGTGAGTTCCAGGATAGACAGAGCTTCATAGTGAGACTGTCTGTCACCTCCACTTTCACCATCATTGACCTTAGATACACCTTTTACAGCTTCTCAAGCTTTGCTAAGGCTTTTGGAGCCCTGTAGTAAATTGTAAAGTCACTCAGCAAATTAGATCCATTCATGGAAGAGGGGTAACAATGGGTAATGGGAGTAAAAACAATTAAAATTCACTAAATAAATATAAAAATATAACAAAAAATAACTGAAAAGCAATAACAATCCATTCTTCTACTACTCACCAGTGTAGGCCATGTTCTTAGGGTTGCCATAAGGAGCCCCAGGTTGCACGGGGCTGTAAACGGGGTTCATTGTGGAAGACTGGGGATCCTACAGAAAAGACAGACAACAGCATTGATTAATTGCTCATTCCCTGTGACATCATCATCTCTCCTAATCTCTTCTAAAGTCTTCAGTTATGCTCAAAGGGAAGCATCATGGTATAGGAACAAAAGGACTAAATGGAGTATATTCTTTCCCCATTTGACAGATGAAGAATGAAAAAGCAGAGAAGTGATAGAACTTGTTTAATGCCAACTCAGCCATTTTAGGTTCAGTTTAATATTAGTACCAGTATTGGACAGAGAGTTCTGACATTAATGTGGCCCTGGCCAAGTCACTTTGTCTCTTCGGACTTCAATGTCAAAATGTTAATTGATTAGTTGACTTCTGAGGTCCTTTCTCTTTCTAATGATGCTAACTCACAAGTTGGAAAATGATACAGTGTTTCAGTTTACCAAGAGAGCCTAGGTGTCTGATGGTGAGCACCAAGACCAAGCCTGCTGGAAGGAAGAAACAGCAAGTGTCTTGCCCACCCCTAATGCTTGAAGAAGATAAGATAAAAGCTACAAACAGCTGTAAAGAAAAGGGGGAGGAATTTTTATTAAATTTATTTGTGCGCTCATGCATGCATACATGTACAGTGCCATGTGGAGATCGGGGACAACTTGCAGAAATTGGGTCTCTTCTTCATTATGTGAGCCCCAGGGATAAAACTAGGTTGTCAGATTCAGTAGCAAGCATCTCTAGCTACTGATAACACTGAATATCTCAAGCAAAAAGAGAAACATAGCCAAGACTTCCTACCAAATTTATTCAAGGGAAAGAAATAAACCTGGAAATTTGTGTGCAATAACTATCACCTACACAAGTGCTCTGCTAATTATCTTAATGAAGAACATTCTCCATTCTGATTAATGGAAAGCCTGCCATTAAGCTCTATTAACCAGACAATTTGTCCCATCTTGTTTAGACAGCCATATCTTATACATAAGCCAACACATGTTTGAATACGTGTCTCCAAATATATTACTTACACTCCATAAAATCAAATAATTCTCTCCTAACTAGGTTTACATGATAGATGGGCAATTTTTTAGGTCATTAACTTTTGTTGCACCTCAGGATACGGAAAAAGTTAAATGCTGAAGGCAGGCAGTGAACATCTGGCTTGATGACAACGGCTCTGTGATTAATTAAGTCTGTTCAGGGTTCTGGAATGAAAGGTGGAGAATTGATGGGTTCCCAAGGACAGGACACTGGGACTCTCAAAACAGGCAAACAGGAAATGCCACTATTCATTTCAGAGTCTAGAACTTCCATAAATCTGCCCGACGCAAAGCCCTGGCAAACAAAGCTAGGATTAACAGGGTCATGACACTCATCTACAAATTGAAGCTACAACTTGAGGATATATTAAAGAGTGTATTCTCAGCTCAATTTAGGGGGGAAAAAAGAGCCAACCAGGCTGAGAATTAAACTCTGATGTTAAACTTACTAACTGTAAAGTGATATGCAGATATAAACAGTGATGGTGTGTGACTATAATGCTCCTGTGCAGATAACACAGATGACTGCTTAAATACTTTCTCTAACATGGACCTTCTCCTTAACCAGTTCTCTGCCTAATAAGTCAGTGTTAAATAAGACTGTTAAAATGCTGTCGTGACTTGATAGTAGTATCCACTAAAAAGCATGTGCAGGAAACTTAATGGCCGCCGTAACAGTGAGAGGTGGCGTGTTTAAGATACCATGGGGGAATCCACTCTCACGAGCTGATTAATGCTGTTATACTGGAACAGGGCTCCCCATAAAAGGATAAAAGAGGTCTCTAGGGCCTTCTCTCTACCCTCTTCTTCTGTTCTTCTACCATGCAGTGGCACAGCAAGAAGGCCTTGCCAAACACGTGCACCTCATTACTGAACTTCCCTGCTCCAGACCTGTGAGCACATACATTTTTTCTTGTTACAAATTACCCAATCTGTGGCATTGTTACAGCAGCATGGAACAGACTAAAACATGTGCTGGGCAGCACAACTGGCCCTGTAAACATCTGCACACTCTCCTACTGAGAACACACCCTGTGCTGCTGCTGACTGGACAGAATGTGAAACATTTTTATAGTCAAAGAAACTCATCAGCTGTGAAACAGGTCTCCTGCTGCTCCAAACTGAGAGCCCCAGACAGACATGGAAGACCATGACATGGACATAACAACATCAATTCAATCCCAACCAGTAAATGATAGAAAAGAGATCTGCCAGGGTCTAATATTTGGAATAAACCAGGTAAGGTGAGGGGAAGCTATAATCCCAACAGTGGGGAAGCTAAGGGAGAATTGCTGTGAATTCAAGGCTGGACTGGGCTACACAGTAAGATTCTGTCTTAAAAGTAAACAAACAAACAAGCAATTAAAAGACAGTCACTTCTAGGGAAGCTGCTGAGAGCAGAGTCCCCAGCTTCCCAGGGATTATCCCTTTGTAAGAGAAGCTGTATACTAGTCATGATGTCACACAGACATCTAAACCACAAGTTCTAGTGTCTTCAGGTTCAAGTTCTGCAATTACCACACAAAACTGAAAGCCACAGGCAAGTGTCATAACCGCTCTCAGTTGCCTACAGTCTCAAAATGGAAAATAATACTATATAACAGGTTTTTTTTCAAAAATAATGAGTTTATTGAGGTAGAATTTACATATAGTAAAATTCACTCTTTTAAGGAATATAGTTCTGAGCCCTAAAAAATTGTGCTCAATTATATAAATAACTGCAATTCTATAATCAAAATGCAAATGTTTCCATCACTTCCAACTACATCTCTTTTGGTCAGTCCCCTGCCTTTCTCCTAGTTCCTAAAGATAACTGATCTACTTTTGTCATTTTAAGGATTTTCTGTATAGATTGGGTATTATACATACAGTTCTTTATCAGGTAGCTAACTAAGTAACATTATTTTAGATGAGATTAAAAGGAACTACTGGGAAAAAACCTAATAATCATAAAAATTAGTGGAGATGTACATTTTTTGAATCTTCATCTTTATCTAGATGGACAGTCTAAAGTAGTGCTATCCAATAAAATGTTTCATACTGATAGAAATATTTTAAAGATTTATTTATTTATTATATGTAGTGTATGTACCTGAGTGAATTTATACGGACCATGTGAATGTAGTACTCACGGAAGTCGATCAGAGGACATAGAATCCCCTGGAACTGGAACTATAGTGGTGAGCTGCCTGATGTTGGTACTGGGAACTAAACCCAGGTCCTCTGAAAGAGCAGTAAGTGCTCATAACTGTTCAGCCATCTCTCCTGCCACAGTGGAACAGTTGGGATGTACTAAAAGGTAGACCACTGTTGGCCTAGCATACCAAGCTTTAGATTTGAGTTTGTGTTCCATGTCCCTCCCCAAACCCTGCACTGAGGGAGGGAGGAAGGGTCTAAACAAGGAGGGATCTTGTTTCTGTATTGGCTATTAAGCTCCTGAAACACAGCCTCAAGACATGCAGATAAAGCACTTTATGTATGTGAGTGCTCTACCTGCATGTACACCTGCATGCCAGAAGAGGGCATCAGATACCACTATAGATGGCTGTGAGCCACCATATGGTTGCTGGGAATTGAACTCAGGACTTCTGGGACCGCAGACAGTGCTCTTAACCGCTGCACCATCTCTCTGGCCCCAGGTATTTCTGTTTTATTTAATAGTTACATATTGCCATCTGTTCAGAACAGTATTTCATTCAGAAAATGTATTTGTATGTATATATTTTACAAAAGTAGCATTGAGCCATACTTGAAAGGTTCTTTAGACATCTAAGTATTTTCCCTATATCACCTGTATCATAAACTACAGGTAAAAGAATTCAAGAGTTTGAAGTAACCACATTCAGCTAAATGAACAGTCTCCACTTTACCAATGAAAAATGAGTTGGAAAAAGGACAAATGAACCATGCAAGACCATAAAGCAAACAGAAGGAAAAGTTTAGAATAACACCCAAAAAGTCCAAAAGCTAAAAATATAAACCCCAAGGTTCATAATCTTGAACTGGCAATAACTTCCCAGATAAGTTACTGAAAGCACAAAACAAACAAACAAGGCAAAGAAAATAAATTGGATTTAAGTAAGCAATTGTTGTTGATGTTTATTATTATTATTATTATTATTACTGTTAAAGAGGAACTACCAGCCAGTGTGGTGGCAAACCCCTGTAATCCCAGTAACTCAAAAAATTTAGGAAAGAGGATCTAGAGTTCCAGGCTAGATTGGGCTGTGTATTTAATATGACTCTGTATTCAAAACAACATAAAAGCTAGGGCTACCGGTACAGGGCTATAATCTCAGCTACTTGGGAGGCTGGGGCAGTAGGATCACAAGCTAGTCTGGACTACAGAGCAAGTTCAAGGCCAGCTCTGGAAACTTAATGAAAGACTCAGTCTCAGAAAGTAAAAAGAGGGCTGGGATATAACTCAGTGGTAGAATACTTGCCTGCCTTGCTTGATACCCAAGGTTCAATCTCTGTACCACAAACAAAACAAGATCACCATCAGGAAAAGCAAAAAGTTACAGAATGAAAGAATATTTTCAAATTATATACTTGCTTTTTTTTTTTCTCTTTGAAATAGGGCCTCCTGTATCCCAGCCTGGCGGGACTCAAAGAGCCTGTGTAGATGATCTGAATTTCTTTTTTTTTCAGATTTATTTATTTATTTTATGTAAGTACATTGTAGCTGTCTTCAGACACACCAGAAGAGGGCATCAGATCTCAATACAGATGGTTGTGAGCCATCTGGGAATTGAATTCAGGACCTCTGGAAGAGCAGTCAGTGCTCTTAACCACTGAACCATCTCTCCAGCCCCAGATGATCTGAATTTCCGATCCTGCCTCTACAGCCCAAATGTTAGAATAACAGGTGTGCATCATCACGTCTGGTTTTTAAATTAGAGGTCTAATACAGGGTTTGCATATACAACGTGCAAAAAATGTATACAGCTCAATAGTACAAAAACAACCTCATTTTAAATGTATTTATTTTATGTGTAGGAATTTTTCAGCTGAATGTGAACATGGGCACCACCTGCATGCCTGGTACCTGTAGACGTCAGAAGACATCAGATCTCCTGGAACTGAAGTTAAAGGTATCATAAGGCATCATGTGGGTGCTGGGAATAGATCCGACCTGGGTCCTATGCAAGAGCAACACAGTGCTCCAACTACTGAGACATCTCCCCAGCCTAAGACAACCTAAGCTTTCAAGTGAGTAGAAAATCTAGCTCTGCTAAGAAGATTTACAAATGGCAAATAAACACGAAAATATGCAAATCAAAATCACACTGAAAGGTCACATCAGTCTGGCTGTACTAAACAAAGAAAGATAGTAGGGCAGGAATACGACTTAGTTGGTAGAACGTCTAGCATGAGGAAGCCCTGGGCATCGTATACATTGGGTATGTGTTACACAGAAGTATCTTCCAAACTAAAAGGGAAGAACAGAGAGGTTCATGGGACTAAGGAGGTAAACAAACTGCCTGTCAGCGAAAGCTGAAATTTGTAAAATTCACAAGAGCTCTTCTCAAGAGTTAAAGAAGGAGAGGAGGAGGAGAATGACTAACCGGCTGCAGAAAGGTATCTTAGAATCTGCTGCAAGTTGTGTAAAAATTCCAGGGACACGGCTTTCCTGAGTTGTCACTGTGTGGGCTGGGATTTTTAGTAATAAAACCGTCTTTGACTCTCATTGCTGTCAGTATCCCCTCACCTATAACTCTGGTTAAGTCCTAGGATATCCAGGGCTACACAGAGAAATCCTGTCAGGGTGGGGGTGGGGCAGGGGTTTTTTTGTTGTTGTTTGTTGGTTTTTGTTTTTTGTTTTGGTTTTGTTTTGGTTTTGGTTTTTTCGAGACAGGGTTTCTCTGTGTAGCCCTGGCTGTCCTTGACCTCACTCTGATGGCAGGGTTTAAATAATAAAAAGAAGATGAAATGTAACTCACTGCCGGGATTTGCCTAACACATGCAGGGCCCCAAGTCCAATCCCATCCTGGGGTAAATACTGTGAAACAATCCAGTTAGATGGATGGAGCAGAACTGATTAGGTTCTGCTTGATAAATGCAACTGAAATGCTCTGCAGATCTTCTGGCAAGGCTCCTTTCCGCCCTCTTCTCCCTAGACTCTTTCCTGCTGCCTAGAAGGAGGACATGATGACTGGAATTACGCAGCCTTCTTTTCCTTGACCTTGAGAATAAATGCCTTCAGACAAGGATGGCAGAAGCTTTGGTTTCACAGAACAACCATTTCAGTCCTGAACCGCACACTTCTGTACTTCTTATGCATGACTAAAAAAAACAAAACAAAAACACCCCCCCCCCAAAACCCACTATAATTATTAATTTTTTTTTTTTTGTCCAAAATGTGTTTATTGGGAAGGTTCCCACTCATCTTGAATCAGGGGCTTTCAGTGCTGCTTCCTTCTGAAGGAGCATCCTTCTGTCAGCCTTGCTTTTCCACCTATAGGCTGAGAGAGGACAGTGGAGCAGCCAACACACAAGACTACCATTTGTGCATGGCTAAAGACCGTGGTGATTTTATAGCATCCTGGGCATTTCACATCCATAAAGTAGGAATTGGGGCTCTGCACCAGGCGCTTTTTCTTGTGTTTCCTCTTCTCCTCTTCTAGAGAGGGAGGAAGGAGATCCTTTGCGAGAGGCATGTTCTCGTAGGGAGGTCGTCACCGCCGGAAAGGCAAAATTTTTAAATTACATTTTATTTGTGGAGGGGAGAAGCACACGCCACAACATAAATGTGGAAAGCTAGAGGAAACCGTACAAGAGTCAGTCCTTCCCTCCACCACAGAGATAGGTCCTGAGCCATCTCACCAGCCCCAAATCCTGAACCTTTTTTTTACATTTATTTATCCTTCGTTCATTTGTTTACTTTGTATGGGGTTCTGGGAGCATGTATGTATGTGGAGGTCAGAGAATGACTTGTGGGAGTCTGGTTTTTCTCTCCATTGTGTAGGCTCTGAGGATGGAACTCAAGTTGTCAGGTTTGACAGCAAGCACCCACTAAACCAGCTAGCTGGCTCCAAATCCTACACTATCAACAGCCCCCCTCCCCATTTCTGTTTTATGTAGCTAAACCTAATTCTAATTAATAAGAGGAAGAGAGGGAAGTTTCAAAAGAATGGGTCATTGATCTGTGTTTTGATGAGCGACAGGAATTCTCCATGGAAAATAGGAAAAGGAAAGATTGTTTGTGAAATTACACAAGAAAGTCAGACATTCAGAGAGTCCTGAGTAGTTCTGCAATGGCCATAATCTGAAGGAAATCATGACAAAGATATTAACACTCACACCCCCATTTCTCAGTTGTGTCCACTCAGGTCTTAGAAGAACTGATGGCTAGACTCAGTTACATGACATCATGACCCCAGAGCTCTCTGAACAGCTCTGAACTCCCTGCGGCTGTTAGCCTGATTCTCTTCTCCCTGTGACCCTTCACACATGGAGATCAAGAAACTTTATGCTTTATATTTACTACTAAATTCTTAGGGAAAAAAGCCTGGCAAAAAACATTTGTTGGGTGGATAAATGAATAAAGTGAATAAAAGAAACATTTTATTCAAATTTAATGGCCCAACTTTATTTTGTTTGTTTAGAAGCAGGGTATTGCTATATAGTCCTGGAACTCAATATGAACCAGGTTGGCCTTAAACTCAGAGATCTACCTACCTCTGCCTCCCACCCAAGTCTAGTGTTATAGGTGAGATGTGTGGCATCACACATGGCTTCAATTCCATTTTAGATATTAACCGTTTTCTTACTAAACTGAAGAAAACAGTTCCAGTAGGTTTTTCCCTATTCTATCAGTATGATTTACAAAGAAGCCCAGATTTTATAGTAGCTATCTGTTTCTATTGTTTTATCAAATGTAATCAGACTACACAGATTTCTGCATTTTAAAGTTCTGTACTCCGCATTTCATTAGAAAATGCTTTAATTTAAAGATGAAATAGAGAATTGTGGTTTCTACAAATCTGACAAAGGAATCTCAATATGGGAACGGCTTTTACATTTAACAGAAAGATCTTTTCATGCAAAAGTTCAACAACTGACTTTTGTACCTCCCTATAAAGGAGACGCTCATCTGCAAAATGTCAAATTCCAACTACCACAGCCCATTAAAATAACTAAGAAAATGGCTTTTTATCTCATCAAAAACAGGCCAAGGGCTGGAAAGATGAAAAAATGCAAGCATGAGGACCCAAGTCTGATCCTATAAATCTGGGCATGGCCACACATGCATCTATAAACCCAACACTACCAGCATGGACAAGTACTGGAGCAAAAGAATCACCAGGGCTTGCTGGCCACTAGGCTCGTTCCAAGTTCATCGAGAAACCCTGTCTCAAACGAATGAAGGGGGGAGTGACAGATGGGTGTACCTGAAACCCTCCCGACTCCACACACATGCATGGCATATGTGTCTCCCTCTCCCAGGACCCTGCTGGGTGGGGGAGACACACCACAGGCAACTAACTGTTTATCCAGCAAATGCTTTTGCAAATGATACAAAATCTTCGCAAGGTTATGGGATTTTAAAAAGAATGAACAAGTTTTATAGAGAGCCTCTCTAAACACAGAATTAATTATTCATTAAAACAAAACAGCCTCAGCAGGTAAAGCTCTGCTGCCAAACCTGAGAAGCTGAATTTGATCCCAGGAACCCATATGGTATAAGGAGAAAACCAATTTCTGAACATTGTTCTCTGACCTTCACACATACATCATCGTGCGCACATTCACATATTAAGTAATAAATAAATATAAAAAAAATTCCACGGTACAGAAGCACTTCAGATTTACTATGTGCGAATTCTCTTGTTTAAGAGAGTTCATCTTTTACTGGAGAGACAAGTGTATAAGGTCTACTATAATTTCACCATAATACAGTTGCTGTAATACAGTGCAGCCCTTGAAACACAGAGATCAAGAGAAGCCTCCACAACATGTTGTGTTTATAAGGCGGGTACAGGGTTAACAATGATCTTTTTGCAGGTATCTTAAAAAACAAAATCAAACAAACAAAAAAAGAGTTCATTTGTTTAAGGTGCTACACAATGAAAGCTAGGTACTCACATACATAACATGCTGTTTAGCATCTCAGATAAATGCACACACTATCAACTGAATGACCAGAAAATGAACGATGAACACATCTGAACCTTGAACCAAGTCTTGCTCTAAGTCACTAGGAAACTCAGAGTTGAATTTGCTTCTAATCCTTACTAATAAACATAACTGGGATTAAATTTACCCTGGCTTCATTTACTATGTCATCTCCGTTTTCCCTTCATGCTAATCTACTCATTTTAGATCTTGTTACGTATTCTGTTAGACAGGGTCTCTTCATGTTGCGCTGCTTGGCCTCAAATTCATGATTCTCCTGCCTCTGCCTCCTAAGTAACTAAGATTTCAAGCCACCACACCCAGCTTATCATGCTTATTTTTTATAATAGGATCTCAATATTTGCTTATTTATGATCAGATCTCACTATATAGCCTAAGCCGCAAAAATTCAGCATTTTCCTCCCTTAGCCTCCCCAGTGCTGATGGTAGGACTGTGCTACCACATTTGGTTCCCTGGCTAGCTTAGGCGGTTTGCTGGAGGCATGTATATGCATACATAATGTGCCTGCCTGTGTGCTCATGTATAGGGCACATATCTATGTGTGTGCAGGTGGAGGCCCAACACTGACAATGGGTGTGTTCTTAGACACTTCTCCACTTTATTTACTGAATTGTGGTCTCTCACTAAATTTGGAGCTTGCTAATTCCAGCTAGTTTAGTTAGCCACCTTGTCTCAGGATCACCTATCTCTGCTTCCCCAGTGCTGGGATTATAGATGGCTAATGGCCCAGTTTTATAACATTCATACCAAGACTCATGCATAAATAAATAAATAAATAAATAAATAAATAAATAGGCCCATGCTTGCATTAACAAGCATTTTATCCAATGAGCCATCTCCTTGGTCCAGAATAAGCATATTTTAAAAGTTAATTACCTTTAAAAAATAATATAATATAAAATGTAGCTATAAAACTAACAATGGTATAATTAGTTTCTTCTAATGTAAAAATTATATGTTTGATGGAGGGGTGTGAGAAGCACACAAGTCACAGTGTACATCTGGGGATCTGGGGCATTTGTGGAGTTGGTTCTCTCCTTTCACCCTTACATTAAACTTGGGCCATTAGACATTTGCAGTAAGCACTTTACCTGCTGATCCATCTCACCAGCATGTTCAGTTTTTCTAGGATGGTCTGCTGATAGTTTAGAGTGAAATGAGACCTCATGAACAAGCCAACAGTAAAGATCTCTTATTTTGCCCCTGAGAGCTAAAAAGGGGAACTCTACTGTTTCATAAACGATTCTATTCTTCAAGGGCTACTGTCTTCTGAACCTCCATATTCGGCCCTGGAGGTTCAGGCCATGTTGGTCTATACACACCACTGTCCCTGACCTAACAACATCTTTTTCACCTATCTATTTCACAAGTATAGGTGTTGGGGGCAACATGGCTAATTTTTAAATAATGTAACGTGAATAAAGCTGATAGAAATTTAGTGGCACTAAACTACTCAAAACACTAGGAAGTTTTGCTTGTTTTATGTTTGTGGAGTTTCATAATAAAATATACAAGAGTTACAATTTCACACATTTTTATTTTATTTTATTCGTTGAGGCCTTGCTATGTAACCTAGAATGATCTCAAACTCACTATCCTCCTGCCTCAACCTCCTAGAATTACAGAAACATGTCAACACACCTAGCCAAAACACTGTATTTGTTGTTGTTGTTGTTGTTGAATACCTATTTGTTAGACTTCTATTTTCTGGTAAAGATGATCATAAATTATAAGGCTGACCATTATTCATTAACTTTCTAGATAAAATCAAAAGCTCACTACAGGATTTTGCCTCTTCTAGTGTCCTTGAGAATTCCAAATTGAGTTGGCAAATGCAAATGTGAACGGATCATTTCAATGGAACATCCTCCATTATGAAAATAAATTACATGTTCATTAGGAAGCAAAATGGCCCTGAATAAAAAAGACAATGTGGTATTAGTATTTGAATAAAGACTGATGTCTAAAAAATACATTTTCTTTAAAGATAAAACATCTGCATATTCCTGGGTGTTATGTATAATACATCAGCAAACATTTCCTATTTCAAAGCAGGAATGCTTTTAGCATTTGCTAGCATTATTATCCAAACAGATGACCCATTGGTAATTAATCAGAAATACCAATGTAAATAAAAATGTGAATGACCAAATCAGGTCAGGAAAAACGTCCCTATCTCTGATAGGGATATTGTCTGCTCTTTCCCGTCCTCCCTAATGCCACACCTGGTCTCCCAGACTTTGATCCGGTGGGATTCTATATACTGCCTGCACCCGACTGCTCCCCCATCTCTCTGTCCACTTGGTCTGCAATCTTTTCCACTAGAGCCCCTGGAGCATTTGTCAATGTCCCCTTCACTGCCTTACTCTAAGTGAAATCTGTTGTCTCTCATGAAAATATTGAGAAACTAAAGCCAGCGTATGCTACACAATAAAGTCTGGAAGGAAGGAAGAAGGGAGGGAGGGAGAGAAGGAGAGAGAGAAGGAAGGAAGAAGGGAGGGAGGGAAGTAAAGAAGGAGGGAGGGAAGGAAGGAAGGAGGGAGGGAAAAAATTAAAGTATAATCACTAGTTAAGCCAGCAATCCTACATTGGGGTATTTTCCAAAATAATTGAAAACTGAATCTTCAAGAGATAATTACTTTGTTTATGAGACAGTTTCTTACCATGTAGCTAGCTTACACATATTTAAGTTATAGGCAAGGCTGGCTTCAAACTCATAGAGATCCATTTGTTTCTGACACATACTAAGATTAGATATGTGTCAGTGTGCCAAGCTTGAAGAGATACTTGTACACTTATGTTCACTGTAGCAACATTCGTGGTAGCCAAGGGGTAGTAACAATCTAAATGTCCTCTGGTGGAGAGATAAAGAATATATAGTGTAGACCAGGCATGGCAGTGCACTCCTGCAATCCCAGAACTTGGAAGGATAAGACAGAACTGTCAGCTCAGGGATAGTCTGGGATATATTCTAAGTCTACATCAGTCTAGCTACACAGAAAGACTCTCAAAAAACAAACATATATCCATATATAAAATAAAATATTTAAAAAGAAACATAAACAAAGGCAGCCAAGATAGCTCAGCTTGCTACATAAGTCTGGTGACCCATGAACCCATTGTGGAAGGAACCTATCAACTCCTGAAAGCTGCCTCTGATTTTTCACATATGTGGTATGGTATACATAAGCCCATATTTATATATTACATACATGATACACATACATACAAATAATGAATAGTAATAAAATTTAAGAAGGCTGTATAGATGGCTCAGAGATTGAAAGCATACACCAGCATTTCAGAGGATCCTGGCTTGGCTTTAAGTACCCACATTGGGTGGCTCATACCATTTAGAACTTTAGCCCCAGGGGGAGCCAATGCCTATGGCTTTCACAGGCACAACACACACAAGCACATACTCATACACAGACACACACACACATAACTAAAAATAATCTTAAAAGGTTTTAAAACATGATGTATATAACCATTTACATATGCCCTCACAGATAGAAATATTATCTAGCCGTAAAAGAAAAAAGTCACCAGGCAGTGGTAGCACACGCCTATAATCCCAGCACTTGAGAGGCAGAGGTAGGTGGATTTCTGAGTTTGAGGCCAGCCTGGTCTACAGAGTGAGTTCCAGGACAGCCAGGGCTACATAGAGAAACCCGTCTCGAAAAACCAAAAAAGAAAAAGAAAAAAGTCAGAGTTGGAGAGATGGCTACTCTTTCAGAGTTCACAGGTTTGGTTCCCAGTACCCACTAATACTTACAACCACCCATAATTCCAATCTGAAGAAGACCCAACTCCCTCTTCTGACTTCTTCAGGAACTAAGCATGCATGTGGTACACTTGCATACATGTAGGCAGAACATTCATACACATAAAATAAACCTTCAAAAAAAAAAAAAAAGGCTCTTATAGGATAAAATGCCTATGAGTCTGATACCCTCTTGTTTCTGGCTTTTAAATACTGGGATTGTGGTCATGTGCCCCTATGCCCAGATCTTAGAATCAGAATTTAAAAAGGCAAACTCTTTCTGATAACTCTGAACCCACTGTCTTTACATAACAGAGTCCAAACCTTATTTTGGTACCCAGTACCCTGCATGTCCTGATCTAGCTCTCCCTTCTTACTATGTTCTACTGGGTAGGCCTCATTCAGTTTGTCCTCTGTCTGGCCTGCAACCCTAGGAGATAGTAGAAAAGCATTTGCTAAGACAGAGATACCCTGCATCTAGCTGTCCAACAGAAGAGTTATTTGCTACTTATAGTTACTAAATATTTGAAATGTAACTCTTGGCTACTGTACTGAAAAGCATTACACTACTAGTTAGGTTCCCACAAGAAAAAGAAAAATAATAAAAACAGAAGATCCGTGTAACCTTTTTCTCACATATTACAAATGTGTGTTCATTCCCATAACAAATATTTATCACTTAAGACAGGCCAGGCATACACTACTGCAAGCACTGAGAACACAGCACTGAGCAGAACAAACATCCCTGAACTTAGAAGCTTATGTTGGTGGTGGATAGACTGCTAAAATATATTCAATAGGAAACATATAAAATCCAGTGTGTAAAAGCATCTGTTCTGAACGGCTTTGTTTTTTAAAGTTTTTTTTCGAGACAGGGTTTCTCTGTGTGGCCCTAGATGTCCTGGAACTCACTCTGTAGACCAGACTGGCCTCGAACTCAGAGATCTGCCTGCCTCTGCCTCCCGAGTGCTGGGATTAAAGATGGACGCCACCATCATGTGTGAATTTTTTTGTATTTGACTTTTTTTTTTTTTTAATGTAAAGTTTTAAATTTTGAAAATAGCAGGGGAAGAAGCAGCTTATGCTCTGCTGAAGCAGAATACTGTAAGACTGAAGGGAGAGCAATGAGTCTGGGGCCAGAAGGCGCGGTGCACACTTCAGCTCTTCTGCTAACCGCTTGACTGTCTTATCTTTATCTAGTTGGCCTGCTTCGGACATGTCACTGCAGTAATAAAACATGAATACCAAGCCTCGGGTGTTCATCTATAAAAGATCATAGCTCATTATTATGCTTAGCAGTAATCACAACTTCTTTGTTTATTTTGAGACAGCATCTCATTCTGAAGACCAGGCTGACCTGAAATGATCCGCTTGCTTCTGCCTTCCTCCACTAGGATTAAAGAAAGGCATGAGCTACCACAGCCGGCAGAAGTTCCTCTTTAAGTACCCTTATTAGGCAGCTGTCCTCCAACACACTGCACAGTCAGGAGAACTGAGGTTCAGATTGAGGGAAATGTCTAAGGTTACACTGCTATCACGATAACTGGCTGAGGTACAGGAGAGATGGTTCAGTAGTTAGGAGCACTGCCTTTTCTTCCAGAGCATCAGGGTTCAATTCCCAGCACCCGCATGCTAGCTGTAGCTCCAGTCACAGGGATCTGATGCCCTCTTCTGTCTTCTGTAGGTACCAGGCACACAAGTGGTTCACAGAAACATTTGCAGGCAAAACACCCATATACATTTTTTAAAAATGATTTTTTTTTTTTAAACTGACTGCTCTTAGAGTTAAATCCAGGCTTGTCAGAGTCCTTTTTTTCCCTCCATTATGGGATCCTGTTTTATAGCAAATCCTCCCTGCAGTGAAAAACCAAGAGCTTCTCTTCACATAAGCTTCCCTTCCTAATACTGAAATTACTTAAGTTCAATACATACAAGCTGGGTTTATGGGTTAACTGAATTAATTCAACATCAGGCCATTCGCCTATCTGCCGACTTTCACATGTGCCATTACTCTCCACTCACTAAGTAGCTCTACCCCAACAGGTTAAGCACAGAACACAGATATTTATCAAAGTCAACAAGCCTCAGACACCAGGAAGGATAAATAAATTATACATCATACATGAAGGCCACTGCTTCCAACCAGGCCTTTGAGGAGAAATGCTCTGTGAGAAGTGCACTCTGAGGCAACTATGATCAAAAGTTAGCTTCAATCCACTGAAACTATTGTGATTAATGTTAGTGCACAGGATCTATAGAATACGGAAAAAGCCAAAACTCCCATGTCTTAAGTTAGGTTATTATTGCTATGATGAAGCACCATGGCCAACATCAAGCTGCGGAGGACAGTGTTTATTTGCCTTTAGTTCCATATCTCAGTTCATCAACAAAAGAAGTCATAACAGGAACTCAAACAGTGCAGAGACCATGGAGGGGTGCTGCTTACTGGCTTGCTTTTCATGGCAGGCTCAGCCTGCTTTCATATAGAACACAGGACCACCTGCCTACCGGTGATGCCACCTGCAATGGGCTGTCATTGTCCTTAAACCTTATTTTAGAAAACCGATCAAGTAACGTGTTGCATGTGGCTTACTCTGAATATATCAAAGCCCTTCTGCACATCTAAACTTAGATGGAGTTGGTCAGATGAGGGAACATCTGGGATATGGCTTTTAAAAGTAGCTTTTAGGAACGGTCAGCAGGTTGATGTTGAAGTGTGGAATTGTAACTCTGCGTGGACTGTGGACAGTCAACAATACGTACTTAAAAGTTGCACTATTGCAAAACGGGAGTTTTATCCAGATACTCGGACACTATTTTTTTGTACTGCTGGTATTGTACCAGAAACATTTTCTTTTATTGTTACTCGCTTTTTAAACTTTGTTTAGCCACTTAAAGAAAATCTGCTTATGGCACAATTTGCCTCAAATCTATTCCAAGTTGTATATTTGTTTTCCAATAAGAAAAAAAAAATTACAATTTAACCCCCTTCCCAAAAAAAAGAATCCATTTTGGGCTGGGAAGATGGCTCAATGCATAAAGCACTTGCCGTACAAGTATGAGGACCAAAGATCCCTAGTGTCCATGTAAACGCCGAGAAGGTGTGGCCAGCTTCCTGTAATTACAGAGCTAAGGAGGAAGAGATAGAAGGTAGCATGCAGCAAGCCGGCTGGCTAGGTAGATACACCAAACTGGCAAGCTCTGGGTTCAAGAGAAGCTCTCTGTCTCAACATATAAAGTAAAGAATTATAGAGGAAGACACCCAACATCAATCTCTGGCATTTACAGACACGTGCAAAATGTGCACATGAACCTGGATACACATTTATGCCCACCACATGTAAACATTTACATGTACATGCATGAACACACACACAGAGAGAGAGAGAGAGAGAGAGAGAGAGAGAGACATTTTACAGGATTAGCCTGAAAATAAATAATATAAAACTATCTATTACATATATAAAGTACTAGTGTAAGCTCATTTTCCAGTCTATTTTCATAATCTAAATGTCTATTTCTACCACAAGGCTATTATCAGCTAAAGAACAAGGACAGCATTTTTATTCCATATTGAAATCCCTCAAACACTGACACATGATAGGAGCCTTAGGAAACTGGGTAAAGTGCCACATGTGCCAAGTCCTGCACTAGATGGGACAAAATATGATCACAGTAACACTGAACAGAGTAATGAAGCCAGAATATAGGCACTTACTATTTACAATTGTTAGACACAACTCTAAGCCTTTCTTTGTAAATAATAATAATAATAATAATAATAATTTTTATAAATAATAATATAGTTTTGATTGAAGAGCTCAATTTTTAACGTAGGCTGGCTTCGATTTTGCCCACATTCCTCCTGCCTCAGCCACCAGAGTGCTGGGATCATAGGCATGTGATACCACACCAGACTTTAGACCCCTTAACAGTTTTTCTCTTCCCACATTACACATTCAACCATCCGATAAGTATTACCATCTTTCCAACTAAAGCACAAAAAGATTCAATAACTTTCCCATCTAGACAGGCAACTTTCACTTAATTAAAAAAAAGTGTGTGTGTGTGTGTGTGTGTGTGTGCGCGCGCGCGCGCGCGCACGAATGACATGGAGGGGGCCAAAATAAGGAGCGAGTGCTAATAGGTACAAGGTTTCTCTTGGAGGTGGCTAAAATGTTCTACTGTGCAAACAAAAGGACCTGAGTTCTAATCCTTAGTACCCACGTGTAAAGCTAAATGTGGTGGCACATGCCAGTAACCCCAGAACCAAGGCAGCAGGGACAGGAGGATCCTTGAAGCACCACCAACCAACCCAGCCAGAGCACTACACACAGTGAGCTGGGCCCTCCCACACTGATCCACATAAAACCAGCCAGCACAGACACTGAGAATGACATTGTATACTACTCAACCATTAACCCTGTCCTCACAGACTTTATACAATCCAGAAGTGAAGGTGAGACATACTTACAGATGCTGTTATTGCAGCTTTTATAACAAATGCTCATGTGGAAGTAATGAGATTTGTTCAAACACAGTTAAGTCATAAAGGCCAGTCCAAAGCAGCAGCACTTAAGCCAGCCAGAAACAAAGAACAATGATAGCAGTTCAAAGAAGAAAGAAAAACAAGCAAACATTTTAGGGGAAAACAAACAACAAAGACAAAGGTACTAAAGCAGAAAAGAGCTTGACAGGAACTCAGAAACAGAGACAGTGAGTGTGGCTATACCATAATGGACAGAGGGGAGAGCAGCACAGAGCCTAGAGCACATTTGAGAAGTAACACTGTTAGTGTTGATCACAGGTAAGTAAAAGGAGCACATCAGCATATCTGCTTCTTAAAGTTACAAGTAAAATACTATTTAAACCTAGCTGTCTATAACTTTGGATATAACACAAAAAGGCTCAAGTAATTAATTCAGATATCAACCACTGTCTATCTAGAACCACTGCACAGAGAGCACATTACACTAAAACAGGGCTCTTTCCAAGACAAGGGAACATATGGCTCCAGGGCCTTCCTGTAATTAACCTCTTTTAGAATTTTAGGACACAAAAAGGGCAGAATTGACTTTCTCACTGCTTCGTTTAATAGTTAATTTCACAAATAATATCTGCTTTGACCTAGTTTTTTCAGCAGTCACCTCAAAATGTTTCACTGAAATCATAACCCTTAAGTGCAAAGGATAATCCAGCCCATCACCAAAGGATGCCTTGTCTAGAATGAAACTTAGTTCCTTTGTGTAATTGGGATGTCCTGTTCAATGACTTTATCCTCTATTATGAAGTACCAAGCCCATCAAAAAGAAGAAATGGAGTAGAGGCTGTGGTGTTTTGCATAAGAATAGCCCCCATAAGCTCATATATTTGAATGCTTAGTAACCAGGAAGTGACATTAGGATTACTTGAAAGGATTAGAAGGATTAGGAGGTATTGGTACTATTGAAGGAAGTGCATCACTCAGGGAGGGCTCTGAGATTTTAAAAACCCACACCAGGCCCATTGTCCCTCTGTCTCTCTCTTTCTGCCTATAGATCAGGATGTAGTTCTCAACTATTTCTCCAGCACCATGCCTGCCATACCTGCTACCATGTTCCCAAACATGATAATGGACTAAGACTCTGAAACTGTAAGCAAGCCCCCAATTAAATACTTTCTCTTCTAAGACTTGCCATGGTCATGATGTCTCCTCACAGCAATAGAACAGTGACTAGGACAGGAGATGGTAGCAGGGACTGGTGTATTGCTGTGACAGGCTTGACCATACATTTTGTTGGAGGACATGTAAGACATTGGGACTTTGGACCAGAAAAGTGGTTGGATGCTTTAGGTAGAGCTGTATTCTGGGTCATCCTAGTGGGAACATGGAAGATAGTGTTGAAGACAACTTGAAGTGTGAGGAACTGCTTAAGAAGTTTCAGAGAGGGGTCTGTAGAGATGGCTCAGTGGTTAAGAGCACTAACTGCTCTTCTAGAGGTCCTGAGTTCAACTCCTAGCAACCACACGGTGGCTCACAACCATCTGTAATGGGATCTAATACCCTCTTCTGGTGTGTCTGAAGACAGCGACAGTGTACTCATATAGATAAAATAAATAACTCTTTTTTAAAAAGGGAGGAAGTACTTGTTTTAAAAAAAAGAAGTTTCAGAGGGGAAATATTATTAGTAAGTGACCTAGAGACCATTCTTGTGATATTTTGGCAAAAACTGTGGCTGCTTTTTATCCTTGTCCTAAAAATTTGTGTGAGGCTAACATAACTTGAAGAGTTTCTGATTAATGGCATTGGCAGAGGAGACTTAAAGATAGCCTAGTATTAACTGTGTCCTACGGTTATTAGTAGTCACTCTAATACAGAGGTACAATGAAAATGAACAAGCCGGATAAAAAGAAATACAAACTATATAGTTTGAGGGGAAACAAGAACACCAGGAAATGTTTTATTGGAGCCAAGTTCAGTGCTCAAGGAGATGAAAAGTCTAAAGAAAAGCCTGAGGCTACTGGAGATAAAGAGAACGGTGACCTCAGGATAAGACCCCACAGTAAGCTTCCAACATGTGAAAAGGAGTCAAAGAAAAACTTAAGCAGTAAAAGAAACTAGCAAAAAGCTGATGCAAATGTAATTGAAGGAGGGGGCCATATTGCCACCCCATCAAGCAGAAAACTTGGCAGCTTTAGCTATATGGTTATGAATTTAGAGTCAAGAATACAAGAAGAGGTTGTGAAATCTCCCTTCTTGGCTAAGGAAAGCCACTAAAGCCACATATGTGTCAGGGTATCCCTGTATGGAAGCCCAGAGAGGCCATTATATGAAGCTGTGAAGGTGAAGCCTAAATTGTGTTAGAGACCCCATGATGTTGGAGACGTCAGGGTGTGGAACCAGCCCAAGAGAGAGAAGTGTGTTACAGACAACAAAGCTGAAAGGAATTGGAGATTTGAAGAGTCCTTTGAAATTAGACACAGAAATGCAGAATTTGTCTTGCTAGTTTTAGGTCTTACTTTGGGGCCAATAATTTCTATGTTCTCCTTCCTTCTGTGCCATTATATATGAAAGTATGTAATCTGCATTTTCATTTTGATTTTATGGGGGTGGGAAGTACAGTTAGAAACTTCCATGAGTCTCAGAAGAAACTTTGGACTTTTAAACAGTATTAAGATTATGAAAGACTATGGGGACTTTTGAAGTTGGACTGAAAGCATTTTTGCATTATGATATATCTTTGGAGGCCAGAAAGTGGAATGTGGTGGTTTGAATAATTGTTTACATATTTAATGCCCAATGACCAGGAAGTAGCACTATTTGAAAGGATTAGAAGGATTAGGCAGTGTTGGCCTTTGAGGAAGTGTCATTGGGGGTAGGTTTTGAGTTTTTTAAAAGTTCATACCAGGCCCTGTCTGTCTCTGTCTCTGTCTGTCTGTGTCTGTCTGTCTCCGTGTATCCCTCTCTGTCTCTCTGTCTCCCCACCTAGAGATCAGGATAGAGCTGTCAACTACTACTCCAACACCATACCTACCATGCTTGCTACCACATTCTCTACCATAACAATAATAGACTAAGTCTCTGAGTCCCCCAAGGAAACCAATATCTTGGAGCCTTTATTTTCAGGTTCCTTCTTTTCCTCTCCTTTGGCCTCCTTTAAGAGGCAAAGATTGTGTTATATTGCCATTTCAGAATCTCAATCTTGGTTCAATGAAGACATGCATTCAATAACTCCTTAACTTCCCAATCCCCAATAGATGTGCTAAATTTCACATCTATTTCAATAAATTTCAATCGATGTGGTAAATTCAGCTACTTTTTAGAACTAAGTAAAACAAGCACAGTCACTTGCATAAATGTCTAATTACTACTCATATGCTTCTCAAGGGGATGGGAAGAATATTTAATGAGAACTGACTTAGCACTTAATCTCTTATTTACTCTCATTTGATCCTCACTACAACCTAAGGCACAGTAACATTCACAGCCTTGTTTTCAGAGATGAAACTATGGCTTAGCCCAGGTGTGGTGGCATACATTTATGGTATCAATACTTGGGAGACTGAATCAGGAGAATTGCAAGTTCAAGGCCAGCCTGGAGTACAAAGCAAGATCCTGTCTCCAAATTTCCCCATATAAAAGTATATACATATACAAACACAAACAAAGATTCAAAGTCATAGAGCTAGTATAAGGCACTGTTAAGATCTGAGGCCACATATCTGGAGATTCAACACTACTCCACTATGTAACCAAGTTCCTCACACCACCATCTGACTTTACCCATTCCTGAATTTCCACTTACCACAACTGGCTAAAGTGTATACAGTCACTTACAGATCAGATCAGACACCAGAAAAAAGAACCAAACAGGAAAATGAAGAACAGGATGAATGAAGTGGCTCACACCTATGATTCCCAACACCAGAGAGACTGACACAGGAAGATTACTACAGTTCAAGACCAGCCTGAGCTACACAAATGAGTTCCAGGTCATCCTTGGGGACAGTATGAGACTCTTTCTGAAAGAAAGAAAGAAAGAAAGAAAGAAAGAAAGAAAGAAAGAAAGAAAGAAAGAAAGAAAAGAAGGGAAGAGTGAGAAGAGGGGAAGAGGGGAGAGAAGGAAGAAAAAGAAAAACCACAGCTGGGCAGTGGTGGCGCACACCTTTAATCCCAGCACTTGGGAGGCAGAGGCAGGCGGATTTCTGAGTTTGAGGCCAGCCTGGTCTACAGAGTGAGTTCCAGGACAGCCAGGACTATACAGAGAAACCCTGTCTCAAAAAAACAAAAACAAAAAAGAAAAAGAAAAAGAAAAAACACTTGGATGACTGATAGGTGCAAGCACACACACACAAAAAGAGCAGCAACTTCATCTCCTAGAAGTTCTTCAGAGCTACAGCCAATTCCACCCAGAATAGAAATAAATAGTCAAAATGCATGTCGATAGACTCCCATTCCAAAACTGTATCTCTTCAATCAGTCCAGCAGAGGACCTGGTAAACTACTGCCTTCTAAGGGCACAAATCACAAATGAATTTCAACAAGCAGGAGCAATTTGTTCCTGCAGCCTTTCCATTATTATAAAACCATGGAGAACTACAGAAAATTTTCGTTTTTCCTCTGAACTATCTGCCTGCCCTTATTGGCCAAAAGAAAATGGTTCAAAAAAGCAGATGGCTTGTTAAAGAGCCTAAACCCTACAGTGAATGGGAAGCAATTCACTAAGAGCAACACTCGAAAGAACCAAGCCTCTCTGAGGCGAAAGATTACAGTCACAGATTCACCCTCTAAATAGAAACTCCCAAAGCACCTATTAGGAGGGGCAGGGCCAAGAATCAGACTAGCCAGACTATGCTCATACTCTTGAGGCTGGCTCACTGCCCCCACCACCACCAGGGCCAGCTTTACTGTGCTGCCCACTCAAGATGCCAGCCCAGCTCCCCCAAGTGCTGTAACTGGAAAGGTACCAGCCCTCAGAGAGCATGAGGGCAGGAGAGCTGGCCCTGGTGATGAGAGTACAGGACAGCTGGCAGAAGGACAGGTAGGCTGACTAACTCAGCTTCAACCCAGGCCAGATCCAGGGCTCTGAGTTGATCCACCCCAACATCCATCCCATCTATGAATTACTGGAGCAAGAGAAGGAGCCAGTTCTACAAAACCAAAGCTACAGAATCTCCATGACAAGACAGCAACAGGATATCGAGTGGAGTCCCAGTGAGGATCCAGTATTGATAGTGTAGCAGAAGCCAGAGGCCTCAAACCAGACCAATGACTCAGTCCAATGATCATTTTTGCAGGATGGTTGAGACACACCATAGCTTCTACGGCAAGATGTTTTGGTTTGGTTTGGTTTTTTGTTTTCTTTTGGGGAGGATGTTGCATGGGTGGAGGGTGAGGGAGATGCGTGGGATTGAAGTACAGAATGTGAAATTTACAAAGAACAAAAAAAATAAAACAATAAAATAAAAAAAATAATAATAAAGAATCAGACTGAACCCAAACTGCATTTATTCTTAGATATTACAAGTTCATATTACTATTCTAGATTTTTCTGAAAGGATTTTTGTTTTGATTTGGTTTTTGGTTTTAGGGTTTTCTATTTGTTTTTTTTGTTTGTTTGTTTGGGTTTTTTTTTGTTTGGGGGGTTGTTGTTGATGCTGTTTTGGTTTGGGTTTGTTTTGTTTCTGGTTAGAGATCTAACTATAGAATGATTTTTGTCATGGAAGAAAAATGCTACCACACTAGTTAGACAAGAAAGTGACATGGTAAAAAAAAGACAACGTAAAAGTGTCTAGAAACTGAACTGGTACAAAACAGATGCTTAATCACTGTCTGCTGAACTGAACTGAATCAGCATTTGGTTAGTGATTATTAAAAATTACCTAAGCAGCTTTCATGTATTTCATTTCAATTACTACTCAAAACAATTTGTAATGAGTATTAAATATGCCCATTTCACAGATAAGAGCAGCTCAAGGCTGGAGAGATGGCTGGGCAGTTAAGGGCTGCTCTTACTGTGCTTACAGTAGAGGACCTGAGTTCACAGTCACTGCAACTCCAGCTCCAGAGCATCTAAGCTCTCTTCTGGCCTCCATGAGCACCAGGCACACTCATATATACAATTAAAAATAAAATTAAATCTTAAAAAATAAACAACTTGCTCTGCCATTTGGCTAAAGGGCATAAGTGATTTGTTTGTGGTATCAAAGCAAGCTATCAGCTAAGCAAAAAATAATGAAAATGCTATCTCATATTTGGAGAATGCTTTAAAATTTAACATTTACAACAAAATATGGGACGGTAAGTACTGCGCTTAGAATAGGAATACAAAAGCTCTACTTTGGCTGTACATTTCAAATTACTATATAAATTCAAACTAAGTCCCTGTCCTTTTCTGGGTCTTGATTTTTTTTTTCCAAAATGCACACACTGATATATTAAATTTAAACAATCTTTGGATCCAACCCCTACAGTGGCACATACCTGTAATCCCAGTACTTGTTAAACTTAGGCAGAAAGATAATAATTCTGAGGCCAGCATGGAGCACATAGTAAGTTCCTACTATTTAAAAACAATTAAACTAAGATTTAAAAAAAAAAAAAAAAAATGGAGGGTTATTTCAGCACAAGGAAGCCCTAGGCAAAGGATCACAGTGAGTTCAGGGTTAGTCTGGACTATGAAGCAAAGCTCTCTCTCAGAGGAGGCTGGGGGAAGGGAACGAGAGACAGAAGCATAGCTCCCTCTAGTTAGGGATATAGGTCAATAACACAGTGCTTTCTTATTATGTACAAGGCTCTAAGTTTGACTTCAATACCAATTATTTTAAAAACTCAGTTGTATTAGTGATCTTAAGCACTTCAGAAATCAAGACTCTATTGGATATGGAGTTCTTACTGCCAAGGTTCATTTGCTTCTTCTAGCTGTGTCTCAGGACTAACAACTTATCTCCACCTGTCCATCAGCCATTTCTAAGCCAGAAGCATCCTTTACAGCACAGCTTACCACCTGCGCTGGATGCTTCATTATGTATGAAGCTGATACCCCCCTTTGCTAGAAGGCTGGTGCACAAATGTTACCCAAGGATGAATAAATCATTCCAGTTGCATTGGGTTGCAATTGCTAAGGGCAGCATCTGCAGCAATGAAAGCAGATGGTCTTAGAAGGATAGAGGGCTTGGCTCCTATCTGATTTTCCTGTGGCAAGCAGCTTTGCAGCAGCAGGAAGTCTAGCTGGGAAGTGCCTGAGTAGAGCTAGTATCCAGTGATGAACAAAGATGACAGAAATGCTCATTCAGTTCCTTTCCATAGTAAATGACATCAGGAGCTGCAGTTCCCAGGATCCCAAGCTCTCATTTTTATACCTAGTCATCAACTTCTAAATTGTTTTCTTTTTAGTGCAACACTTCTTTTCTTGATTACAACCCCTTAAAAAACGCTCAGGGAGAGTGGCTAGTTCAGTCCTGGCACAAAACAAGGACATAAGATTGGCTTGTTAGGGATTGGAGCAATGACATGGTGGTTAAAAACACCTATTGCTCTTGCAGAGGACCCAGGTTCAGTTCCACTCACAACTGTCTGAAATCTCAGCTCCAGGGGTAATCTGACACTTCTGGCTTCCTTGAACATCAGACTCACATGCACAAACCCACACACAGAGATACATAATTAAAAACAATAAAAATAAGGTTTTTTTGAATTTGCTAACTAAAACAAAATTTAAAATAAAGGAAATCAAACTGAACACAGTTGTTGACAATAGAATGAATACTGTCAATAATGGTAGGTATAGCATACATATGGATTTAATTAATAAAGTTATATCACCAGACTGCATTGTGTTTTACATACTTATTTTATTCTCAAAATAACTTTCATTTTATTACCTTCATTTATAGATAAATTAAAGATCAAAAAAGTAGGTAATCTGTCCAGATCACACATCAGATCAATTGACAGAAGTCAGAACCAAATCTTCTAAGATTAGGTAACTCCACAGCTGTGTGTTATTTGTTTGTCTCCCTCCTGTCTTACCAATGGTCTTCTTGCTGTTCCTTGAAACCTGGCTAGTTCCTACCTTGAAACTGTTGTTCTTTGTAGTTTCTCTGCTCTAAACTCCCTTCTACTGCATCTTCTAGGCTTTCCCCCACCCTTTCCAGCGTTGAAAATCAACCATGCTCTCACACATTACAGGATGTAATCTATGACTGAGTCAGACTTCCAGACCCTCTTGGCTTGGTTTGGCTGGGATTTTGTTGTTGTAGAATTTATTTAATCCCAGTCTGGAGTTTCTACCCCACCTTGATCACTCGGTCCTCGGATAAAAGACACATACCTTTATATTTACAGTAAGCCTTAATCAGCACGAGAGCTGGGCAGATATCTACCATCTATACTATTAAAATCTACGTCCTATCAATAACCCTGAGTTATTACTTACTATGATGTATCTGGGCTGCTCTCAACTCCAACTGGCCTGCCCTCAGAGCCATGTTTTCTTGACTCCTAACCCACGGCGACCTTTTTCTTCTTCCTCATCTTCTTCTCCCTCTCCTGGTTATCTCTCAACACCTCAAGTCTGGGAACCCTAAAATCCACCTATGTCTCTTTTGCCCGGCTATTGGCTGTCAGCATCTTTATTTACCAATCAGAAATAACTTGGGGACGAGGTCACATAGCATCACTTGGGTCTATGTACAGACTCTCTCTAGGGAAACCAGGTCTTGGGGGCCCACACTTAGCATTACAATACACAGCAAAAGACCAAACCTCAACATTTTGTTGCTTGTGGAAGTTTTTGCTTTTTGTTCCCCTACCATCCTAGGATAGAACCAGGGCGTTGCACACAGAAGGAAAGCATCCCTGAGCTGCATCCCCAGCCTCCTCCTACCACATCTACTCATGGCTTCCTACTTCAGGTCAACCAGGTCTCTACCAGAACAATCTCTTCAGAGATTACTGAATACTACCAAAAAATACTATTTCCTTAATCTTGCTTTTTCTATTATGGTATTAACATACCATTTAGTTTATTCCGTTTGTTTACTGTCAGTCGCCTCCACTAAAACGTGAGAGCTTGGACTCTGTCTTGGCCACCAGCTGTATATCTAGCACTTCTAACCTGACTGACAGGTTCTCATTAAATATTCATACAGTAAATGAGTGAATGCCGTGTGCTTAGAATCACAGGACTCTAGAACATTAGTGAAGTGATGTAATTGTTAAATAGTAGAAAAGGCAACTTTAGCTGGGCAGTGGTGGCGCACGCCTTTAATCCCAGCACTCGGGAGGCAGAGGCAGGCGGATTTCTGAGTTTGAGGCCAGCCTGGTCTACAGAGTGAGTTCCAGGACAGCCAGGACTATACAGAGAAACCCTGTCTCGAAAAAAAAACCAAAAAAACAAAAACAAAAACAAAAAACAAAAAACAAAAAACAAAAAACAAAAAAAAGAAAGAAAGAAAAAAGAAAAAGAAAAGAAAAAGTAACTTTATAATCAGGCAGTCCTGCATTCAAATCTCCAATTGACAATGATCCTATGACTTGGGAAGTCTTAAAACTTTTTTAATCTCCTCATCTGAAAAATGTACATAAGAATATAAATGGCAAAGTGATGTGGCTGGAGAGGTGGCTCAATGGTTAAGAGTACATACTGCTTTCCCACACGGTTCCCAGCACCCATATCACACAAGTCACAGCTACCTATAAGTCCAGTTCCCGGAGATCTGAAGACTCTGGCCTCCACAGGCACCTGCACTAACATGTGTGGGTTGTACACACATCATTAAAAATAAAATAAATCTTTTTTAAAAAGAATATAGGTGACATCAACTTGTTATGGTTGGATCCATATGTAATTTTATGAAAGTGCTTTGTGCAAACTACAAATGTCTACTATAATAATGGGAAAAAATTAGAAATGACCAAATCAAACCCTTCACTTCAATACTACCCTAAGGCCAAAGAAGGTCAAGTTTATTACCCAATTCCAATTACCCAGAATCAAACCATAATTAAAGTCTAGGACTTCAGGTAACCAAACTAAAACCCCTGGTATCGCCTACATCCCCCACCTGTCCCTCTGTACTTCTCTTTTTTTTCAACCTCTTTATCTCACTAGCCACTGTCTTTGATCTCAACTTTCAGTGTCAGTGTATTCAGGGCTAAATTATTGTGTTGGTTTCATCTACAAACATATCCTGGGTGATCATATCCATGGCTTTACCTCCACTAATAACTATGATTTAACTGAGTATATCCCAAAGGTCTGTATGTCAAAGGCTTGGTCTCAACCACAGCACAACTGGAGAAGTGGTGCTACCTTTAGGGGAGGGAACCTAACAGGAGGCTCCAAGTAATTTGGGGTTGTGTCTCCAATGAGGACTGTAGAGCCCTGATTGTATTTTTCACTTTGCTTCCTAGTTCAATATATAAATGGTTTACTCTGCCACATGCTCTTCTCATATTGTGTCATCATACTTAGATGCAAAGCAAGAGTTTGAAACTGCCAGGGACATAACCTAGGGAACATAAACCAATAAGCATTTCTTCTTTGTAAGTTAACTGCCCCAGGTATTTTACTACTGTAGGATGAAGCCAGCTAAGTTCAAGTCAGTATCTCCAGTCTTGTTGCTTCTGAATCTCACACTTCTATGTCCAGCTGCTTACCTGACATCTTTCGGTCATCTAATAGCTATCTTAAAATGTAATACAATATCATCACTTAATAAGTACACATTCAAAAAAGTGTTATTTGGTGATTTCATCATTATGCAAACAGATTGTATTTACAGAAACTAAGACAGCAATATCAGTAATCTAAATAACCTTGCAGGAGGATCACCATTGTACATGGGAAGATAGCATCAAGTACATGGCAGTATATTTAAAACCTTATGTCTAATCTATCAGGACATTCTGTCATCTCTGCCTTCAAAATATACCAATTCTAATCACTTTGACCACTTTTACCAGTAACAACTCAAGCCTTCATTGTGCTCTTTAACTGTTTTAAGAGAATCCTCTCTCAACCTTCTGTCCTTAACTCCCATCCATCCATCCCATCCATCCCATCCCTCTTTACAGAAAACAAATGACCCCCTTAAGTTCAATTCAGAGCATGTTATTCTATTCTTTCCAAAAGCTTTACAATGCCTTCCACTCAGAGTAAAATACAAGATTGTACTCATCATCTACAGCACCCTCTACCTCCCTTCCGCTCAGTTCATCTTACCCCTTCCAACTCTTCTTGCTTGTTTGTATTTACCATCTTTCTTCTTAGTCTACACTACAATAAATTTTAATTTTAGCATTAACATGCTGTTTAGAAATCATTCTGAAATGGTCAAGGCATAAATCAAGAAAAAATGTGTAAAGCCACATTCATAATCCCAGTACTCAGGAAACTGAGGCAAGAGAACTGCTTTGAATTTAAGTTCAGACTGGGCTACACAGTAAGTATCAGAAAAGCTGTAGCTACACTGCAAACCCTGTCTCAAAAACAAACAAAAAGTGCAAGTCTGGATCTCCCCATATGAACAGCAGAGACAGTCTTCCTTCTTGTTCTTTGATTCACCAGGCACATCTCCCCTCACACACTCAGCACCTACAGCTCTTTATCTAAAGCACTCTTCCCTTAAACTATTAGGATGGCTTTATTTCATTAAGATGTCTACACAAGGAGCTGGTGATGTACTTCATCACCAGAATGTTTGCTTAGCATACAAGAAGCCCTGGGTTCTATCCTCAGCAGCACCTGTATCCCCAACATTTAAGAGGTTGAGATAGGAGAATCAGAAATTCAAAGTCATCCATTAAGCTAGTAAAGTAAAATCATCCATCAGCTAGTAAAACAAGTTGGCATAGCAAAACTCTGAAGCCAGAAAAGGCCAGTGAGCCGATCCCTTTCAATCACTCTATGTCCTCACACACTGATTTTGTTTTTCTTTCTACTCTCTACAACTCATTTTTCAAAAAGATTTCCTCTATTTTTATTTTATGTGAATGGGTGTTTTGTCTGCATGCATGTCTGTGTACTGTATGTGTGCTTAATGGCAAACGGGAGCACAAGAGACATTGGATCCCCTGGAACTGGAGTTACAGACAGTTGTTAACCACTAACTAGTGCATTCTGGGAACTAAACGTAGGTCTTCTGGAAGAGCAGCCTCTGAGCCATCTCTCTAGCCCCTACAAGTCACTCTATGCACTGCTGTAGTCCCAGTGCCAAGATTAAATGGCAAGTACTCTCTAATCAACACCAGCAATCAATTCCACCCATTAGCTACTCTTTAATTATCCCTTCAATCTGATATTCCCCAGAACAGACATAGTTTTTAAACATCCCTTTTTCTACATATCCCCACTGAGCATCCAGCAGAAGTTAGCTAATAGAGGAAAGAATGAAAGATGAAGCAATACCCTTTTTTCCTGGATCTCTCTTAAAATCAACTAACAAATTAGTATTGATAAGCACCTCTGGATGGAGAGTACCATTCTACTAAAGAAAAAGATTACTTAGCTATACAGCAAAGCATAAACAAATGCACAAAAGTAGTAACAAGATGGGCAATAAACTCATCAAAATATCCAATACCATTAGCTATCAGGGACATGCAAATCAAGCCACAGTGAAAGACACTATAGCTAATCAAGACAACAAATGACTCTGTAATTGTGAAGAAATCAGAGCTGCTGTCAAAACATCTAGAGTTTGGCAAAAAAATAAACATATAAGGAACTACTCAGCAATAAAAATGTGCAATGACACAGATAAACCTTGAAAACACTGACACTAAGTAAAACAGCTTCCTATAAAAGATCATCTATTACATGATTCCACTTATAGAAAATGCCCAAAACAGGCAAAACTACTGCAGAAAATAGCAGAGTGGCTGCCTACAGCTACTAGAAATGGGAGAAATAGGAAGCGACAATTAAAAGGTACAATTTTTTTAAAAAATGACATTCAAAAATTGATTGTAGTAGTGGCTATAGACTCTGAAAATATACTAAAAGGCACCACTATATCCTTTAAAGGTGTAAGTTGTGTAGTATGCCAGTGCTCTTAACTGAGAAGCCACCTCTCCAGCCCAGCTTTTATTACATTTTTAAGGGACCAGAGAGATAACTCATTAGTTAATACAACCTGTTCTTGCAGAAGACCCAGGTTTGGTTTATAGCACATACGTGATGACTCACAACCACCTGTAATTAAAGCTCCATGGGATCTGACCACTCTTCTGACCTTTGTAGGTAACAGTCATGCACTTGTTGTGACACACACACAGAGGCAAAGTACTCATATACATAAAACAAATAAATCTTTCAAAAAGATTTATTGGGTCTGGAGAGAGGACCCAGGGGTTAGAAGTACTAGACTGTTCTTCCAGAGGATTCGGGTTCAATTCTCAGCAAACACATAGTAGCTCACAGTTGTCTGTAACTCCAGTTCCAAGGGAGCCATTGACCTCCTCTAGCTTCTCTAGGTACCAAGCATTCACATGGTACAAAGATACACATGCAGACAAAACACTTAACACACATTAAATCTCAAATAAAATTTAAAATACCTATCTTATTTTTGTGTGTAATCAGTGAAAAGCATTTTTTATTATTTTAATCTTTATTTTTATGTGTATGGGTGTTTAGCCTGCAAGTAACTCTGTGAACCATGTGAATACAGTGCCTAGAGGTCAGAAAAAGATGTCAGATTCTCTGGTACTGAAGTTACAGACAGTTGTAAGGTATATTTTGAGTGCTAGGAATCAAACCCAGGTCTTCTGGAAGAGCAGCCACTGTTCTTAACCTCTGAGCCATCTCTCCAACCCCAAAAAGCTTTTCTTAGAAAGCAAACTGGGTTGGTGAGATGGCTGAATGAGTAAAGACATTTCAGCCAAACCATTTGACCTGAATTCAATCCCTGGGACCCACATAATAGAAGGAAAAAGCTGACTACTCCTCTAAATTGTTCTCTGACCTTCACACACATACAAATCCATGGGCATAGGTACACACACACACACACACACAGAGTAATTAAAGGGGAAGGGATGGAAAGGCTGGAAAGATGACTCAGTGGGTAAGGTATTAGGACTCGAGTTCAGATTTTCAGCATCCATGTTTTAAAAAGAAAAAAAAGCCAGTCATGATGGTGCACACCTTTAATTTCAGCACTGGAAAGAAAGCAGAACAGTAGGATGCTGGGTAACTGGCCAGCCAGTCTAGCCCGATTAGGGAACTCCAGATTCAATGAAAGACCCTGCCTCAAAAAATATAAGGTAAAGAGACAGAGAGAAACATCCAATATCAAGTCTGGATGGACACAGGCAGGCAGACAGACAGACAGACACACACACAGAAAGAGCAAGAGGGCGAGAGAGAGAGAAAGAGAGAGAGAAGTTGCAGTGAGGAAGTTACATAGGGTAATGGAATTACTCTGTAACTTGACTGTGGTGGTGTTTACAGTATTTGCAGGGAGCAGAGAAAGCCCTGAATGAGAGAAGTCCTGAGTGATTGTGTGCTGTTGCTATGGACACAGCCATGCCAAGGACCTAAAGCCTTAGAAACATGGGAAATGTCAAAACCTTCCTCTGGTCTGATATTTGATCACACTGTGAACTCCAAGATTATCAACTAGAAAAACCTTGCTGTGGTGTGGCTCAGCCATGAGATTAGCTGAAAGATACCAGACTGCAGGGAAAAAAAGAAAAAAAACTAAATTGACCCGTATACTTTTAAAATATTTTAACATCAGAATGGAAGTTGGAGACTATTAAGAAAGAGGTTTTGTCTATGAAGGACTCCGGGTTCCATCAAAATTGATAAAGATCCAATCCAAGTACGAGAAGCTTCCACATGAAAAGTACAACTCCAGGAAGAAAGAGACACAGAAAGCTGATGACCCCTGCATGGAGACAGGTCAACAAATCAGCTGAAGAAGGACAGATGGCTCATAAGACTGGCAGACTGAAAACGTTAATGCTGCTGTTGAAGGAAAAATGAGGCAATTATGAAGGATCTTCACATCAACAGAACGTCACAAGGACATCTGGACTGCTAAGTTTATGGGCTGATAACTGTTTCTGTAGTAAAAATTAAACTATGTACAATTTTTAAATTAGACAAAAAGGGGGAAGTGCTGTAGTATATTTGATCACGCTGTGAACTCCACGACTGTGTTATTTACTGGGGAAAAAAAAAAAGCGCTGTTTCTAGTTGTGGGGTGGCTCAGCCTTTAGCACACACCTTTAATCCCTCTGGCTAGAACACTGACACTCCCTTAGCTTGCACCTTTAATTCTAAACGAAGGTAAAGTTAGTTTGTAGAAGGAAGCACTCATGTTTGAAAGTGATATCTAATTGAGTGGCAGAAGATGAATCAGAGAAAGATTTGACAGAATGAGTCAGAGATAGAATATGCCCAATTCTTACAAGAAGAGAGAGGAAACTGAAGCTACTTAAGAGCAGTGCAGAGAGAGGGGGAAAGGGGGGGGCAGTTTTTAACTGGGACAGTGATACAGAGAGAGGTTTCAAAGAGAGAACAAGCCAGACACAGAACAAGCCAGAGAATGAGAAGCCAGAAGATCAGAACAGATTGCCAAAGTTAGTATAAGGCCAAGCAGAGCTATTCAGTCAGAGGCCAAGAGAAGCCAGATTGAATCAGTCAACTTGGAGAGGAGTTTGAGCCAGAACTGCTGAGTTGAATCAGCCAGCCAGAGATCAGAAAGAACCAAGAATGGATGAGCTTATTCAGCAGTAAGTCTCAGGCTGAAAACATTCTAGGCCTAAATAAGATTGAATGGAGGCTAGACGCATCCAGGACTAGGCCTAGGTTAGCAGACTAAGGCAGTAAGCCTTGGAGACAATTACTTCAGGAAAATAAAGGTCACTTTTACATTGAGTGCAAATGTTGATAGCATATGTAGGAAATGTCCGCCATAGCTCTCTCCTAAAGTACTTATGGCCTGAAGACTGCTCCCCTACAGAGACTGCTTCAAAGAGATTAGCCTCCTTTATTCAGCTGTATACCATAAGCCCTGCCTCCTTCTTTATCTATGTGTATGTAATAACACACTTCCTTGCTTAGCAGTGTGCAATAATCCTGCCTCCCTATTCAACTATATATAATAAATTGCTGAGATTCTAGGAGGGTTGTATTTCTCCTGCAGAGAGTCCAGACCACCTGATGCCAGCTTTCTGTTGGTATACTTGTCTATTCTTCATTCCCTTGCCACCCCAATCAGGTTTATCCCTGAAGCTATGCTGGATGTGGCAACTATTCATTGTGTTAAAATTAATAGAATTTTGTTAAAGTCAATTTGATTGCTATTAATTTAAAAATAATATTTAAGGGGCTGTAGAAATGGTTCATCAGTTAAGAGCACTTATTGTTCTTGCAGAAGACCAGGGTTCAGTTCCCACTGAATTGAAGACCAGGATTCAGTTCATATGGTGCATAACAATAATCTTCAACTCCAGTTCCTATGGATCTGATGCTGTCTTATAGTCTTCACAGGCACTGAATGTGAACAGTGCAGAGACACACATACAGACAAAACATTTACACATAAAAAATAATTAAGACAGTAAATCTTGTCATTTGTATGAGAATTTATAAATAAAAAAATGAACTGGCCGTTCACAGTGATATGATAAGAGGTACAATGATAGCAGTTAACATTTACTGAGTGCTTTCCATAAGCAAGTGTCTTATCCTACCCAACTATGATCATAATCCTATAATCTTACAAATGAGAAGGCTAAGCCTAGAAAGGTCAAGTGTCTAGCTCAAGATCACAGAGCTAGTAAAAGAAACTGAATTCAATCTCAGTTGCTGGCACTTCAAAGTTCAAGTTCTTTACTACATCATAAAACAGAAATTGGCCAGGATAACTACCTGGGCCAGTCTTGTTAACCTAAGTCAGGAACTAGAGAGAGTCACATTTGAAGAGGACATTGTATACTTAATGTAGCAGATTACAAAGACTGTTGACACATGAAGACTATTCTTATAAAAGAAATTTACATGTGTAAATTAAGCTATTGCTATGGTATCTGCCTTTGGAACTCAGCCCAAGTCAATTCACTTAAAAATAAAGAAATAAAGCAAACTAAAGACAGTTCTTGATCATTACACAGGAAGACAGACAGGCAGACAGACACACACACACACACACACAACTGCTGCTTCCATCAGTTCAATATCAATATTGCCTCCATGTTTACTCTAAGCAAAGGACTCATCACTTCTTCACAGAAACAAACACCATCCTGTCTCACACCTATAAATGACTGCAACAGAAAACCACCTTCTTTATTATCAGTTTTAGGGCCTCTCCTCTATTCTCTCTCAAACACATTCATATTTGGATGTTAAAAGCCATAATTAACACAGAGTGAAAGAGTAGGAGAGGCAACAGTGTTCTAACCTGGCAGGAAGCTACAGTGCAAGCAAGAGTTCTCTAGCTGGTGATAGAAGGTAACAAACAAGCACTGATTACAGAAGATGTCCAGGCCATCAGGCAGAGACTAGGGAGTATTTAAAATGAATGGTCAGCACTATTTACCAGGGTCTTCTCATCCCCACAGAATGGGTTAAATTGTTTTGCTCTATCAAAAAAAAAAAAAAAAAGTAAAAAAGGAGTTTAAAAGCTTGCTCCCTAAAAGACAACTGTCTGATTATGGGCTCTTAAGCTGAATCTGTAACATACAAATGTATAGGGCACAGAATCTGACACCAGCGGGCACTTTCTGTTTTGTTTGTTTAGACCAGGTTTTTAAAAATTTGTACTACATTTATTTATTGGGAATGGGGACATGCGATGGTGGAAGGAGAGAATCAACTCCTAAAAGCTGTCCTCTATGATCTCCATGTGCATACTCTCCTGCACACACACACACACACACACACACACACACACAAAACACATGAAATCTTTTTAAAGTAAAAGTCCTGCCTATGATTTATTAATAAGATCCATTATTAGTCATCAAAAAGAATTTTTTTGAGAAAAGGTTTCACTATTAGCTCTATTTGTCCTAGAACTCACTATGTAGAATAGGCTGACCTCAAACTCACAGAGATCCACCTGTCTCTGCCTCCTGAGTGCTGGGATTAAATGTTTGCACCACCATGCCCAGCATCAAAAAAAATAAATAAATAAATAAATAAAATTCCTAACTCACTAAGTTTTCCATCGGTTTCAATATTCTAATAATAATAACCAGAAATTTTACAAATTCCTGTTTCTTGCTGAATCAAAGATAAGGTTATATTATAAACAATGACGATTGAGAAACGAGCTTTTTATTACACCGATACCCTACTCCCAAAAAAGAGTAACCTACAAATGCAGCAAGAAGAAATACAATTCTTCATTTGTTTTTGAGGTAAGATTTATTTTTTTTTATTTTTAATTATGTATGTGTGCCTGTGTGTAAGCATAAACACATGTGTGGGTGCCTGCCAAGGCCAGAAACATTGGATCCCCCTGGAACTAGCATTATCGGCAGTCAGGAGCCACCTGATGTGGGTGCTGGGAATCCAACTCAGGTCCTCTGCAGTGTGTGCCCTTAACCACTGAGCTATCTCTCCACTCTGGTTTTTGTTCTTTTGGGGGGAGGGGGCTGTCTGTTTTTAGACAGGATCTTGTGCACTCACTGGCCTCAGAATCATTATTAACTGAAAATAATATCCTTGAACTTCTGATCCTCCTGCCTTCATCTCATAAGTGCTAGGAATACAGGCATGCTATCACCATGCCCAGCTAAGAAATACAACTCTTTAAGATGGACATATGAAACCAGGCATAGTGGCGTTCGCCTATAATCCCAGCACTCAAGAGGCAAAGGCAGGTGAATCTCTGTGAGCTCCAGGCCAGTCTTATCTTCAGAACTAGTTGAAAGACAGCCAAAGCTGCACAGAGAAGGCCTATCTTGAACCTCTACCCCCAAATGCACATAGGACAGCCAATTATATTCATTCATCTTTTACGACTCGTAAAACTAACATTTTTATTAAAGCTCTCAACTTTGAGAAGTGACTATAATTGTTTCTTCCTTTACCCCGATATAGCTGAAGAATCGTCGAGAAAATCCAAAGGGTTTTTCCTATCACAACTCCTGACACTTTTTTATTTTCATGTCAGGGATCAAACTGACATGCTAGGTAAGTATGTTACCAGCATAACTAAACCCCAAGTCCTTGTATTACAGTTAACTGTACTTTCTTACTTGTATGTCTTATTCCCCACTGATCTGAACCTCCAGATATGTAGAGGCTAGCAGCCACTGGCCGTGTGTGCCTATTTAAAGTAATTGAAAAAAAGTAAAATTTACTTTCAGTTCCTGGATCTCATTTCCATATTTCATGTACTAAAGAGCTACACACGGCAGGTGACTACCAATGAGACAACACAAATAGAGACATTTTGTTTTATTAATTAATTAATTAATTAATTATATATAAGTACACTGTAGGTGTCTTCAGACACACCAGAAGAGGGCATCAGATCCCATTACAGATGGTTGTGAGCCACTATGTGGTTGCTGGGATTTGAACTCCTAACCTCTGGAAGAGCAGTCAGTGCTCTTAACCACTGAGCCATCTCTCCAGCCCCCACAAATAGAGATATTTTGATCACTGCAGACATTCTACAGGGCTCTGTACAGTCTGTATGTAGTCACCAAGGTACAATATGGAGGTCAATCGGCAGGAACCACATTTAACCCGTTTCTGTGCCCCAGCATCATCCCACAGTTAAGTCCCTAGTAAAGGCTGTTTAAGAAAGACACTAGGTAACACAGAGCTTGTTCACACACCACCCAGAATTGTTTTTCCAAAAACTAGTAGCTTTCACAGGCTAGAATCTGGGTAATAATGAACCAACATTCCAACTTAGGGGGAAACTGCAGGAACTGAAATTAGAAGTAATCAAAAACCATGTACTCAGTCCCTCTCCCAAGCCAAAATGCTACTATTTAATGTGAAATTTGATTAAGAAGGTGGCTTATTTCTTGTTTTAGGTTTAGCATATAATTAAATTATAAATAATTTTGAAAGGAATTTTTAAAATATTTGAACAAAATCACAACTAAGAATTGAGAATGGTAACTTACACTTGTAGTCCCAACATTTGGGGGGTGAGGCAGGCCTTGGCTACATGAGACCCTGTCTCAAAAAAGGTTAAGAAATGAAGAAAGAATGGGAAGTTGGGTACTGGAGAGATGGCTCAGCAGTTAAGAGCACTGACTTCTCTACCAAAGGACCCAAGTTCAATTCCCATTACTCACATGGCAGCTCGCAGCTGTCTGCAACTCAAGTTGCAGGGGATTTGACTCTCTCACACAGACATGTAGGCAAAACACTAGTGTATAAATGAATGAATGAATGAATGTCCTGGCTAAAGGTTTGAGGATATGATCTGCACAGTAAATGGTACTTAGTTTAAATCAACTGGAACAACATATAAGAAAGGCTTAGGATCTGGGACCAGTGAGCCAGACAGAACCTGAATCATACAAGAGATTTATTTGCAAGGTAAACTACAGGGGGTAAATTTTATCCTACAAATTACAAAAGAATTCTCAGAAAGTGTAAAGCAAATTTAAAGCAGGGAAGAAGGGTATTTGTATTTAAGAAAGCTCAGAGAAAAGCAATAAAGAAGATACACCTGAGAGAAGTGAGACAATAAGCAGGTAGTTCAATCAGGAAGTTGCTTTAAAAAAAGTATACGAGACAGGGCCCATCTGATGCAGTTTTCAACAGAGCCTATTTTAGATGAGTCTTCCTCTGTTAGTCTATGCCTCCCCGAGCTATAATACCACCATTTAATTAGAAAACACAACTACAAAGCCAACTGTTAAAGTCAATTCCATAAACTAAAAATTTAACTGTACTCCTTTGTTCAACAGCCATTCCAAATTCCTAACTGAAACAGCTCACTTTTCTTTCTTCCACAACACAATTTTAGAAAAGCAATCCATCCAGATGAGCACATCTGTGCAGTGTACAACAAGTGTAAACAATTTAACAGGCATTTTATGAAACATTTCCTAGTCTTTATTGGGGAAAATTCTAACATGGAAACATCAGGTTGCAAATTGACATTTTTAAATTAGGGTTTTTGTCTTTTGGGTTTTTTTAATAATATGAACATGTTGATTTTAAATCCCATCTGGCTACATGGTGCAGCTGCCATGAATGAATTTCCAATTAAGCACATGGTTGAAGCATTCAGAACTGCTATGTGCCATCAACTGCAACAGTATGAATCCAGAAGCCCTTATACACACATGCTAATAGAGGAGGATTCTTAGTGTATCCTAGAAAGGATGGGACATACAGGCAAATGAAAAGATGGACCTCATATTTTTAAATACATGGATCTCACTTGCACTAATCTCTTCTTTGAAAGGCAGTAGTAGTTGGCCTATCTTGCACAGTTCTTTAGCTTACTAAGTTTGCCTATCTCTATCCTCCTGGCCTTATATCAACAAAAACCTAAAAGGTAAAGCTAAAACTGGCTTCGATTCCAACATTGAGAGTAGTGGCACATGCCTGTAATCCTAGCACTCAGGAGGCTAAAGCAGAAAATCCTGTGAACCAAGGCTACATAACAAGACCCTGCCAATCAATCAACATAGATAGATAGATAGATAGATAGATAGATACATAGATAGACGGACAGACAGACAGGCAGGCTGGCAGGCAGGCACGCACGCACATAGTTCAGTGGTAAAACACTTGCCCTACACGCCAGAGGTCACAAATACAGTACAGCCAATCAATCAAATAAATTCTAATTCAATCTTTTACGAGTGTGTGTGTGTGAATTTGGGCACATTTTTTTTTCTTCAAGCTGTATTCCCTCAAATATAAAATAATACCTAACCTTGCAGAGCTGTGGAAAGGATGAGAGAAAATGTACATAAAGCAGTTATAGATGTGTCTGGTTCCTCAGGGATCTAATAAATGGTAACTACTTTAATATTTCTTTGTATCCAAATATGACTTGTACTTAGAAATTATTTACCTTAACTTTAAAGGTTAAAATTTTATTTTAGTCCAATATGGTGTCCCACTCATTTTTTATTTATTTATTTATTTTTTTTTTGGTTTTGGTTTTTTTGAGACAGGATTTCTCTGTGTAGCCCTGGCTGTCCTGGAACTCACTCTGTAGACCAGGCTGGCCTCGAACTCAGAAATCCGCCTGCCTCTGCCTCCCAAGCACTGGGCTTAAAGGCGTGCACCACCACTGCCCGGCTGTCCCACCCATTTAATTCCAGCACTCAGGAGGCAGAGACAGACAAATCTTTTTGTTTATACATATACATATATGCATACACATATGCACACATATACATATAAAAAGCAGGAGATAAGGTTTTGCTACACAACGAAGGCTAACAGACAAGGCACTATACATCTGAAGTTGGCCTCAAACTCACAATCACTCTGCCTCAGCCTCTTGAGTAGAGCTTTAGGATTACAAAATGCATCCCCGAACCTGCCCTAAATGTAATCCATAGTTGCCCTCCTCCTCCTCCTCATGTAATCCTTATCGTGAAATCTTACACATGTGTGCAGTAAGTATCCATTGAGGCAAGTGGCTGAATAAGTGAAAATATCACAAGTCATCACAGAGTCTGGAAGTTGAAGAAAGGGTGGGAAGATATCTGTCTTACTTAGGGTCTCCACTGCTGTGAAGAGATGCCATGACTATGGCAACTTTCATAAAAGAAAACATTTAATTGGGGGTGGCTTACAGTTTCAGAGGTTTAGTCCAATGTCATCACGGTGGGAAGCATGGTAGTAGGCAGGCAGACATGGTGTGGAGGAGCTGAGAGTTCTACGTCTTAATCCAAAGGTGGCAGGAGACTGTGTGCCACAATGAGCGTAGCTTGAGCATAGGAGAACTCAGAGTCCACTCCTTTAGGGACACCCTTTTCTCCAACAAGGCCTTACCTACTCCAACAAGGCCACACCTCCTAATAGTGCCACTTCCTATGGGCTAAGCATTCAAACACATGAGTTTATGGGGGCCATTACTTTACAAACTACCACAGTATCCCAAACAGAGAAATGGGATGATTAAAAATATAGGAATGTGAGCGTTCACATGGACTCTGGGCTGAGGGAGCTATGCCGATAAGGAGTCAGAAAGGTTGTAAAACCCTGAAAGGATGGATGACTAGCAAGGAAAGAAACACACAAGATCATGACACATGCACAAGGTCTGCACAGATTCAAGCCAGACTGGGTCCTAGCACTGAGATGGTAAATTGGACAATCTCCTAGCCCTAACAAGAAGCTATCACCAACTCATGATTGCTTGCAAAGGGAAAATTAGTTTTTTCCAATGGAATCTCATTGTATATATAAACTAAACTTACAGAGTAGACCATATACCCAGCAGTAGACAGCCAACGCAAAACAAACTCAATGGTATTTTGTATATTTTTGGCCTCATATTGTTTTGTTTAGGCATTTTTTTTGTCTTATTATTCTTTTGTTTATATATTATGATTTCTGATTTTATATTTTTATGGGGTTTGATTTGTCTATGTATGTCTATGTATGTGTTTCTTGTGTTTTTTCATTCTTGCTGTTTTGTTTATTTTTTTAATTCTGGTTTGCTTTTTTATTTGTCTGTTTTCTAAGAGAGAGAAAAAAGGTGTAAAATTGGATGGGGTGGGGAGGATCTGGGATGAGATGGGGGAAGGGAAACTGTTCAGGATACATTGTAAGAATTAAAAATACGAAAGAAGGTGGAGGAAGAGGTTACAAATCATATATGGAAAATAAACTAAAATTAAATATATATGTGCATATTAAATATATACGCATAAAATGAAATATATATGTGCACGCGCACACACACACACACACACACACACACACACACACACACGGGATTGGTGGGGTAGAGGTTGAGAGGATATGACCAGGGCAAAATGATAAGTACTTTACCTGGGCTGAAGCAACATGTAAGAAAGAATTAGGACTTGAGATTAATGAGACAGGCAGAGTTCAAATCATAAAAGAGCCTCCTGCAAGGCAAACTTTCAAACATTCCAAAGGAAATACTTCTTTGAACATTTACAATCTTTGCACAGTAATCATTCAGTAAGAATTTGCTAGTTCACAAGTTGTTTATATGTATCTAGGCTAAGCAGGGAAGATATTATTGTGGGCCTGTTGTAGAGGAATTTTAATCCAGCAACATGGTTGCTCTAGCAAGAGATCACATCCAAATACCTAGATCTTCATGATCCGATATAGACACACCACACACCTTTAATCCCTCTGGCTGGAATAGAGACACACCCTTAGTACACACCTTTAATGCCAAACAATGTATATAGAAGTTTATACCTAGTTTATAGAAGGAAGCAGCCATATTTGAAAGTGATGTCTAATTGAGGGGCAGACAAAGTGACAAATCAGAGAAAGATTTAACAGAATGAGTCAGAGATAGGATATGTCCAAGCCTTAAGAGAACGGCAGAGGAAAGAGAAGAGACTTAAAAGAGTAGTGCAGTGAGCTAGAAAGATGGTTCAGTGGCTGAGCACACTGGCTACTCTTCCAGAGAACCCAAGTTCAACTCCCAGCACCCATATGGCAGCTCACAGCTATCTGTAACTCCAGTTCCAGGGGATCTGATTCTCTCAACAACATATATACAAGCAAAACACCAATGCATATAAAATAAAAATAAAGTTTTAAAAAAGAGAGAGAGCAGCACAGTGAGAGAGAGTCATTTTCAGTTCAGTCAATTCAGTCAGCTCAGTTGGTGGAGTTGAGTTTGGTGCTGTCAGTTGAGAAGCAATGCAAAGGAGTTGAGTTCGTGGCAGTTCAGTTTGTGAAGTTCAGAGGCAGATAGGTTACAGGTGAAGACAGAACAAGCCAGAGAAAGAGAAGGAGCCCGAAGATTAGAATAGATTATCAGAGTTAGTGTGAGGCTAAGCAAAGCAACTCAGTCAGAAACCAAGAGAAGCCAGTTTGAATCCATCAGCTTGGCGGGCAGTTTGGGCCAGAACAGCTGAGTTGAACCAGCTAGCCAGAGTTCAGAAGGAGCTAGAAGGGTAAGCTTATTCCACAGTAAGCCTCTGAGAGGACAATTACATCCGGTGAATAAAAGATACATTTACAGTCTGTTGTACAGATAGGAAACAGACCCCCAGAGACACTAAAGGTAACAATTTCTCATGTATACTAATATTTGGTTTCTCAGAAACTAATTCTGAATTTTCTTTCTTCAATTATACTTTCCTTTCTATCCATATGTTGACTATTACCTATAAGGTTGGTCAAATATTTCAAATCTCTGTAATTTCAAGATGACTATGAATCAGAAGATATACTACCAATGAAAGGAGGATATTTGCAGGGACCATGACCAAATGGGAAGAAATTGTCTCTCCTTTAGCAAAGTAGGAATAAGGGCTTGATTTGATCTGCCCTAAGTTAGAGAAAGTAACAAGGTCTGAATGTAACAACAGAGTAAGCCCCAACTATGAACAAATGAGGACAGAGCACACTGGAGGATCAAATATGAAAGGCAGTATGGGAGTTGCAGGCATTTGCCCCTCTGGAGAGGACAACTAGGTACAGTTTTCCTGGAGAACATTCATTCTTTCACTTAGCAAATGATTTGTTCATACAATGAACTAAGGAAACAATTCAACTGTTAAGTACCAACATCCTTAAAAACTTAACTCCTATTGTCTATATTGTTTATCCTAAGAAAGCTAACTAAAATATAGACCAGACCAGACAAGAATGGTGGTACACACCCGTAATCCTAGCACAAGGAAGCTGAGACACAAGGAGCTAGATTAGACACTGTCTCAAAATAAGGCAAGCATATAAACCAAATGCTTATGGACATATGGACATATTGACAACCAAAGATGTTTATCACAATGTTGCTGGTATTTTCCAAAGAAAAGAGGACAGCCCAAATATATAACAAGTTTTACCTGGCCAGGCTTCAACGACACATGTAATCCCAACACTCATGAAACTGAACCAAAGGGTCTGAAAGCTTAATGCCAGTCTTATCATGCAATGCAATAGCATATACCCATTAAAACCGACTATGTTGAATTTTCTTTTTGCTTTTTTTTCCAAAGATGATGTCACTCTATACCCTTAGTTGTCTTGGAACTGGAAGTTGACTAGGCTAACTTCAAACTCACAGAGATAATCATCTGCTTCTGCTTCCCAAGTGCTGAGATTAAAAGCATGTACTACTGCATCTGAAAAATCCAGTGAATTTTGAATGGAACTGAAGCAAATACTAAACAAAGAACCTCCAAGGGGTCACAGATAAGCAAAATAGGGTTAATTTGAAGGTTTAGTTTCACAAACTTTGCCTAACAGCAATACAACTAACCTTTATTTGAATATCTACCACATCACAGGCACTGCACATGCCAATGATTGCACTTAGAAGACTTAAAAAGTAGAATCTTAAGTTGAAGGTCAGCCTGGTTATACAGCGAGACTATCCAAAACAACACTCTGATCTAATTGTACCCTTGAGGTGAGCATTCAATGCCATTTTCACCCTGACTTACCTAGGATAATTCATAGGGAATTGATAAAGTTCAAGAATATAGATCTATTCAACTGCAAAACTCTTGAGAGAGTGGTAAATTGTTATTTCAAATAGTTGCCTATCTTCTTCTCAACCCAGTCCCTCTCTGTGCTATAACTGAAGTCTAAGCCCCTGACATGTCCTGTTCTCTCCAGCTCTACTAGAAGTTCCCAGCTGAAAAGGAATAAGTAGGAACTACTACCTAGCACCCTTTAGACAGTCTCCAGTGACAGAGATGAAGATTACTGAGCCACTACCGAAAAAAACTGGGTTTCCACAGGTTCTCCAGATCCCACACTGACCAAACTTTGTATCTGTAGGGATGCTTCCTCCAGGAGGGCAAGCACTCTTCTGGCAGTGCCTACAACATTACTGTGCTTAACAATGTTTCACTGAGTAACAGCCCTACACACCTTCCTTCCCCAGACCAGTCCTAGAAATCAACCTCTACCATTTTCCCTCAGGCTCTCACAAGTCTATTACATGCTCCACCCACCAGAAACTCAAGACTAACCCAAAGAAGATCATTTCAAGATATAGTGGCATAGGCCTGTAATGCCAGCACTTGAGACTAAGGCATACAGAAGTCAAAGAACAACTTTCTTGAGAGTTGGTTCATTCCTTCCACCATGGGTTCCAAATGTCAGGCTTGGCAGCAAGTACCTTTGCTCATTGATCCACCTCAGCAGCCCTTAAACATACTTCTTAATCTAGCCTTGCTTAGTCACATCCATCAACAAAAGAAAGAACTAATCCCCATACGGTTCCCAGATACTTCCATATAGATTTATAATCATTTGTTCCTCGCTTTGAGAGATAGTTATTTCTATCTCCACAGGCTATCTCCTTTGAAAAATAGGTATTTATATCTCCTCAGTTTAGTCTAAAAAAATAAATAAATAGTAGGGCAGATGTGCACCGAGAGCTAAGATGTCAGGTTCCAAGTATATGCCTGTGACACTGGGTCACTCTCCCCGGTACCCAGCTTGATCCAGCTGAGTATGGCATGTCTCTGGAGACCCAAAAGGTGCAGGTTGAACACTTGAATATAAGGGACTCCCAGCTTAAACAGAGTGTGGTGGTTTGAACATGATTGGTCCATGGGAAGTGGCACTATTAGGAGGTGTGGCCTTGTTGGAGTAGGTGTGGCCTTATCATCACTATGGGGGGGGTGATGATAATGAACTGAACCTCTGACACTGTAAGCCAGCTCCAATTAAATGTTTGCTTTTATAGGGGTTACCTTGGTCATGGGTGTCTCATCACAGCAAGAAAACCCTGAGACAAGGAGAACTTGCTTCAGTACAACAATCCCAAACACTAAACGCACATCAAAGATCCTGCCTTGATTTGTTGGACCTACACAAAATCAGCAAATATTTATCCTAATTTCAGACCCATTCCTAAGAACTGGCTTTTAGGAGCTGTGGCATAATTTGGGCCCCTCATCTTCTGGTATTATATTTTCAAAGCACACATGGATAAAAAGGAAAGACTTATCCAGGAAGGAAAATTGGACTGAATATTTAACCTCTCCTACTAAGTTTGACAAGGATGACTCTATTCTTGCATAAGTAAATACTCTATGAATCACTGAAAAAAAATAAGTAGTAGAAGGATATTACGGGAAACAGGCCACTTTCTTGTGTGCTCTGAGCTGAGAACACTTATCAAAGGCTGGCAGCATTCTTCTTATGCTTCCTTAGTCACACTTCAGGCAAAGCCACACTCTTTTTCGAGTCAGACTGTAAAGCCCTGGAACTCCCTATGCAAACCAAGTTGGCCTTGAATTCACAGAGATTCCCCCACCCCTGCCTCCTGAGTTCTGGGATTAAAGACAATGGATCGCCATGCTTACCCACACATGTCCATTCTTAAACCATTCACTGTCAGTAGACTTGAGATTAGGATCAAAAACTGACTTATAAAAGTTGTCATTGGCTATTTTGCAGTGGTGTGAGTTGAATTCAGGGATTTCTGTATACTAGGCAAGCATCATCCTTATGAAACTACACCTCCAGTTCTTTGAACTAAAACAGAAAGCAGCAAACACAACCATCACACACCTATCATCTCAAGGACACAGAAGACAATGAACAGTGAGGAAAGCAGATGACCTCAAAGCCCTAATGTTCACTTTGTGACAGAGGAAAATGAAAAATATTCATCTAAAGTCCGTGGAAAGCAAGGAGGGGCTGGAGAGTCCTCAGTCTTAATCATAGCACTATACGAAGACTAAATTTGCTATGTAGCTATGGAAGCACAGAATGATGACATGCAGTGTTAACTGCTCCAAAAGGAAACCACCACTATGGAGGGGCTGTGATCTTTCCAAAGCTTCACACTGTCCCTGTGCAGAGAGGCTGCTATAGGGATAAGATCAGTAAGTCCCACACGGTCCTTGCAAAGGTGACAGGCTGCTTCAGTTCTATGTTTTTGCCTTTCTCCTGTTCCTAAACAAAGCACTAGTCCCTGTCCCCGAAAAGCTGCTGATGAGGTTTGGAACACTTGGGTCAGGGACTATACTGCCACCCTGAGCAGTTTCACCAGGCTACCTTTAATGTCATCTTCAAGTGGTACAGCCACCCAACCCCTGATTTCTTCACACCAGGAATTTGCTAACCATCTTGATAAAATTAGAGTCCAGAAAAAAAATCTACAAAGTTATAGCCAAGGTGTCAATACCAATCCAAAAGGAAAGAATATTCTTGGCCAGTCAGTGGTGGTGCACAGCTTTAGTCCCAGCACTTGGTAGGCAGAGGCAGGCAGATCTGAGTTTGAGGCCAACCTGGTCTACAGAGTGAGTTCCAGGACAACCAGGGCTACACAGAGAAACCCTGTTCCCAGGGAAAGAAAAAACAGTTCATAACAGCTTCATTTATAATAGAAAATTAGGACAACCAACTCAAATAGTCTTCAACAGGTGAATGGCTACACCATCCCTCTATATCCTTATGAGGGAATGCTACTCAGTAACAAAAAGAAACAAAACAGGAACTGAGGCAGCTGGCACAGCACCATGCTACTATCTGATTACGGAAGGAGGCTCTGCGTTGGATGCCTAGCAACACCTACCCCAAAACAAAACAAAGATACATGGGATAACCTAGGTGAACGTCTCAAGGACATCATGCTTTGTAAAGTCAATCTCAAAAGATAATAAACTACATAATTCCATTGAAGCATCATTCTCGAAAAGACAAAATTACACAGATAAGGAATATATGTGTAGCTGACAGAGGACAAGGGCAGAGTGGGGAGGAAGGAAGGTAGGGTCATAAATATAATGATGTCGCTCGTACAAGCCGGCTTCCTTTTGGTGACAGGACATGTCAGTATCTCTAATTGTGGTAGTGATTACACCAACCTGCTCAAGGGATAAAACTATACTGACTACACACACATATGATTGCATAGAAAATGGTAAAGTCTGTGGTCCGTTTCATGGTATTCACTGGTGTCCTATATCTAGCTTGAGTATTTCTTTACTTTGTTTATGATGTCACAATGGAAAAGGCTGGGAAAAGAGCAGAAAGGACCCTGTGCACTGTTCTTCAAGTTCCAGGGACTGAGCCCAGGCCCTTGTATAAGGCAGGCAGGAACTTCACCGCTAGCCTATACCCAAGCCTTTCTACTTACTATTAATGCAACTTCCTTTCAATTTATAATGGTTTAAAAATAAACAAATTTTCTTTAAAAAGCCATACAATCAACCAACATCTGAGTACCAACAGTATGTCACAACAGTATGATAAAACACTGTGCAAGCGTTATACACTCAACAGTTAAATGGTATTCATTGAACATACATACACAGCCAGATAGATAAAATCCCTAAAACTTTTTAATTATGAATATTCCCTAACCTAATTACTTTAAAATTTAAGACACTTTTTGCTAAATTAGTCTGTTGACTATTTTCTCTAACATAATATAATTAACTAAATTTATTACTAACACAATTAGATACGTGCATACCTAATTATATACTAAAGGGAGGCACAGTATGAAGTCTGTGTTTGTTTCTGTCAACTTTTCTAACTGTGCAGCTTTGTGCAGGTCACTTGTTCTAGAAGCTTCTATTGCTGTGATAAATAGCATGACCAAAAACAACTTGGGGAGGAAAGGGTTTATTTGGCTTACAATTTACAGCCTATCACTGAGAGAAGTCAGGGCAGGAATTCAAAGCAGGAACCTCAGAGGAGTGGCTTGCTCTCCTTGAATATATCTCAACCTTCTGTCTTATACGACCAGGACCAGGTGGTACTGTCCCCACAGCTGGGCCCTCCCACATGAATCATTGATCAAAAAAATAAAAGAATAAAAAAATAAAAATAAGCTTGCCTACAGACCAACCTGATGGAGACGTTTTCTCAACCTAAGTTCCTCTTCCCAGATGACTCTGTCAAGCTGACAAAAACTAACCAGAACATCACTTTTCTAACCTGAAGTTTCCTCACCTGTAAAATGGAGAACATGGTTATAATGCCTTTCTTAGAACTATAATAAGAATTAAAACAAAGGAAACGGCTGGCCACACTGTAAAGCACTGTGCAAATGTTAGTAACTACATTCCTTACTCTTTAAGGAGAGATGTTTCAGAAATTTATTTGAGTCTACTTTATAAACAGCAGTATTCTCAATGCTCCAAAACAGAGACTACATTTTCTTCTGGACCTGAAACAATCAAAACAGTTCCCTGAGAAGGCTTATAAAAACAATACCACATTAAACATTGGTGATTTGTTTTAAAAGCTGGTATGCAATTAAGAGGATTCCGCTGTTTCCCCATGCTCCTGTGGCATCCAATTAAGTAATAACAAGAGCGAGGAGCTCTTAATTATGGAGGAGAACCTTCCACAAGCCAGTGACAGGTGTGCAGGGCTCAAGCTGCGATCAAAATCGTTGACTACAGCATTAATTCCTGCCGTTCCTTTTTCCCAGAGACACTTCACTTTGCATGTAATTAGTTGAAATGTAAACCAGACCAAATGACTGCTGTATTTCAAGCGTTATTACCTTTTATCACGTTAACTTCCTCCAAGTGGGTTTGAAAGGATTAACACCAAAACAGATGGTTTAAACCCACTGTAAGTGAGCTTCAGCGATCGGAAATTATAATGGCCAGACTAAATTTATACTCATCACTGAGAAGTACACCATCTTTCCCTAAATAGTGCCTATTTTAAATGGAAATTATCCCGCTCTTCATTTTCATGTACTTTGTAAATGACCTTAAAAATGAAACCATCTTCAAGGGATGCTTTTTTTTTTTTTTCTAATTTGCCTACTTTTCCCCAAAAACGTAAAACAAAGTTTTTGTCTCTTAAAAGTAATTGTGAAAATAAACCAAACACATAACAGTTCTTTATATTCTAAATTATAAGTAAATTATAGTAGCATTTGAGTAAAGAGCCAAATAAAATACATTCCTCAAACAGAAATCAGAAAAATAATTTCCCCACAGTTTGATTACCCTAAGTCAAAATCTGACTTTTCAAAGAGATAAACTTTACAGGTATTGATAAAACTATTCATGTTAAACCTAAATACACAACAAAAATGCCCATTGGTTCAAAAAGCTATCCTCAAGCATCTTGACTGCGAACGGGAAAAAGCTCCTGAGAGATCAGATGCCCAAATTTGGTTTTGGAAAAACTCTTGAGAAATATGTAGATAGCTAACACAGAATGAGTCATTACGATAAGAAAAACTGAGGATTAGGCTTCAAGTATCAGTCTGTCACATTTCATTTAAGCAGTTATTGAGTAAGCACTCTATCAGAGGACTGACTGCTGATGATTAAAGGGAGACATTAACAACACAGCATCTCAAGCATTACCAATGGCAAGCATCAACACACACGCATGAAGGGAAACAGCAACCTTACCTGGAAAAGAGCAACAGCTTTACTGAGGAAGTAAGAAGGCCAAGAAGAGAGAGGACCAGAAGCCATTTGAACAGAAACAAAGCCATGAGTAAAGCTGTAGCAACGGAAGAATAAACAGTGAGGAGTGGGGACTACAGATGACTTGGCAGGCTTGGGCTGAAAAGAGTGAGCTTGGCAGTGCTGGAGGGAAATGAATGCTGCTGTCCAGACAAGAGATGCTAAAGACTGAGCTAAAGCAACAGCCATGGGGCTGGAGAAGGGCACAGATCTAAAAAATGCTGAGGTGATGATACCTGCCCAGCTTAGGTATGAAGGACAGGAAAATAACAAAACTCTTGGCCTGGGTGAGAAAGCAGTGTCTCACTGAGGTAAGAAACACAAAGAGAAGGTTCGGAGCAGAAGATACCAAGTTTAGTTTTAAAATATCCTTGTGACTTTAAACCAGTCGTTTCATATTTCAAATCCAGTTTCTCAGTTGACAAAATGGTTATTACATCTATGTCAAAGGTCCTGGTGAGAATTAAATAAAATAATGGAAGGAAGAGGGTTATAAAATCATTGCCTGCTAGCAATGACTCAGGAAGACTGCTAATAGTATCCATTTGTCCTCCCCCACCCTCACTCTCTGCCAAGATTTAACTGGGCACAAGCAACTTTGCCAGAAACTACGTTCCACAGTAGTATTTCCAACGCGGTATGTCACCGTTCTAAATATAATGAATGAAATGCCAGAAAAACTGAATACACCTTCTGGCTCATTAGAAGGAAGAGGTCCTAGAAATTGAACCCAGATCCTAATGGTTGTTTACCACATACTCTACCAATGAACTACACTATCAGCCCTCCACTCCCTTTCCTTAGAGAACTAAACACAGCACTCTTTCTTTCCCCTTCCCAGAGACTAGAAGGTGAATGTGTTAATAAGCTGCCTGTGAAGATGCAAATAAAAGCAATGGGAAAGAAGGATGGAGGTTCCCAGGGATGATTTCAAGGAGCAGAACCTCTGAGTACTTTGACAATAATCATCTTACTTCTGAGTGTTACATAAGACAAATTTCTACTTTCTTAGCCACTAACTGTCTGGGTCTCTGTTTCAGCAGTTAATCTGAACTCTTAACTATATAACATCAATGTTTAAAACATCTGCGAAGAGGGCTAGCAAGATGGCTTGGGGGGGGGGTGCTTACTGAACAAGCCTGGGGAACTGAATTAGAGTCTTCAGAATCCAGGTAAAGATGGGAATAAAGAACTAACTCTGTAAAGTCGTCCTCTGCCCTCCAGGGCATACAATAGCATGCCTGCCCCCAACACACACACATCATGCACAGACATACACAGATACACATGTACACACACACACACACAATTTAAATTTAAAATCTGTAAGAAAAATAACCATGACATATTTCAGAGCCCTAAAAATCCACTAGTTTATTCATACTGCCATCAAGATTAAGGAAGTGCATTCATGGATACGTGAGTGCACATGCGATGAATGCACATGTGTGCACACACACACACAATGAAATGAGCTGAATTAACACATGCTAAGCCATAGAGCAGGTCCAGAACTGTAGCTAACTGTTCACGATTCAGAGCTGTGGGGCTGGAAAGATGGCTCAGCAGTTAACTGTGCCTGCTGTTCTTGTAAGGGACTGAAGTTTGGTTCCCATCACCCACTCCAGATGGCTCACAACCACCTACAACTATAGCTCCAGGAGATCAGAAGACACTCTCTTCTGGCTTCCAAAGGCACCTACCTGTGCATTTGTGGGCACACACAATTTTTTTTTTAAGATTCAAAGCTCCAAGCTGGACATGGTGATGCACGCCTTTAATTTAAGCACTTGGAAGGCAGATCTCTGTGAATTATAGGCCAGTCTAATCTACACAGAAAGTCCTGAGCCAGGCAGGTCTACAGAGTAAGGTCCTAGCTCAAAAACAAAACAAAACAATAAACTAACTTTTATTATATTATCTTGTAATAAACAGATTACTTAATGACAAATCTGCAAACAGAAACAACAAAAATGGCTGACAGTCTTAGGTGAGGAATAACTTACCTGAACATAACAAGCACATCAAACTAAACTAAGCGATTAGAAATTTTCAAATATTTTAAACTACAGTCTATGCAAAAATAGTGCAGATCAAGCCTGTTGGGACGGCAAGTAGCTAGGCCCTGACATGACTGTACTCGCATGTGAAAGTACCTAGAAGTTAAATCAGTACAATTGGCTTCTACTCAAGAATAAGGAAGACGGAACTAACCTTGATCTGTTTGATTCTGTTGAGCTGTTGTAATTAAAGCTCACAAATTTTCTCTTTTATAAATAACGGGATATGATCTATATTTGCAGGACAAAAGCACTTGAGCCTGAGGTGATATCACCTTGGGGCATTAGCTATCTTTGACATCACCAAAGTGAGCAAATAATTTCCAAAGGAAAAATTATGGTAAATATAAGGAAACCTAGATTCTAATCCCAGGTTCCTCATTTTTAAACTGTATGTCCTTGAACGGATTGGTACTTGTCCAGACCTCTGTTCCTTACCTGTAGTTTAAGAACAGTAAAGCAATGGTAATCTCTTCCAGCTCTATGAAACTCCAAAGTTTGCAAAATTTTCCATAGCATTAAAAAGCTTCTAAGGCTAAGTATGGTGGCACATACCTTTAATCCCAATACTTAGAAGACAGAAGAGGCAAGAGGATTCCTGCAAGTTCGAGGCTATCCTGGTCTTTATTTGACTTCTAGGCCAGCCAGGGCCATAAAACAAACTGTGTTTCAAAAAGTTATCATAAACTAAAAGATAAAACTTCTATTATTTGAATGTCAATTTTAAAAACAAGCTTGGAAGCTAGAGAAACAGTCCAGTGGTTATGAGCTCTGCCGAGAGCCCAAGTTTGGTTCCCACCACACATATCAGGAAGTTTACAACCGCCTGTAACTCAAGCTCCAAGAGGCCCAGACGTCCTCCTCTGGCTTCTGTGGGACTGCACTCCCAGGCATCGAGCCCACATATGTATACAGCATAATAAAAAGCAAACTTTTTTTTTTTTTTGGTTTTTCGAGACAGGGTTTCTCTGTGTAGCCCTGGCTGTCCTGGAACTCCCTCTGTAGACCAGGCTGGCCTCGAACTCAGAAATCCACCTGTCTCTGCCTCCCAAGTACTGGGATTAAAGGCGTGCGCCACCACTGCCGGGCTAGTAAATGTCATTGTAATTAAGGTTATTGTAATTCTCAAATAGAATCAAATAGTGACCAAGAATGTTTCAGGAGAAAGCAAAGGTGATAAAAGTAAACTAGCAATTTTGGCTTTATCACTCTGATTATAGCAGACTCAGCTCAACTCTCTTACTCATGCATTCTTCCTAACTTTTACAGAAAATATTGTGCCAAATAATAACTGTTCTCCCTTCAGCCCTCAATATTGTCTTCTCTAACCTTTAAACAGCTCTTAGAGTTGATCTACCAGGAAGTCTGTGCCTTGGACTTAAAAAAAGAAAGGCACAAAGGAAAGGGGTTTTGTTGCTGTTTTTTGTTTTTAAGATTTAATTTTAGCCAGGTGGTGCATGCCTTTAATCCACATGGGAGACAGAGGCAGGTTGATCTCTGAGTTCCAGGACAGCCATGGCCACAAAGAAGCAGAAATCATTCTTAACCACTGAGTTAACTTTCTGGCCTAGAAAAGGAAAAAGAAAAATTTTTTTAAATTTTTTTTTTAAAGTGTAAGTGTATTTTGCCTAAATGTGTATCACACCATTTGTGTGCATGGTGTCCAAGCTTGAAGAGGACGTCAGATCCCCTGAGACTAGAGTTACAGGAAGTCATGAATGCTGGGAATTGAACCCAGGTCCTCTGAAAGAGCAGCATGTGCTCTTAACTGCTGAGCCATCTCTCTAGCCTGGCCCAAATTTTTTAAAAGCTAATTCTTTAGCCTTTAAATGAAAGAATGTATTAGCCTAAATGAAAGAACTGCTTTTCCATATAAACAAATACTCTGATATATTTCTAAGAAAATAGATTTGAAGCTCTAATCAACAGCTGGAAAGTATGATGGGACACAAAACAGAGGATTTGGAGTCACAAGTCCTGGGATTCAGGGTCCAGATTCTACACTTAAGTTTTGTATAATTACCTCATTTCGCTTCTTACTTACAGAATGGATACAAAATAATAAGGTAGAAAATATTGAACGGGCAAGCAAGATGGCTCAGCAGGGCAAGGTGTCTACCATCACCCCTGATGGCCTGAGTTCAACCTCTGCAGCTCACATGGTGGAAGAAAAACAGATTCCTGCAAAGTGTCTTCTGATCTCCATATACATTCCATGTCACATGGATTCATTCTCTCTCTCTCTCTCTGTCTCTCTCTCTCTCTCTCTCTCTCTCTCTCACACACACACACACACAGGCACACAAAAATGAATAATAAAAATTTTAAATATATTCCATAGCAAACATGGTGGCATAGGCATGTAAGCTCAGCACCTGGAAGGCAGAGGTAGAAGGATCATGAGTTCAAGACCAGCCTGAACTACATAGCAAGATCCTATCTCAGATAATGGAAGGTGAGGTATGGAAGGGAGGAAGTATATTCCATATAGTATCTATCATGTAAGCTATTTATTTTTTTAATTTTTTTTTTTTTTTTGAGATAAGGTCTTGCTATGTAGTACCTGGCTAGCTAGTACTCACTGTGTAGCCCAAGCTGGTCTCTAATTCAGGTCAGTACTCCTGTCTCAGCACCTCAAGTTTATGCCACCACACCCACATTCATATACATTATTTCTTGGAAAAATATAATTGGGGCTGGAGAGATGGCTCAGAGATTAAGAGCACTGGTTGCTCTTCCAGAGGTCCTGAGTTAAATTCTGAGCACCACATGGTGGCTCACAACCATCTGTAATGGAATCCGATGCCTTCTTCTGGTGAGTCTGAAGACAGCTACAGTGTACCCATATACATAAAATAAATAAATAAATTTAAAAAAAAAAAAGAAAAAATATAATTATAGTGGTTAAGTATTAGGCTTGAAGTCAGATTGCTACAGACCTTCAAGAACTGTAAGACTATGTAAACTACTTCCTTTCTCTGAAACTCAGGTTTCTATAAAATGTGAATAATAAGGATTAAGACAAATATTTTATTTGGCACAATGCCTGGCAGACAGCACAAGTGTAAGCCAGCATCATTATAATTATCTTTGGCTTGTTGCTGAATACAATCTATATCAGAATAAGGAAGACAAACATGGCCCTGTTTGAAGAAACAAGTTGATAAGATGAAAATCTTTATTTGGGGGAAAGAGTGGTTTTTGTTGTTGTTTTGAGATAAGATCTTATCTTACTCTGTACCCCAGGCTTGCCTAGACCTCGATATGTGGCCCAGACTGCCTTCACAATGATCCTTCAGTCTCAACACCAAAAAGCTGAAATCACGGGTGTAAGTAAAACCTTGTATAACATAAAAATTCTTTTTAAAAAAATTATTTATTTTACATATGCGAGTACACAGGTGCTATCTACAGACACCCCTGAAGGGGGCCTCAGATCCACTATGTGGTTGTTGGGAATAGAACTCAGGACCTCTGAAAGAGCAGTCAGTGCTCTTAACCTCTGAGCCATCTCTCCAGCCCAACATAAAAATTATTAAAAGAACTATATAAACACTGCTACACATGAAGTTATTACAACAAAGTAACTCGCATTCATTCCAATGGGGCCTGGTAAAATTCATTTGCTTCACCACTAAACTTCCTTTGTACAGCGAGTATAGAAACAATGAGTAGAAGAAATATATCTAAATGTGCTGTCTCAGCAATCATATAAAATGTAGACATGTAAACTGCCCTGGAAGTCAACTGTTATATTTCAATACTCAATAGAGAAAGCAATAACCCACAACATAATGCAGTCACATTTAATAAGACACTGCTGGATAAAATATGCAACAAAATCCAGAGCCAGAAGACCCTCCCTCTTCATACAGGAAAATCCTTAACCAATATATTAGAGCATTCAGATACATCAGTAATTAAACACGATGAAAATCTGGGTTGATACCCATTAAGGAAAAGTATCATCTGCATTGCCAAAACATTGTAAACAGAATCAATTTTTAGGAAGCAATACCCTGGATATGACTGCATAAAATTAAGCTTTCCAGTCTTTGAAAACAGATGCCCCACTTGCCAACCACCTGCATCTCTTTTTGTGTAAAGATGCCAATATGTCTCACCTGGGGACACCCCTGGATTCGTGTGTAGTAACTGCTGACTTCTGTACGTAAGCCAGAAAGACTCAGAACTGAGGTTCCAACTTGAGTGTCCTCATTTAGACACACGAGGTGCTAACTCAACCCTCTCTACAACCAACGCTGCATACATTATCCAGTGTCTGAAGAGTTCTAAACAGGGTCAAGTTCTACCTTACAAGTCCCCTTTGCCTAAGTCGCATGTACCCACCTCACTCTGCTCCACTCCTTCACCACAGTGACATTCACGCAGCACCTTCTCTACTCATAACCTCATTCTGACTTCTTCAGTGATTCCCACGAACGACAATCGTTTATCAAATATCTCCTTTACATAGTTCAGGTGAGAATTTTAGTATTCCTCTTAAGGTGGCTGGTAGTGAATTTTCACTAAATGCCTAATCAAAGCACAAGTTATAAAATAATCCTAAATTACTTCACGTCTTGCAACTTAAAAGGCATTTCCATACCCTTTATCTCATTTGATCTTTACAATCCACGGGAAGTCAGCTACTTCTATTATCCCCATCCCAAGTTTCAGAGAAAGTCAGTTGTCCCAAGAAACCCAAGGTGAGTGACAAAGTCAGAATTTCAACCAAGTTCTTGTCATCACCAACCATTCCCCTTTCCACATACAGTCTCCTGACCAAGAAAGTAGATGGTAAACCAGATTTCTAAATTCCCATTAAACAAATTAACTAGCTATAGAAGCAAGCACCTAGAGAAAAATGAACTTTTACTAGTTTAATAGTATCAACATACAAAGATAAGATAATAGCACTAGAAAACACACATTTCTTTTGGGTTTTTGTTTTTGTATTTTGTTTGTTTGTTTTGTTGGTGTTTGGTTTGGTTTTGGTTTCTCAAGACACAGTTTCTCTGTGTAGCCCTGGCAGTCCTAGAAATCACTCTGTAGACCAGGCTGGCCTGGAACTCAGAGATCCAGCTACCTTTGCCTCTGGAATGCAGGAATCAAAGGTGTGAGCCACCGCTGCCTGTTGAAGAAACCCATTTCTTAAATGACAAAACTATCATCACTTGGAATAGTGAGTCAAGAAGGATGGAAGCCAGCATTTGCTGAACCCTTATGTTACACAAATAATACAGTTACCATATCACTATTGTAGAGTAAGTATTATCCCTGCTTTGCAGATGAGCAATATAAGGTTTATTCAAGCATTAATATTTTGTTCCCCAACAATAGATAAGAGGCTTATCAAAAACTACCTAATGGAGGCTGGAGAGATGGAAAGAACACTTTTTTTTTTTTTGCCATTTTGTCTTCCAGAGGACCCAGGTTCAGTTCCCACCACTCATACTGAATGGCTCAAAACTGCCTATAACTCAATTCCAAGGGATATGATGCCCTTTTCTTGCCTCTCCAGGCACCTGCACACATGTGCTATACATACAAACACTAGTGGACATACACATATATGTAAAGTTAAAAAATATTATAAAAGCTGCCTAGTAAGCAGAGTCAAGATGTTTGAAACCAGACTTACTCTCAGTTTTTAGAATTTTTATGTGTTTTTTGTTTTGGTTTGGTTTTTTGTTTTGTTTTTTTAGGAATTCCTGGGGCTGGAGAGATGGCTCCGTGGTTAAGAGCACTGACTGCTCTTCCAGAGGTCCTGAGTTCAATTCCCAATAATCACATAGTGACTCACAACCATCTGTAATGGGATCAGACACCCTCTTCTGGTGTGTCTGAAGACAGCAATAATGTACTCACATAAAATTAATAAAAATAAATCTTAAAATAAAAGAAAGAAAAAATGAAAGAAAGAAAAAAAGAAAGAAAGAAAGAAAGAAAGAAAAGAATTCCCAAAAAGGAGCTGCAGAGATGCATAAACAGTTAAGAGCACTGATTGCTCTTCTAGAGGACCTGTATTCAACCCCCAGCACCCACATGTCAATTCACAACTGTCTATAATCTATAACTCCAGTTCCAGGGGATCTGACACCTACATAGAGACAGACAGACAGACAGACAGACAAACAGGCAAAACATCAATTCACATAAAATAAAACAGCATATTTTTTAAAAGAATGCTTACACAGCATTCCTACAAACTGTAGTTCAGTGGGTAACAGTGCTTACTATACATACATGACCTGAATTCAGATCCCAGTGCTCATGTAAAATCAGTGTTCAATACCCATCTGTAACTGAAGAGTGTCAGGGTGCAACGAAAGGTGGATCCTGGGTCAGTCACAAGACAAACAGCCTAGCTGGAGCAAGGAGCTCCAGATTCAGTGAAAAGTCCTGCCTCAAAAGTCTATTAGAAAGTTGAATGTATCTTCAGATGTGTCATCCTACAACTGAAAATCTAGCATGAATGTTGAATTTGGTAAATAGCCTGCCACCAATTGTCTGGGATACCTTAATTTAGTTGTTTCTCTGAACCAAGTTTCTCTTCTCTTCCTTAAGGTTTTTGCATAGGTAAAATGGAGACAATACCTACTACCTCTCAGAATTTTCATTAAGACTTAGAGATAATATATGTGAACCACCCAGGGCAATGTCTAGCACGCGGTAGCTATAATCCTCTCTTGCCCTCTGTGAATTTTCCCAGCCAAAATACACAGCTGAAAATTTAAAGCACAAACACAATATTCTAAACACAAAATAGATTGTTTAGTATTATGGAAAATAAATATTTAGGTGATTTCAACTTTTAATTTCCCTCAGATATTCTGGCTTGGTGTAGGGGGAACTTAATCACAGATAAGCAAAATCAACCTGCCTTGAATGTTAAGCCAAACCTCTTCCCTCTTCAGAAGATCCTCCAGGTACCTAGTAACCACCTGCCAGCCCCAAACTAAAGAAATTGGCTCTAATTACCCAACCAGCCTGAACAATCTGGAATAAAGGGAATTGTCAGCTAGAATGTTAGTGAAATTATCCACAACAGGAGACCAGAGAATCCAAATACCACCAGGCAGTTATTTCCATGAGAATGAAATCACAATTTGTGAGCCCTGCAAATTACACCATTATTAAACAAACATCCCATTGAGGCTGCAGCTATCAGATAAACGGCTTCATTGTCCCCATTGTTTCATCCACTGCCACAAAGAGGTGCAAACTGAATGAGCAGTTACCAGAAGCAGTAATTTCTAGGAAATTACAATGCAGACCTCCATCTTAAAGCTCCTTTGTGCTGGAGTGTACATGCTCCAGGGGGGAAAGGTGAAATGAAGAAGCAACTGCTCTTCACCTGCCACCAAACTCAGAAACCCTACAGCCTGACAGGAAGAATTCACCAGTCTTCCCCTGCTTTGTTTTCCCTCTCAGCAGGTCATTCACGGGCAGGAGGAGGAATCTAAACTAAGCAAATCACTGTATTCATCTTTATAATCCTCCAACCCAAATAAACACAGAAGAGACAAGAAAATGGCCCTGGTTTCCTTGGCTCACAACAACACAAAGTATCTCAAGCTAGAGCACTAAGAAAGTACAGAGGTATGGCAGAGCCCTTCCCATTATTAATAAAGAAAAATAAAATCCCTTTACACTGTTAGCATCACATATGTCAAGCTGTATCTCCATACTTAAACGGCCTGAGACATACTACTGAATAACTACTCTGTGCACATGTACATCATGGAGGGGACAAGGCAAAGGTAACAACTCACTGAATGCACAGATATCAATTTTGGAAATGGAAGAATGCAACTAGCATTTGCTACATGGCAACCACTGCACACAGTAGTCCTACTTTTCACGACCCTGAGGTAGGACAGATACATCTTTACTGAAAGGTAAGAATTTAAGACTCAGAAAAACAAAATCACTTACCCAAAGTCACAGAGCTTCTAAAACTAAGATCTGAGTTAAACAAACATTCTCTGATTTTAAAATTATAAACACTCTTTGAAACAGGGTTTCTCTGTATATAACCCTGGCTATCCTGAAACTCTGTAGACCAGGCTGGCCTCAAATACACAGAGATCAGCTTGCCTCTGCCTCCCGAGTGCTGGGCCTAAAGGTGTGTGTCACCACTGACTGGCCAAGAGTATTCTTTCGTTTTTGGATTGATCTAGTGAATTTATTATAAAGTCTACTTTCTTTTTTTTTTTTTTTAAAGATTTATTTATTTTATGTATATGTGAGTACACTGTAGCTGTCTTCAGACACACCAGAAGAGGGCATCAGATCCTATTACAGATGGTTGTGAGTCACCATGTGGTTGCTGGGAATTGAACTCAGGACCTCTAGAAGAACAGTCAGTGCTCTTAACCACTGAGCCATCTCTCTAGCCCCTAAAGTTCACTTTCTAAAACAAATTTACAAAGTGAATGATGATCACAACCTCAGGCTTACAGATTTTATTATTTACTCAGGCAGAATGGAAACTAAACCTAAACTCTTGGACTACAAGTTCACTGCTTATGCAACTTATCATAATGCCAGATTTACATCTAGGTATAAAGTCTCAAAAATCTGCTTGGAGTTCTTTGCTTATTTATGAAGAAGATCAGTTCATAAATAATAGCACGTAGGACACTGAGCATGGAGAGGGCACCAGAAAGCCTCACGGGGCCTCAAGCTACCTAAATCTAAACTTTCCTGCTTCAAAACACCAAAGTTGGTTCACAAGACAACATGAGCTCTAGGCAGAGCACTAAAACCCTCAGTGTCCTCGGGACCACCAAATGAAAACATGAAATGGTAATACTGACTCACAGGGCTTGAGAGTCTCCTAGATGCTGAACACCATGCCAGTTCTCAGTGTACACTCTCCCTAGTATCTCTCAATAGTGTTGGAGCAAGTGGTAACCTCCTCATTTTATACATCAACTAAGACTAAGAGATAAAGTTAACTGTATGGATGCTCACTGGCATAACCTCAAGACCCCTGTTAAAACTGTGGTATCAGAAAACACAGCAGTAGCTGCTTGAGCTGGAGGGAGAACAGAGGGGAAGGATTTTAAAGAGACACCAGGAAAGTTTTAGGAGATGGTAATATGCTCACCATCACAACTGTAGTGGTGGTTTGCCGTGGGCATAACCAGATGGCAAAACTTAGCAAACTACATTCATTTATGTCATTGCTTGTTTATCAGCTTTATCTCAGAGAAGATGTTTAAAGGAAAACACACTCACACACATGCGCCATGTATAGACACACAACCACACCTCATTTGCTTTTTTACTAACCACTGACTATCTATCACCTTATAGATCAACCTTTAAACTTCATCTGATTATAGATATGCCAAGCCAATGAACTATTTCCTTAATCAGTAAAGTTTCTAGTTTATATTAATAATACATCATTGAAAGTTTTAAATATTTATGAATAACAAGTATTTTTCTAAACAATAAGTTTTAGAATACATTTTCATATAAATGTAATGTTAATTATAAAATATGATTTGGTAAAAGTACAAAAAGTAAAGGCTTTTATATCACACAAACATGAAAATGAATTCTACACTTGATTCCTACTAGTGGATTTAGTCAAGTTTCTAAATTTGTGCCCAGTTCTGCATTTACAAAATCAAAGTGAGCAAAACGCATGCCTATAATCCCAATAGTCAGACAGGAATAGCAGATTTCTATGAGTTTAAGGCCTGCCTGGTATACAAAGTGAATTCCAGGCCAGCCTTTCTTCAAAAAAAAAAAAAAAGTGTGAGTGGTAATAAGCAGGTTTCTGGTCTTACACAGTCTGGCTGTGCATGTAACCAGACACTACTAGCATTTATTTCTTACAAATCTGGAAGCTAGGAAGTCCAAAAACAAGGTGCCAGGAAATGCAGGGTCTGGTGACCTGGTGAGTTTTGTCTGCCAAAACTCTTCTCATTGCCCCTTCACACAGGAGAGGACAGAGACAAGGGCATGCTCCTTAGTATGTCTGCTTATAAGGACACTAACACATCATGGGCATTCTACAATCAAGATCTAATTACATCCCAAAGGCCTCATTCCAAAAACCATCACATTGGGGATTAGAGCTTCGGTATGAGAATTCGGAGGAAACACCAACAGTTAATGGAACTATCATGTACAGGAAATCATGCCATGGACCAAGCACTGAAGTAACCACTTTATTCTATTTAGTCCTCACAACAGCTACATAATGTAAATACCACTATATCCTCATCTAATAAATGGAGAAAATCATAAAAAGATTAAATCACTTTGAAGGTCACACATCAAGTAAATCCAACAACTGGGACTTAAACTCAGTTGCAAAATTATTTTGATGAATAAACTTGAATGATATAAAATACTATCAGTATCAGTATCAAATAAATAATAGAATTTCTACTTTCCCACCCGGTGCTGAGGAGCAAACCCAGACCCTAGTGTTCTATCCCGGAGATACATCACAACCCAGCATACAAACCTGCCCCTCCCCCTTTTGAGATAGGGTCTCACCCCGTAGCCTGGGCTAGCCTCAAATTCATGGTCCATCCTCTTGTTTCAGTTTCCCAAGTGCTGGGATTACAGGCATGAACTACCATTCCTAATAACCTCTATTATTTAAACCAAGCTTTGCTCAAAAAAAAAAAAAAAAAAATCTAGTGAATTAAAAAGAAAAAGTTGATATTTCATAAATTAAATTTTTAGCCAGTTAAGATTAATTGTACGGCAAGGCAGTGGTGGCACATGCACTCAGGAGGGAGAGGCAGGTGGAGCTTTTTGAGTTCAAAGCCAGTCCAGTCTACAATTCTAAGTTCTAAGAGAGCCAAGGCTACATGGAAAAACCCTAGCTCAAAAAATGGGAGAAAGAAAAAAGATTAATGGTATCTACTTTACCTAATTCATCCCTAGTTCCTAGGACTATTATTTGCTTTACCAGTACAGAAAAAAAAAAAAGAAAAAATGGAATTCTGGAATGTTAAACATTCAGTGGTGGTAGAGACAAAAGCTGTATCACCTGGATGCAGGTAGGAGTTGGAACCGCACTTCCTCTGACTTCTAATGTGAACTGAAGACTAGGGGCTGTCCAGGGACCCTGCAGACCTCTGCTCTAGATTGGGACCTTCAGGGACTGAACAGCCTCTCCAGTGTGAAGACCACCACTATTGGACTACCTGGAGAATATCGTGTAAGCCAATCTAAGACACCCACTTTTAAAATATATTCAACTGGTTCTGTTCCTCTAGAGAATCCTAATACAACTCAATAAAAAAATAAGTCTGGTACCAGCAGTGATGGCCTTTAATCCCAGGAGTTGGGAGGCAGGAGGATCTCTGTGAGTTTGAGGCCAGCCTTATCTACAGAGGCATTACAGGACAGCAAGGCTACCCAGAGAAACCCTATCTCTACAAGCCAAAGAAAAGAAGCAATGAAACCAACTGTAAAAATGCACAAAATTAAAAAAACAAAACAAAACAAAACTATTCAGTCTCACTGAAGGAATGCAATGCATCTGATGAAGCTACAAAGATTATTAATTTAATAAATCTCAAATCTCAATCCATGGCTATACATCTTTTATCATCCTGTGTGATAAGACACAAATATGAAGATTTTTTGCTATGTAACAGTATAAGAACTGACTCAAAAGCGCTAAAGCACCCATGCAACGGAGTTGCAAGCTGAACTAGCTGCTTTTTTCATAAAACTCCACCTTCACTTGAGCAAACAACTGGCAGACAAACCGTAATTATTCAAACTTGGATGTTTGGCAGACACTTTTTCAGAAATGAACAATGTGAGACTGTCACTCAAGGAAAACAACTGTCAGTATTTGTTGCCCACGATAAAATCTGAGCCTTCAAGAGAAAATTAGAAAAGATTTGTCTGAGGGGATCAGTAGCAAGATTAATAAATGTCATTTTTTTTTTTACATTATATAGTAGAAAACATCGACATTTTTAGAAGATCTGAATGTCTTAAGTGTCATAGACTGAGTTGTGAAAACCCCTCTAAAATTCATGTTGAAGCTTTATATCCCAATAAAAAAGTAACTAGATTGGAAATTGAAGTCTCTGAGATAGTCAAGTTTAGATTATTTATAATGGGGTTCAGATGGTTGAGGGTACACTAATTATGAAATTAGCACACTTATTTTTTTCCTTTTTTTGTTTTGTTTTGGTTTGTTTTGGTTTGGTTCTTGTTGTTGTTGTTGTTGTTGTTGTTGTTTTTCGAGACAGGGTTTCTTTGTGTAGCCTTGGCTGTCCTAGAACTCACTCTGTAGACCAAGCTAGCCTTGAACTCATCTGCCTCTGCCTCCCAAGTTTTGGGATTAAAGGCCCATACCACCACTGCCTAGCTGAAATTAGCACCCTTATTAAGAAGAGATACCAGAGAGAAGGCCATGGTGTTACATGCCTATAATCCCAGCACTTGAGAGGCAGAGGCAAGAAGATCAGAAAGTTTGAAGCCAAACTAGACTACATGAGACCCTGTCTCAAAAAAATAAAAAAGGGACCTACAAGATGGCTCAGTGGATAAGGTGCTTACTACCAAATCTGACAACCTGAGTTTGACTCTGGGAGCATGCATAGTAGGAGAAAATCACCTCCCAAAACTTATCCCCTAACCTTCACAGTGAATTTACACATGTACATACATTTAAGACGGGCATGATACAGGCAGGTGAAGGGTCTCTATGAGTTCCAGGCCAGATAGGCTGTATACATAATCAAGACCCATCTTTTTAAAAAATAGACAAAAGAAAGAGATAGACACCATAAAACTTGACTATGTTCTCGGGAAAGCAAGCAAGCACACTTACTATTACCACCCACATATGTGACTACACAAAAAGAATTAGCCACTTACAAGAAGAAAACCCTCACAAAAAAACTAACCTAGCTGGCACCTTGATCTAGATTTTTCTAGCCTCTAGAACTATGAGATACTTTTCTATTATTTAAACTTTCTGGTTCTTGATATTTTGTTATCAAGAATTTTTGTTATCAAATTTTCTTAATATTTTTTAAATAACCAATGCATGATACTAACAAAACTATGAATGGTCTAAAGAACTAGTTAAAGTTCAAAGCAGTCAATTAAATTTTAATGTAACGATTAAAATTTTCCAAAAACAGGCCTTTAAGAAACTACTGTTGACAGATGGGCAGTGGTGGCAGACAGCACTCAGAAGAAAGAAGCAGGTGGATCTCTGAGTTCAAAGCCAGCCTGGTTTACAGAGTGAGTTCAAGGACAGCCGCAACACAGAGAATTCTGTCTTGAAAAACCAAAAAGACAAGAAGAAAGAAGCTACAGTTGTCACACTGCTCTATAGTATCAAGAATATTCACAACTATCTAAAAAGTAGATTAAAAGGAATTTCTGGGACTATTTGCTTACTTGCTTGGCTGTTTTTGACATGGGGGCTTCTGTGTAGCTCAACTCAACCTCTCAAATCCTGGGATTACAGCATTCTTTCCTTTCCTAACCCAAATACCTATGTGGGACTGGACTTTCTCCATATATGCCATATATGCCATACAAGACAACCAACGGCAATGGACTGAATTCAGAAGCACATAAGAATCCAGACAAATATTTAAAAGATTAGAAAAAATGTTTTTGTTTATTTTTTTTAAAGGAGGCTCCAACTTGCTATGGAAGCAAGGACAAACTAGAATTTATCTTTCTGCCCCTACTTCCCAAATCATGAAATTACAGTTGTGCACATGATATCCAGAAGAACTTATTCTCAATGTATGTTTCCTACATAAATGTACAACCACTGCTATAGTTTAGTATTTGTGCCCTTCAAAATTCCTGTTGAAACTTAGCCCCCATTATATATGGTGGTGTTAAGAGTTAAGGACTCTGGGGAAGTGATGGAGTCCTGAGGACTCTACTTATGTGGGACAGAACTTAAATCATGATAAAAGGAGTATCCTACACCTAATTCTTTGGCCCTACAACCCAAAGAGGACACAGCTCTGGCCCCTTCCATAGGACACAACAACAAAGAATCATCTTGGGAACAAAGAAAGATTCTTTTCCAGACTCCAAATCTGCTGGCATCATGATTTTAGACTTCCTAGCCTCAAGAATTCCGAGAAATTTCTATTATTTATAAACAACAGTAAAAGGCACACTACAATACCAATACCTACCTATGCACACTGTCTACCTATAAGAAATCAGTAACACTGGTCCAGAGTATGATAAGCTTATTTATTTCAACACTTTCTTGGGTAATTCTAATTAACAACCAAGACATTATCTAAGTAGGTTTAGACTACTGACTTAACAGTTTAAGCCAGGATTCTTTACATACAGTAACTTTAAAAGAACAAAGGAGTAATTATTAGGTTGTTTTGTTTTTCAGTAGTGTTAGAGATCAAACACAAGAGCTAAGCAAAGACTCGGCCACTGGATGTCCTCAGATGCAGACCAGAAGCTTTGGAACAATGCAGACCGAGTTTTGTTTTGTTTCATTTGCAACAAGGTTTCACTTCCTAGCTCTCAGTGTCCTGGAAGTCACAGAGATCTGTCTGCCTCTGCCTCTTGAATGCTAGTTTAAAGGCATACACTACCATGCCCCTTGTAGACTAAGTTTCCACTACTAGCTATGTAACCAAATGTAAACTACCTAATCCCTGTAGGTCTAAAATGCTTGAGTCTTTAAAACATGGGCACAATTCTCTATCCAGTAGTAATGTGAAGATTAAGCTATGAAAGACAAAAAACATCTAACATATTGCCTACAACGGATATTCAACTCTAAAAATGGAAGAGAGAAAGATTCCCTCAAGCTGTACTCTGACTGCCACTATGTACCATGACACAAACACACTCAACATTCATATATGCAAACACATTAAGTAAATAATAATTAATTTTAAAATAATCTCACTGGGCATGGTGACCAGTAACTTTAATCCAGCACTTCAGGAAGCAAAGGCAGGCAGATCTCTGTGAGTTTAAGGCAAGCCTGGTCTACACAGAGTTCCAGGACAGCCAGGGCTACATAAAAAGCCTTGTCTCAAAAAACAAACAAATAACAAAAATGCTGCCCCTGCTAACCAGCAAACCAAGAAGGGCAAAATATAAATTAAAAAAATAAAAAACTATAAATAAAAACAAAAAAACATGAACAGTAGAAGCTCAGGCTGGATAAAAAGCTCAACAGAGTGCTTGCCTTGTCTATGTGAGACACCTTGTTCAATAATCAGCAACAACAAAAACTACATAAAGTTTTGAGCTGGATGTGGTGGCACATGGCTACAATCCCAACAGTTAAAAGGTGGAAAATACTGAGTAACTAAAAGTCTCGAGAAGCAGCTCAGAAGTAAAATAAAAATATCAGTAATAATAATAGCTACTATATTAAATATCTATTATGTATATCCACGTTCCAGGTACTTTGTCCTTATTTAATTCATGTATCAACCCAACAATGAGTATTAATTCCCTCTTCAACGTGTACAAATAGTCCTTCTTACTCTATTTCTCTCTGTAATTGTTAGAGAAAACTAATAGGGAAGTAGCTATATTTGCCAGAATAATGGCAAACAAACAACATATATTTCCCACTTCAATAAATCCTTAATCTTTTTCATTTTTAGCTATCAAGCACATTTAATGTAGCATCAGATCCCATAAGTTCACTAGGTAGGAATCCTGTGCCCCTTTCTCCATCCCACTATAGCTAACAATTTTTAAATTTCAAGGGGAAAAACTAGGGAGTAGCTTTCATATCTGTCCCTATTCTACTGGAAGAATCTTTAAGATAGACAATAAATGAAGTCTAACAAGCTTTTAATAATGTATAAGTACCTTGGTTTCAATTTGGTAGATAACATTTATATAATCCTTTACAACTTAAAAATATATTCAGCTGGATGGTGATGATGCATGCCTTTAATCCCAGCACTTGGGAGGCAGAGGCAGGTGAGTCTCTGAGTTCAAGGCCAACCTAGTCTACATAGCTAGTTTCAGGACAACTAGGGCTACACAGAGAAACCCTGTCTCAAAAAAAAAAAAAAAAAATAGATAGATAGATAGATAGATAGATAGAAAGAATATTTTCCATTATTGTATCACTTGAGCCTAAGTAGTTAGATAAATTAAGTAAAGCTTTAATAGATCATTAATGAATATGGATTACAAATTTCTTGGACAACCATTTCTTTACATTCAGGTTGCTAAGTTTCTAGTATGTGCAACTAAGAATTTCCTATTTGTGGTACTCTATCTCTGTATTTCAGATGAGAGATGGTCCCACAAAATCAGGTAAAGGCCAATGTCCAGGCAGGCTACCTATCTGCAGAATGGAAGATGTATAAAATCGTAACTAGAAAAGTAGAGTGAGCCAAAAGTGTGGTACATGCCTATGATCAGCTAAGACAAAAGAGGATTTCGAGTTTGAGATCAGCCAGAACTACAAAGCAAGTTCATGTCATCCTAAAATAAGGAGAGATGATGTCTCAAAAAAATAAAAATAGCGTGCCAAAACATGACAAGAAGCTTCAAGCTAATGCAGCAAAGAATTAGAATCTAGGGTGTCTACAGTTCCGGCCAGTGACCCCAAAGAGAGCTTTTCAGAGTTCACAACACCACTTCCACAACCATCACTTCTCATTTTATTTCCCACTATGATTGATCTACATTTGAGTAATTTGGTCATCCATAAAGACAAATGTGCTTCCTTTCTATCTAGACGACCCAGATTCTTTAGTATCTGCATACATGCACAATAGGAATGTTATGGGCACTGGGCTCAGTGCTTGAGATATACTTAACCTAAGGGAAGCTCTGATCTGAAGGGAGGGAAGGAACAGGAAATTAAGTGGTAGGGAAACACACACTAATTTTCCCTTTTTACCTTCTGTAATTTCCTATTTATACCAAATATGTTTATTATTATAACAATAAAACAGATAAAGCTTTCTATAGTTAAAAAATAAAAATAAGGCAGAAAAGGAAAAACAGGAAAGGAAAGGTTGTTTCTCATAAAATTCAGGAAAGTTATTACTTCTAAAAGAGAAGAAAGATTTAATCAGGCAAGAGACAGGGCCGCCAAAGAGGCTTTAAAATACTAGCCCCTGACAGGGGTGTACTTCTGTGACACGGGGCTTTGCCAGGCATGTTTAAGGTCCTAGATTTGATCTGGATGGAGACAGGAAACAAGAGTGCCGAAGACAAAGACCTCTGATCCTATAACATGAATTCAGGAGGCTAAGGCAGGAGGATCATTCTTGGGCTACAAAACAAGACAGCATCTTTAAGTAACAAAAGTACTAAAAAATCTCCTTTTTATCAAGTGAGGTAGTGAGTACACAAGTCTTCAACTTGTTATTCTTTAAATTGTGGATCTGTGCTAAATATACCTTTATACATACGAACCATTTCATAATTTAAAAAAGATATGGTCAGGGTTTGGGAACCAGAATTCTAGGAAATAATCCAGACTCTGCCATTAACATCTAACATTATATTTAAGGCTGTATCCCTTAAACAAAGCATTTCATCACTCTCAATAGCATAGGTTTTATTTGCTCAGTCATGAAGCTAGCAGCTAACTTCTTTTTGACATTTAATAAACTGTTTAAAGTTCCTAAACTATAAACATACAAACTGTAGATTAATTGTGGTTTCATAATAATTTAACATAATAACTTCTTTATAAACAAAAGAATGCCATAATACTAAGAACACAGGGGCAGGGTAATATAGCTATTCACCATTCTAGCTTCTGCCTATCTCTCTATGATAATAAGAACTAATGTATACTATGTAACACCTTGTGCTAAATGATTTCTTAAATTATGCTCCTTAATCCACAAGACAACCTTAATGAGGTTAATTTTATTATCCTCACTTTATAGATAAGTTCATTGTGCCCAAGGTCACACATCTAGTAGCAGTGAGTAAGCTTCAAAATCTACTCTTTATCTACCACATTCATTTTGCCTCACTTATAAACTTAAAACAGTCTGTCCTTTTCATGACACTGAAGGCTCCCTGACAACTGCTTGTTCATCTCCATCTCCCCCAGCACTGAGCAGGCATTAAATAAATACTGAACATACATTTTATATATATACACAATGTATTCAAAACATGAACTCGTTTGTCTCCTTTGATGGCCTTTGTGAAGTATGAATGTTTTGTTTTAGCATTTTAGCAGTTAAACACACAAGTCTAGACTTTCAATGTATTCACAATATTATGCAATCATTACCACAAGTATAAAAAGGGTTTTACAACTTTACTGAAATCATTCCACTTTCAAATGTTGGAATCAATTTTTGAAGTCAAAACCCTTGACTCCTGAACTCTTGGGCTCTTCATTTTACCCAGGCTACCAATCCCTCCACCTGCTCTCCACTTTTTACCAGTGTCTGCTTCACAACTGCCCAGGTAAACCATGACTGTTGGAAAAATAAATCCACTCAAACAGTTCTCCCACATGATTTCTCTTATTTTGAGGTTTCAAAAACTAGGGCTTTAACATGACCAGCCCATCTCCAGAGCATGCCTGCAAATCCACAAAAGCAAGGTCTGAACCCCAGAGTAAAGTTATGAGGGGAAATGCCCTCATTAGTTAGATTACACTCTCAATGAAATACAGGTAACTGCTCAAGCTTGAGTTTGCTTGGGTTTTGTTTGTCTGGTTGGTTGGTTTGGTTTGGTTAGAATATAGAAAGCATCCTTTAAAAAAAAAAGGTAATATTTCTAATTCCAAGGCTAAGTTCACCACCCTCTAAATGGGCATTTTTATGTGGTCAACTATGAAAACCAAGGAGAATGCTTTGTTTTCTACCTGAACACTAAAACTTGAACAGAAAAAAAAGTATTTTTTAATTCCCGTTGATATCATTTATCTTTTTTTCCATTTCTCCTTATTTTGTCCCTAGACTATGCTCTAATCAACAGCAACTTCAAGTTTAACATATCATAGTTAATGCTAAAACCGAAAACTGTTTCCCTAAAGATATTCCCTCTCTATACGTTCTTCTGGGCCTTCCATCACCAAGGATAAATGCATCTCTAAGCTTTAAATCAAATTTCTGATGAATGATGGAGTTATTCTCTTGTAGTTAATGCAATGTGTCTATATCAACAGCATCCCCTTAACAATAAAATATGGTTGTATATTATACTTCATTTATTCACACCTGACAGAATTCTGATCACTTGAATTTCTTTGGAAGAAAATTCAATCTATAGAAACAGCCCAATTATTTTAAATCTTATCATGTAATGTCAAGAGAATCAAATGAAAAACTCCATCAGTTCAGTACCAAACCATCTCACCAAAGAATGAATATTTATTACATTTCCATATTTCCTGTCTTCTCTCTGTTTACATAAAGCAGTGGTGCCAAGACTCATCTCAGGATTATTAGCCAGCAATACAATGATGGGCCTAATTGCCTTGCAAACCAGGACACCAATAAATGGAGTCTTCAAGCAATCAATTTTATTGCAGGGAGGTGGGGCTTGCTAACCTCTTTCTGCATACATACACCTTGCCTGCCTAGAAAATAAATTCAGTCTTCCTATTTTTCAGTCTCATTAATCAGTTCTCAAGCAAGAATGCACCCTTAACAACCTCAAGTTCATCAAAGTCCATTTAAATTCCAAATTCCAGGACTAGTTTCAGTGTACCAGGGGTGCAGGGGAGAAGGAGAAAGCAAAGACAGTTTCACCTTCTCCCACCTTCCCTTTGAGAGTGGATCTTCCCTCCAGCCCCCAACTTTCCCTTTTTGACATAGGAACTGCAAGACTCCTCACTCTCCTTTAATTCTACCTTAAATGGTTCTCTCAAAACTTTACCCTTGGGGCTGCCATTTCCAGACCATTCCAACATAAAACAAAAAGGTCAAATTGACAGCGTAAGATATCCTCTTGGAGAATCTTTAATGTACCTTCTCTGTTCCCTGTGAAGACCCTTCTAATAACGGCCTTGTTGTTATTGTGTCTCACTAAAGCAGCTGATGTAACCCCTAAACCTCTGGTGTGTCTTGGAGGACATCTTAATTCTTCCTTTCCTAAATAAACCAACCCACTCCATCCCCTCTGCCACCTCACCACAGGTAACCAGCTCATCACAGACATTTCTTCTGCAAAACTGGCAGAGAGACATTTTCTTTATGATACATACCATCCCCTAACCTTGCTCGACACCTGCCAGAATTCTTTCAGTTGAGTCCAGCTGAGTAGTCTTACAAACCCTCTACCTCCAACTTCGGCTCAGGGGAGCCACCTCGCTCCTTCCAGAGACTCTAAAATCATCTTAAACCCCTTCCCACTGAGCCCTCCCTCATCCCCAATCTCAATCCCTGTCGTCCTATTTGGGGTCGAACTTGCAGTTCACTCCCTCCTGTCAGCTTACCTCATCCATCTCCCGTAGTTGGAAGTATCATCACTCCCAGCCCAATTTCAAACCTCCAGCAGAAGCCTTCCTCAAGAAAGCCCCGAACAAATTCTACCTCTTCTGATCTCTCCAAGCCCAAGCTATTTCCGTTAAGTATTCACAAATTCCACCATCCCCGAAGACAACAGCCCATTTCAAGCTCGGGTCTCAACCCATGCCAAACCCCTCACCCCCAGCTCCTACCATCTCCATCTTCCTTCCCCAGGTCCACCCCAGGTCCCACCTTCCAAAATTAGCACTCCCCAGAGTCCCATCCAACGTTTATATCCCACTGGCATTGAAACCATCTCCTTAGCCCCCACCCCGCTCTGATCCCAAGCTGTCAACTGCTTCAGGCCAACCCCAAATCATCACCTTCATTCAGTCCCCTCCCCCATTAAAAGACATCCTACTCCAATCTCACCTTCCACCTCGCCCTAAGACAATCCCAAATTCCACCTCGATACCCCACACACCCCATGCTCCTATCCCAGGTCTGGTTACCCCTCCTTGTAAAGTCCTCCCCCCTCAGCCCCCTTCGGCTACCCTCCCCTGACCTGCTGGTGTCCCACCCTCACCCCACCCCCAGCCCGCGTACGGACAAGTCTCCCCCACCAGCCCGCCGTTCCATCGCTACCTCGGTCCCCTCCCCCCAGCCGGCGCGGGGGCCCTACAGCCCCCACCCTCGTTCTCCCGGGCGCCACCAGCCCAGGCTCCATGGGAGCGGGCCGGGGGTGCGGGGGGGTCTCCTCACCGAGGAACTGCTGCAGACGAAAACCGCGGCGGCGGCAGCTGAAGCGGCGATGCCCTTGTCTTCTCTGGAGGCTACAGCGGCGACGCTCTCGTTCCCTCGTCCGTGTCCAGTAGGGTGGTGGATGGCGCGCAGGGACGGGATCCTCCTCCTCCTCCTTCTCAGCTACTCGGATCTGAATCCTCTGCAGTAGCCGCGGAGAAATCCGACAGTGGGGGAAGGGGACGCTCGGCTGCAGGCAAGAGAGGAGGAGGCGGAGGGAGGGGGCGGGGGACCGCTGAGAAGGGCGGGGGAGGAGGAGTCGGCGCGCTGTCCCGACACGTCCCACAGCCTCAGAGCTCTTGGACTACAACTCCCGGCATGCTCTGCCGCGGCCCTGCGCGGCCTGGATTTCCCAACCCTGCGCCGGTCCTGGACCGCACCCTCTTGGGTCACAGACAATGGAGTGAAGCCGACTCTCACGGGCTTTTGTAAACTTAAAGACTTCTTGAAAGGGAAGTCAGATATTTCCGCAGCCTCATCTCCATGAAGCAAAACTCTCCGTCTCCAACCTACACATGCACCCTCTTCCGCCCGAGGGACTACACCTCCCAGCATGCCGCACACAGCTTCCCATTCTCTCCTTCCGGACCCCTCTCAGAGCCGGTACTACAGTTCCCAGGAGTGTGGTCCTTGCGAAATGCTGGGACATGCAGTTCTGTCCTTCCTCCATGTTAAGAAAAAAGAAGTGAAAGGGAAAAAAGGGGGAAGGACTATTCCAACCCACTGAGCCTGGGCCTAGATTGGCTACATCACCTGTAATTCTGTACTCTTCTCGCCATCTCCGTTGTCACAGTCTCGCCAGAACTAACGTAGCAGCTGCCTCACTAGAATCCCTGAAAATCAGAGGACGATTCTGCAACTTGAATCCTCGTGTAAAAAGCACATCTGTTTACATTTACATTACTTATAAGTATTTAATTTGCGAAGATGATCGAAATTTTTAGAAAACAATGCCCACGGTTATTATAGGAGGTTGTTGAATATGAGTTGAGGAGGATGTAGATATTCATCAATATGGAACTGATTTAGTAAATAGTGATGCATACAATCAACGCAATGCTAAGCAGCCATTTAAAATGAGGGTAAATATCTTTAGACATGAAAGGCTTTTCACAATTTTTTGTCAGAGGGGCAAATTGATTACAAAAACAGTATGATTACACAGGTTCAATTTATTTGAAGTTCGAGGATATAAAAGCATAAGGATTTCAGGGAAGAGATTCTCCAAAATGTTATCAGTGATTATCTTTGAGAATAGATTGTTAGGTTTCAAGTTCCTCTTATCTTTATACTGCCTGAATTGTTTAAGGAAGCACACACTATTTTTTAAAACCTGAAAGACTATTCACACACACACACACACACACACACACACACACACACACACGAGTATATATATATATTCCAAATACAGCAATCTCTTGTTTTCCCACATAGAAACTTTCCTTGGGTCTTTGTTGCCTGAACAGTGTTTCTAAGTCAACAATCCCACTATTAAAACAATGGTGGTTGTGTACTGTATTAGTTTTTTCTCTGGTTGCTAAGACAAAATATCCGACAAAAGCAACTTACCACCCCAGCAGTGGTGGTGCACGCCTTTAATCCCAGCACTTGGGAGGCAGAGGCAGGCAGATTTCTGAGTTCGAGGCCAGCCTGGTCTACAGAGTGAGTTTCAGAACAGCCAAGGCTACACAGAGAAACCCTGTCTCGAAAAACCAAAAAAAAAAAAAAAAAAAGCAACTTACCGAAGGAAGGAAGGGGTTATTGTGATTTACAGTTGCATCTTAGGGAAGATAAGTGTCAGGTCAAAAAGAAACAAATGGCTATCTGTGGTGCCTAGCTATTAGCATACCAAAGAGCATGCTGGCCCCATGCTCCCCTTCATGACCCCTCAGTTTCATAAGAACCTGTCACAGACTCCATGCTGGCATCCTGACTCTTCTCACCCCACCCACTACTCTAAATGTCTTTAGGTCATGGGCTCCCCCCACCCTGGCTTCTCATTCCCCTATAACTCTAGTATTTCTGCTCTCTAGGCCCCCTCTCTCTTGCCCCTCTTTCTTGGGAGGCTCTTTCTCTTTCTTTCCTGGCCCCACCTCATGGCCAAGTCCATTCTGCTGGCCATGTTCAGTCTACCACTCTTCTTTCTGCTCTGGACTCTCACAGATGCGTCTGAACTCTCCCTCATACCCACAGTAAAAATCTTCCGCTTAACCAAACCACAGAATGATTATGTCATCAGTTTATGTAGTAGAGCAGCAGGAGCAGGTCACGTGATATGGAGATGCTTGTTCTCCCTTTTAGTCAGTCTAAGAACCCCACCCCTGTACTGCCCATGTTTAGGGTGAGTCTTCTAACCTCACTTAGCCTAATGTAGATAATCCCTCCGGCATGTGTAGAGATTTGTTCTTCCATAGTAATTCTAAATCCCATCAAACTGACAAGATTAACCATCACAATTAGAATTTATTAAAGGACATAAAGTTAGTAAGGAACGCTCAAATTTTCTTCTCAAATTATCTCTCTTTGGGGACTTTCTCCCCCTGCTCCAGATGGTTTCGCATAGCCCAAGTTGGACTGGAACTGACTATCTAGCCAACGATGACTTGAAAGCCTGATCCACCTTCCTCTTCTCTCCAGGCACGAACCCTGTACCCAGCTGTCTCTTTCTTCCTACTCATTTTCAAGACCAAAGCCAGAGTTATACTTTCCATAGAGTATATTTTAGACAAATGATTTTCCTTCTTCCTTAATTTTTTTTTTTTTTTTTTTAGATTTATTTATTTCATGTATGTGAGTACACTGTAGCTGTCTTCAGACACACCAGAAGAGGACATTAGATCCCTGTTACAGATGGTTGGGAGCCACCATATGGTTGCTGGGAATTGAACTCAGGACCTCTGGAAGAGTAGTCAGTGCTCTTAACCGCTGAGCCATCTCTCCAGCTCCTTCCTTAATTCTTATCTTGGTGGTTTCTAACCTGAGAGCCAAAGAACGTTGTGTTCTTGATAAGTGAAGATAAAGGAACAGAATTATGATAAAGGGTCTTTAACACTCTACCTCACAAACCATTGACTGTGGAATGAATAAAATGTATTTGCACCTAGAAAAAAAAATTTTTTAATCAGGTGTTTGGTGGTGCATGCTTTTAATCCCAGTACTTGGTAGGCAGAAGCAGGCAGGTCTCTGGGTTCAAGGTCAGCCTGGTCTACAGAGTTCCAGGCCTTCTGGGACTACACAAAGAAACCCTGCCTGGGAACACTTTTTTTTTTTTTTTTTTTAGGCTTAAGAGTTAAAGGTACTAGCTAGGCAAGCCTGTCACCTAAGTTTAATTCCCAGAACCTACCACATAAAAATCCTATGTGGAGGTGAGCACAGCACTCATGCAGCAAGATGGGAGACAGAGATGGGAAATCACCCAGAAGCTCCTGAGCCCACGAGCCTAGAGTACAAAGCACCATAGCAGAAACTAGAGAGACCTTGTCTCAAGAGGCTGGGAGAAGTGAATTGACTCCCCAGTCTTTGCAGTGTGTGTGTGGGGGGGGGATGATTTGGTTGGTTGGTTTTTTGGTTTTGTTTTTTGCAATGATGGACTTCAAACTTAGGGTCTTATATATACTAATTCTATTGAGCTACAACCGCCCTAAGTTTTCAAATTGCATTATCTTCAAGATAGACCCTTTTCCGCTATTCTAATTGCAAGGAAAAGTTTTTCATGTATTTTTTAGGCTAGGAGCAAGCACTCACCTAGAACGTCAGGTCCCAGGAAGCTATGTCAGAGAAGTTGAGAGTTCATTGTTGGGCTTTCCTATATAGAATGACATTATTTCAAAGAAGAAAATATAAAATAAAATAAGAGCCAGGAGTAGTGGCATGTGTTGATGGTTCCAGCAATCGGGAGGTAGAAACAAATGAGGCAGAGTTCCAGGGTCAGCTTCCATTACATAGCAAATTTAAGGCCAGCCTGGGCTACATGGACCCTGTGACAAAAGAAAAACAGAATTAAATTTTCTTTTTTCCTTCCTTCCTTCCTTCCTTCCTTCCTTCCTTCCTTTCTTTTTGGTTTTTCGAAACAGGGTTTCTCTATATAGCCCTGGCTGTCCTGGAACTCACTCTGTAGACCAGGCTCAGAAATCCATCTGCCTCTGCCTCCCAAGTGCTGGGATTAAAGGTGTGTGCCACCACTGCCTGGCTCAAATTTTCTTTCTTTCTGTTTGTAACTTTTTCTTTTTCTTTCTTTTTTTTTGCCTATGAGTGTTTTTTGCCCACATATGTATGTGGACCATGTATGTGACAGAAGAGGGTGTTAGATCCCCTGAAACTGGAGTTACAGATATCTGTGAGCTACCATGTATGTTTTGGGGCTCAAACCCAGGTCCTCTGGAGAGCAACCAGTGTTCTTAACCACTGAGCCACCACTGCAGCCCCAACACTTTCTTTTCTATATTTTATAAAACAAGTAAGGCAGAACATGGTGGCACCCCTTTAATCCTAGCATTGAAGAGGCTGAGGCAAGCAGACATCTGAGTCTGAGGCCAGCCTGGTCTACAGAGCAAGTGCCAAGACAGAGTTACACAGAGAAACCCTGTTTCAACAAAACAAAACAGAGTAAGTAAGCAGTTCCTCAAACAGCTCTTTGCTCTTTACTGATTTTTATTGATTATAGTTTCAGCCATTATAAGTCTTTGTTAATAATTATTTCTGTCAGGGCTACCTTTTTCTTTGTACAATTTTAGCCACTGTTGGATTTTATTTTGTGTTTGATTATTTCTACTAAAAGGAATTTCCCCAGGGGCCAGCTTTGCAGAGTTCAGTGTTATTGACAAAGACAGGATCATTCACTCTGCTTTTCCATCCATAGTAAATTGTACCACGTGTAGCTTTAGCTTCTGTCACTTTTATTTTTATGTTGATTTTTTTCTACCAGTCCCATGAAAACAAACTCAGAGTCACGATGACCTATTCAAACACTGGCCTTTGCCGGACACTGTCTGATTAACTGGTGCTTTGTAAAGAATTTGTCCCGATAATGTTGGTGGGCTTCTCTCTCAAAACATGCTTGAAAGTGTTGGTACCAGTGTGAGATCTGCTTCTAACACTGCTCTGGGACTGCACTGATGGTAGCCTAGTTGAAGGGTGTTTACCTATCATGCTCAAGGCCCTGAATGTGATCCCTAGCACCAAAATTTAAATTAAAATAATCTCCAAGGTCAAGCATAGCGGCACCACTCACCTGGGAGAAGGACTCAAGAAGACTAGGAGTCCAAAGACCAACCTCAGCTACATGGGGAGTTTGAGGCCCACCTGAACTGCATGAACCCTATGTTAATAATAATAGTAATAGCGCCGGGCAGTGGTGGCGCACGCCTTTAATCCCAGCACTTGGGAGGCAGAGGCAGGCAGATTTCTGAGTTCGAGGCCAGCCTGGTCTACAGAGGGAGTTCCAGGACAGCCAGGGCTACACAGAGAAACCCTGTCTTGAAAAATCGATAAAACAAACAAACAACAACAACAACAACAAAAACAGTAATAGTAATTTACTCTGGAAACATAATAAAATAGATATTAAAGATTACATTAGAGGAACTAAGCTAATCTTTATTAATGAGTCAAAGGCTGTATTAGTGATTAAAACATTTTTTGTTTTGTTTTTCAAGACACGGTCTTTCTGTATAGCCCTGGCTGTTCTGGAACTCACTCTGTAGATCAGGTTAGCCTTGTAAATCTATTCCTTTATAAAATCCTTCAGCCTGTGCTTCCTCAGATATGCCTTTCTTTCTTTGTTTCTTTTCTCTTCTTGGTTTTTTGAGACAGGGTTTCTTTGTGTAGCCTTGGTTGTCCTAGAACTCACTCTGTAGACCTGACTGGCACCTCTGCCTGGCTTCAGATATGCCTTTTTAAAAAATAAATGTGTGTGTGTGTGTGTGTGTGTGTGTGTGTGTGTGTGTGAGAGAGAGAGAGAGAGAGAGAGAGAGAGAGAGAGAGAGAGAGAGAAGGAGCCCAGATCCCCTGGAGCTGGGTTACAGATAACTGTGAACTACCTCTCATCTCTACTGAGAACTGAACTCTGGTCCTCTGGAAAAGCAGCAAATGCTTTTAACCACTGAGCCCTCTTTCCAGTCCCTCACATACCCATTTTATAGGAGAGGAAACTGAGACCCAAAGCAATAAAGAAATTGGCTGAGCTGAAATTAAAACCTCACCAGGTTAACACTTCAGCTAGTTCAATTTGGCTGATTATAACTTCCAAAGTTAGCTCATTTCATTTATAAATTTTTGCAATAGTCTCCTTGGAGAGGTAAAGATAAATAAATTTTTAGGTTTTTGTTTTGTTTTTGTTTTTTGTTTTTTGTTTTTCGAGACAGGGTTTCTCTGTGTAGCCCTGGCTGTCAGAAGCTAACCAAGAGAAAAACCATGATATAGAAAAAAAGTCTCTGAAAGATCTTCTTGCGACCTAGTAGAGACAAAAGCATGAAAATATTTTATGAATGACCCAACACTGGGCAACTGGAAAACTGCCATTATGTTAGAGGCTGTTACATGAACCTGCTATGCCAGCTTGCCGGACTGTTAGGAAGTAAATAACACACCACTGACACTCAATACTCGAGTTGCAAATACCCATTCTGATATTTCATTCCAGCAGTCAATGGTAAAGGAATAAAGTTGCATCCTATCCATCCTTCAGGACCCAATCCAGGTATCAGGAAGCCTCTCCTCACCTGCTGCCTTCGGAATCTGCTCTGGGCTCCCACCGCTGGCTCACAATCTTCACCATTTACCCTCCTTCCTAAATGACAAGGCCCAAGGGCATCTGGTTCATCTCTGTGACCCAGAGCTCAAGCTAAGTCGGAGCTTCTTAAATGGTGGGTGAATGAATGAGTCAGCCACAACCAGTACATAGGTTATATGGATAACCAATTCAAATGCAAAGAAAAATATGCATTAAATGAAGTGAAAGGCAAAGGCAAAAGACAAATGGCAGTTCAGGAAGTCATAGTAGTAAGGGACACTCCCACACAGTGACAGCAGCATGAGGAAAGAACCTTGACATACTGGACTGCAGCTACATGACCTCTGACCTCTGCCAAGTTGCTTCCCACCTACACCTGTTTTCTCATCCACAAATGTGGTCGCCCAGCAAACTCCCCTCCTCCACAACAGATGAAAGGTAACCAAGGTAACAGAAGCTGTGCATGCAATGAGTTGCTGCCGGGGTAAGCCTTGTCACTGCCAAGGCTGGACTTGGAAGAGGAGGTTGAGTTGAAGCCCAGCAGAATCTTTCATATAAAGCAGCTCAAAGAAACACACTTTAAACAAATAAAAAGTAAAACCTTGGCTGGAGAGATGGCAGTGGCTGTTCTTGCAGACGACCTGGGTTTAGTTCCCAGCACTCACATAGCAGCTTACAACTGTCCCTAACTCCAGTTCCAAAGGATTCAGCAGCACCCTCTTCTGGTCTCCCTGAGCACTAGGCACACACACACACACACACACACACACACACAATGAACATTCATACATGCAGGTGAAATACTCATATGCATGAAATAAAAATAAATTTAAAAAAGAAAGGAAGAAAGGAAGGAAGGACTCAGGAAGGAAGGAAGAAATAAACAAAAAAGGGCTGACAAGATGGCTCAGCAGGAAAAGGCCGATGCCCCAGGAACTCACATGGTAGAGGGAGAGAACTGACTCCTGAAACTTCTCCCCTGATCAGTACACACACACACACACACACACACACACACACACACACAATGTACTCAAGTGGACACATGCACAAATATTCCAATCGCAACTGTTCAAATTGTGTCCCTTCCAAAACAAAAAATAAAAAGTCCATGTCCACATCTTAACCTTTATACTTAGGAATGTTACTTATTTGGAAGCAAGCTCTCTACGCAGATGAGATTAAGGATTTTTGAAATAAGATTATCCTGGATTTAGGTGGTCTCTAAATCTAATAACTTCATAAAAGAAAGTTCTGGGGCTAGAGAGATGGCTCGCTGGCTAAGAGCACTGACTGCTTTTCCAGAGGTCCCGAGTTCAATTCCCAGCAACCACATGGTGGCTCACAACCATCTGTAATGGGATCCGATGCCTTTTCTGGTGTGTCTGAAGACCGCTACAGTATATTCATATACATAAAATAAATAATTCTTTTTTAAAAAAGAGAAAGTTCTGGTCTTCTTTCCCCCCAGTATTAGGGCTTGAATCTAGGGCCTTTTACATGTTAGACTCTGTAGACCAGAGATCCGCCTGCTTCTGCCTTCTGAGTGCTGGGTTAAAGGTGTGTGCTACCACCTGGCTGGTTTTTGGTTTTAACTCTTCATGTACTCTCAGTTCTCATCTTGTCCTCTGAGACTGGTGACATTCGGAGTTTCTTGGTGGTTGGTGGTTCTCTTTCTTTCTTTTTTCTTTACTTTTCCTTTTTTTTTTTTTGGACAAATTCTTTTGGCTGAAGTTGGCTAAAGCCCAGGGTTAGCCAAATAATTCTATTGTTGCCAATAGAGAAAAATGTGTGAGTACCTGCATACAGGATGGCCTCAAACTCACTATCCTCCTGCTTCAGCCTCCTGAGTGCTGAGATCACAGGTATGCATCACCATACCTAATAGCAATTTTTTAATTAAAATTTGTACCACATTTATTTAAGTGAGGGGGACAAAAGTGTCACAGTACACATGTGGATCAGAGGACAACTTTGCAAACTTGACCTCCACCTTAATATGGTCCCAGGTCACTTTGGCCACTGAGCCACCTTACCAGCCCCCGGTTTTTAATTATACTTACATATCTGTTTCATGTAGGGGGTTGCATACACGTCATTGTGCACAGGTAGATGTCAGAGAACCACTTTTTAAAAGTAATTTCTTTTTATTTTATGTGTATTGGTGTTTTGCCTGCATGTATGTCTGTGTGAGGGTATTGAATTCCTTGAAACAGTTACAGGTAGATATGGGCTGCCATGTGGATGCTGGGAATTGAACCCAGGTCCTCTGGAAGAGCAGCCAGTGCTTTTAACCACTGAGCCATCTCCACAGCCCTCAGAGAACCACTTTTGAGAGTCAATTTTCTCCTTGGGTTTTAGGATCAAATTCGGGTATTTAGGCTTGGCAGCAACTGACTTTACCTGCTGAACTGTCTTACCTACCATGTATATATGCATATATATTCAGAAAGTCCCTGGGTTCAGCCCCTAGTACTGCTGAATTGAGTAAATGAATGAATGAGCAAACAGATAATTGGCAGGCAAGGCAAGTAGTTGACTCAATGGTAGAATATATATATAAAATCTATGGTAGAATTATATATATGCATATATATTACATATATTATACATATTATAAATATACGTATATAGTATACATATATTATATATATATATTACACACACATATATTACATATATAACTAGTTTTAAATTCTTATGCACCAGGGTGTGTATGTATGTCAATTAAATATGTGCAGGAAGAACCATAAATGCCCCTATACACCTAAGCTATGCCTCCAGCCTGGCCCAAAACCTGATTAGTGTTTATTAGCAAATCAAATTAGATATGATTGCCAGTATATTACCATAATTTCATGATGCCAAGGAGTACAGACAGTATTTTGGGGTACCTGCAACAACTGTGATGTACAGTTAAAGACATCAGAACTGTGATGTGCTCTGAAAACATCAGAAACTTTTGAGGTGACAGAGCCACAAGTACCACATACAACTCACTTTCTTGTGCTCTGTGACCTGCACTCAAAATGGAAGCAGATGCTAAGTGTCTGTGTAGTCCAATAAATATAAAAACTCCCCATTCCCATTTGTGATCATAGATAGAGAAACAGACCTCAGCGTACACGGACTCTCAGGAAGGCTCAAGGGTCCCTGACCGGAGGATGTGAAAGGGAAAACAGAGGCCAGGAACTTGTCTGTGACCATCACTTAAAAACATTTTTTTCATGCATTTATTTATTTATTGGGGGAAGGGAGCAAGGCCATTGTGGAAGTCAGAGGACAACTTTCAAACCCACAGGAGGAGATTCTCTCCTCCACCACATGAGCTCTGGAGATCAAACTCAGGTCATCGGATTCAGCAGAAGGTGCTTCTACCCACCGAGCCATCTCACTGGTCCTTGCTTGCTGTTTTAATTCATTCTCTCTCTCTCTCTCTCTCTCTCTCTCTCTCTCTCTCTCTCTCTCTCCTTCCTACTTCTTTCCTTCTTTCCAAACAAAATAAGCCCAGGAGGGTAGGCAGGAAACCCTCAGAGATAACAGGATTTGGTGCAGTGTGGGCAAGATTCAACTAAGAACGAGTTGTCTCTGAACGGAACAAACCAGATGCCTCTCAGAAAACCCACCCTAGTAAGCTCACCTTAAGTGAAGGCAGCACTGAAACAGGACAACGTCCAAGACAGACTGTCTGAAGCCTAGACACTCACTAAGGCCCCACTAAGGCCGCAGCTCTGTGCCAATACCATGGCTTACTGTGAATGCTGTTTCTGCTGTAGTCAAAGAACCCTGATAGATAGACAATTTCTGAGAAAACAAAGACAACTGCATCCTCACAAGGCAGCGCTGAAAATTCCCAATGGTTTTCAAGAGCATTTCATCTTTAGATTTAGTTGGCTAGTTGGTTAGTTGGTTGGTTAGTTGATTGGTCTGTGAGTATGGCATGGTGTGCTTTCAACAGGGGGACATAATGTGACATTGTCTTTCTTTCTTTCTTTTCTTTTCTTTTTTACAAGACAGGGTTTCTCTGTGTAGCCCTGGCTGTCCTGGAACTCCCTCTGTAGACCAGGCTGGCCTCGAACTCAGAAATCTGCCTGCCTCTGCCTCCCTAGTGCTGGGATTAAAGGCATGCGCCACCACTGCCCCGCAAGCTAATGCTTTTGAGAACAGTGAAAGAAGAGACTTCAAAGTTAGGGAGGCCTGAAGTTTTCATGTGTATGTCTTGCATTCTAAAGTTAGGGAGTCCTGAAGTTTTCATGTGTGTGTCTTGCATTCTAAAGTTAGGGAGGCCTGAAGTTTTCATGTGTGTGTCTTGCATTCTAAAGTTAGGGAGGCTTGAAGTTTTCATGTGTGTGTCTTGCATTCTAAAGTTAGGGAGGCCTGAAGTTTTCATGTGTGTCTTGCATTCTAAATACGAAGACGAGTAGCAATATGACAGAGCAGAGTAATTGTCACTCACTGAAGATGGGTGTTCTTCTCCTCAGGTAACCCTTAGCTGTGTCTGAATCACCCTGAGGTAAAAGGAACCCAACTAAGGTGAACAAAGTAGAACTCAGTTTGGTGGGGCATACCTGTGCTCCCAGCATGTGGAAGTGGAAGATCAGAAGTTCAAGGCCAGCTGGAGCTATCTGAGACCTTGTATCAAAAAAACAAAAGTGAGTCAAGTATTGAGTCATTTCCTGTCCTAGGTTTGTGATGTAAGACTGATGCTCAGCACATAACAGGAAAAACTGAGACTGACAGCTAAGTTGTACGTTCTGAAATTACTAACTAAAAACTGATGGAAAATTAAGTAATTCTTGTCAAGATGTAGACCTGTGGGCTGGAAAGATGGCTCAAAGCACTGACTGATCTTCCAGAAGTCCTGAGTTCAATTCCCAGCAACCACATGGTGGCTCATAACCATCTATAATGGGATCTTGTGCCCCCTTCTCGCCTGCAGGCATACATGCAGGCAGAACTCTGTATACAAAATAAATAAATCTTTTTTTTTTTTTAATGTAGATCTGTAAACATTGTCCCAAGGAAAAAAAGAAAATTGTAACAAAAGATAAATCAAGATGCTAATGCTCTGGGAAACATAAGACATTAGGGAGCAGTTGTTAAGCTGGGAGTGATGGCACACAATAGCCAACACTTGGAAAGCTGAGTCAGGAGGATCATGGGTCTGAGGGTAGCCTGGGCTACACCCTTATGTCAAAAAGAAGAAAGGGTCAGGGATGTATCTCAGTTGGCAGAATGATTGAGTAGCATGCACACTGTCCTGAGTTCAATCTCCAGTACAGCATAAATGAGGTAGAGTGATACAAACCTGTAATCCCAGCATTCCTGAGGTGACAACAGGAGGAATTAAGCCATCCTCAGCTACATAGTTGTTTGAGACTAGCCTGAGCTTCATGAGACCCTGGAGAAAGGGAAAGAGGCTGAGAGGGAGGGAATTATTATCTTCAGACCTCTGTCATTATTATTATCTATCATCAATACATAATTTCACTGTGTGCCTATTTGTGCTCATCTTGATTATGGCTTAGCAAATATTCACTGCACCTCCCTCTATTCTAAGAAGGGAGTGGAGCCCATTAAAGTTGGGCTGGGCTATATGGCTTATTTTGGCCTGTGGAATGTTCCTAGACTTTACAAGAGCAGTGGCCTTAAATGGGCTTGTGCTGTTTGACTTGGCTCTCGAACCTCATGGAGCTGCCATGGAAAGAATATGCCCTAGGGGAACTCTGATCCAAGTTGGATGAGTACATGTGAATCAGATCCACATCCAGACCCAGCCTGAAGTTAACTCAGCCAGCCCACACAGGAGGCCGAGCTGCACGCCAAGCTCAGCCTGGAGCTGCTGCACAGCAAGCAACCTGCAGACCAGGAAGAGTGAGTGAAACATTGAGTTTTCAGGCAATGCAGAACACCAACTAAAACAGGAAGCAGCAGCACCCTGATGAAGGATGGGTATAACCAATAAGCACACAGGGCTCCATTGATGAGGCTCTGTTCTTCAAATGGGGCATTGAGCTCACATGTGTTCATCATATTCTTTATGTACACCTGCTGTGTGTGCTATCACCTATTAACTTTATCACAACATTAAAAACAAAAAGAGGGTATGTAAGGGGGTCAGCAAGGTGGCTCAGCAGGTAAAGGCACCTTCGGTCAAGCCTGACAACCTGAGTTCAATCTCCAGGACCAGCATGGTAGAAGGAGAGACCAACTTCCACCAATCATCAGTCCTCCACACCCATGCTGTGACATGAGCACGTGTGCCTGTAAACACATATACATACACACATGCACATGTGCACATACACACACATGTGTGCACACAGGCGAACACACACAAGAAAGACAGACAGACAGAAAGAAGTGATGGAGGGAAAGGTTTGAGGCCGTAGCCTGCAACCACCTTTTGTGTGCTGAAAACAGAAGGTGATTTTCAAAAGCTAGGGGCAGACTTCAAGGTCTGGAGCAACCTAGAGAAGGTTGGGGCCGGTGGAATGCAAAGACAGATAAAACTGGTGTGGCTGATGCAAATGGTTGGGTCTAAATAGTAGAACATGAAATATGAGATTACATTGTCTTCCCTTTTTTTAGATACGGTTGTGTGTAGCCTAGACTGACCTTGAACTTGCTATGTAGCTGTAACCCAAACTTTGGCTTATCTGGCAGCCACGTCTGAGTGCTAGCATCCCAAGTGTGTACCCAGGGCTCGGTACAACATGCTAGGCAAGCAATCTACCAGCTGGACTCCTCCCTGGCCTCTTTATTTTCCTCCTCATTTCTTTCTGGGCTTCCCAAATACCCCATAATGAACATGTATGAGTTTTGTAATCAGAGGCCAGATGAAAGAATATTACGTCAGACAGCCTGTTACTTCTCAGTGAGCACTCTCTTCTCTGTTGACAGCAACGAGTCACCATTGGTTGAAGTCTGACCTGGTATAGGTCTCCTTCCCCTGGATTTCATTTTATATATATATTGATTGAACTCAGATTATTAGGCTTCACACACACACACACACACACACACACACACACACACACACACGCCCCTGTGGTGGTTTGAATGAATGGCCTCCTTAGGCTCATATATTTAAATGCTTGGTCTCCAGTTTGCATAACTGTTTGGAGAAGCTTAGGAGGTGTAACCTTGTTGGAGGAAGTGTGTCATGGGGTGGACTTTGAGATTTTAAAACCCTGAGCAATCCCCAGTGGCTCAAGTTAAGGTTTTATCACAGTGATAGAAAAGACAGACACCCCCTGACCATAAAGATAAAGATCAAGTGCGCTGGGGGAGGGGTTAGGAAGGGGGCAGAATTATAAGAGAGACATCCTTTCCTAAGAAAAATAGGACAAAAGAGACGAGAAAGGAAATTTCCTAGATATTTCCTTCCAGGTTTCCTCACATTACAATGTCTGGTGATGACAGCATCTATGGCAGCTGTCTGGCCACCTCAGGGCAGATGTGGCTCAAGGGAGAGCTAGGAAGGCCCTGAGTGACAAGTTGAGGCCCTGAGTCAACTCATGCGCTGTTTTGATAGGTGAAGTATAAAAGTTCTGTAGCTTAGCCTGGTGGTGGCGCACGCCTTTAATTCACCACTCCAGGGAGGCAGAGGCAGGTGGATCTGTGAGTTCCAGGCCAGCCTGGTCTAAGAGTGAGTTCAAGAACAGACAGGGCAATACAGAGAAACCATGTCCTGAAAAAACAACAACGACAACAACCCGCTGCTCAGGTGACTTTTCATTGGGAAGATTCAGACTGTCCTAACTAGCACAGGATTTTTTTCCTTCACAGTATTAAAAGGACTGACCCACTTGTGAGGCCTGGAAGGTTTGTTTCATGTCCCCAGACTGACAGCTTGGCACCTTTGAATTAACCGGAGGAACCGCCTGATACTTGCAGTACTGAATCCCAAGGGCTCCTCCTTTATCACACGGATGCTTCCTTTACAGAAAATCCAAGGTGACCGCCACAGAATTCTTCCCTCCCCCTGCCCTCCCTACTTAAAAGTTCCTGTCTCTAGCATTCATGTCAGCAAAATACATTCTTTCTCCGTTTTGCCATTACTTTTCCTGGGACCCTGGCCACAGTGCAGCTGGTTAGCAGAATTGCTCCTGCTCTACTTCTTGTCTTGAACACGTCTCCCTATTACAGTTATTTTATATCCGCACCTCTGTGCTAGGGCTACTGATTTATAAGACCTTGAGACAGAGACACTAGAAGGAACATGAACCAGCCTTCACCATGTCAGCGTCTCCCAGTGGCACTTGACTCTGAAGCGCGTCTCCGAGTGGAAGCTGGGTTGGGCCAGGTCTGCAGGCCTACCAGCGCCACCTGCCGGCTAAGTCCCACATCTTCTATCTCAAGAGCCGGCAAGATCACCACCTGCGAAAGCAAGCAGTCTACAGGCTGTTCCTTTATTTTGTGATCTGGGAATCAAACACAGGGCTTTACACGTGCAAAGAAATTGTTCCACCAATGAGCTGTACTCTCATCCCCAGAGAGAAGTTCTCAAAAGATAAGCCGCCGACATGAAACTTCTGGACTGCAAGGGGTAAGGGAGGGCCCACACTTGCCTTCACCCCCTACTCAGAAGGTAATGTTTGCCTGAGTTACATAGTGAGTTCAAGACCAGCTTAGGCAACTTAAGTGAGCTCCTATCACACAACAAAAACAAAACAAACCCCACAAACAACAAAACATCTCCAAGGTTTTCCACCCCACACAGTATATATTTCCTGCCTTCCCATGACTGTCCGCAATGATGGGACTCATCTGTGCTATCCAGGATGCCAGGGGCCACTCTCTCCCCTCTTAACCCATCTCCTATTTATAAGGAACAGGCTGTTGGTCAGAACCACCTGCCGGCCACAGAGGTGCTTGGTAGTTAACATCTAGGCTTGTGACTCAGATAATAATCTCCTGTGGAAGAACAGTTAGAAGATGTCACAGAATGAAGTCTTGTTGTCTGGATCTTCAACATGGCCTAAGCATGGAAAAGTGCTGTTCTGACAAATGTGCACAGGGCTGAATGCAGTAACCAAATATGTCCACAAGGGTGCAGTAAAACCTCTCGCCAGCAGCTGGAGTTGGTCTTCAACCAACAAACAGTTCAAGGTACTTTATCCTGTTAGAGCAGGTCTGTGAGTGAAGGCAGATAACTGGATGAGCTTTTAAATTACATTCCTGGAAATGTAGCACAGTTGGTGGAATATTTGCCGAACAAGCACAAAGCACTGAGTTTGATACCCATCATTGGGTAAAATCAGATGTGGGTGGAGGCAGTTTAAGGTCATCTTCTCTCCTGGACTTCCGAGGTATGTGTGCGTGGGGGGTTGGGGGGGGGAGGTAGAGAGGATGGGGAAAACAAGAGAGAAAAAATAGTAAGACAAGAGGAGAAAGCTGTGTGCTTTGAAGCCTCCTCCCACACAGACTCAGAATTCTACAGTCCTCTAGGCGCCTTCTATGGTCAAAGCAAGTCTCCTGGCCAGGGAGACTGGAGAATGGAGAGAGAGAGATTCTACCTCTTGACCTGAAGAGCAGCAAAATTACCTTGCAAAATACCATTCACTGTGGTTAAATACATGGCTCAGCCATTAAGTGTGCTTCCTGTTCTTCCAGAGGACCAAAGTTCAATTCCCAGAACCCATGGTGGACCTGAAACACCAGCTACAGAAGATCTGATATTCTCGTCTGGCCTCCACAGGGATCTGCACTCACAAGGCACATACACACACACACACACACACACACACACTTTTTAAAAATTCTTTTTTTAAATCAGGGTCTCACCCTGTAAGCCAGGCTGTCCTCAAATGCATAGGAATCTGCTTCCTTCTACCTCCCAAGTACTGGGACTAAAGATGTACACCAACATGCTCAGTAAAAAGAATTTTTTTAAAAAGCCGTGCACAGAGGGACAGGGCTGCTTTTTGTAACCTACTGTATCTCTTGTGACACTTCTTATATACCTTTCCAGAAATATATTTTTTACATATTTACACACACACACACACACACACACACACACACACACATCACAAGCCTGGGAGTCTCTAATAGGAGTTAGTGAATATTCATGACCCCAATTCAGAAGATTAAAGAGTACAGACAGTGACAGGATTCTGTGACTAGAACTGGCAGGCCCTTGGCATTGGGAGACTGGGGAGCTCAGAGCTCAGTCTAGAGCTTTCAGGAGGAATTTCTAGGGGTGGTAGCTCTTGAGCTGTGTTCTGAAAAATACATCTGAACATATGGGTCTGTGGTCAGTTAGAAGACCAGGTAACACAGAAACCAGCTCAGGGTCATTTTAACAAGTGGGACAGACACCATGGTTCTTAGGAACACCAACTCCAGAAAATGCCATTTTGATCTGGGCTCCACAAACCCCTGCCGTTTATGAGGTCTGTGAAGTTGAATGTGGTAGTGAACATCTGTAATCCCAGCACTTGAGAGCCTGAGAAAGAAGGCTCACAAGTTTGAAACCACTCTGGGAAACACAATGAAATCCTATCTCTAAAATAAAACAAGGCCATAGAGATGACTCAGCGGTTAGGAGCACTGGCTGCTCTTCCAGAGGATTGGGGTTTGATTCCCAGTACCCATATGGCAGTTCACAATTGTCTGCAACTCCAGTTTTAAGAGAACTAGTGCCCTCTTCTGGCCTCAAGGAACACCTGGCATTGGTGGTGTACAAAGATACATGCAGACAAAACTCTCATACATAAAATAAAAATCTTTAAAAACAGAAAGGAAATATAAAAACCTATTAACTATTTTCTTTTTTGCTGAGGTTGGTACCCAGAACCTCCCACATTTTAAGCAGCCCATACATTTCCTTTTTGAATAAAATTCTGTGTCTGGGAGCCTTGCTGTCTCATCAGATGTACAGAGTATTGTTTCAAACTGCCATCAGCATGTGCTCTCTTCCCCATGAAACAGAACCTGGTTATTGGTCAGAAGATGAACACAGGACAGAAGTGGGCCAATCCCTATCCTTCCCTGGGACTTTTTCCTCCTAGAACTGGCAGATGAGAGAATGAAGCAGATCCTGAGGCTCAGGCAAAAGAGTAGGAACACGTTTCGTTTAAAGTAGACTTAGCTTTCTACACATAGAGCCTGAACTCCTGCCTGATACTGTGTACACACACACATACACACACACACACACACACACACACACACACACTAAATAAATAAATAAATAAATAAATTCAATTAAATTTTTTCTCACCTGGTGAAGTGGTCCTAAATCCTAGAACTCAGGAGACAGAGGCAGGCAGATGAATTTCTTTGACTTCCAGGCCAGCCAAGTTGAGACAGTGAGACCCTGTCTCAAATGAATTTTTAAGATGTATTTAGTGGCTGAAAAGATGGCTCAATAGCTGAGTATACTTGCTACTCATGCATTAGGCCAGGCATGCACACATACATATTAAAAAAAATAAACAACTCTCTTTTTTTCATTAAACTTGTTTTAATAAACAATTCTTTTCAATATATTTTTAAAAGATTATTCACTAAATGATTTTTTTTAACTTTTTATTGATTCTTTGTTTCACATCATGCAACCCAGTCCCGCTCATCTCCCTGCCCCCTTGTATCTACCCTCTGTGCTGCAATCTCAGCACAGAGATTGCAAATAAAAATCACATAAACAAACAAACAAAAACAAAGCATAGAAAACATTTCGTTTTCAGCTATGGAAGCTGCAGTATGTCACAGAATGTCCCTCTATCCATACATTTTCACTTGCAAATGTTCATTGCAGTGAGTCATTGGTCTGGTTTGAGGTCTCTGGCTTTTGTGACAACATCGATATTGGATCCTCACTGGGACTTCTCCCAGTTATCCTGTTGTTGCCGTGTGTCATGGAGATCCTGCAGCTGTGGATCAGAAGGACTGGTCCTTTCACACCCCAACAGTTCACAGATGATGTAGATTTTGGGGTGGGCCAACTCAAAGCCCCGAATCTGGGCCTGGGTGGTAGCTGAGCTGGTCAGCCCTCTGGCTCTGAGCTGGTCAGCCCTCTGGCTCTCCCTTATCCGAGCACCACCAGGGCTAGCTCTCCAGCACTGCTCCAACTAGGCGACCCGATGCTGCCATCACTAGGAGGCAGGCTCAGCCTTCCTGCTTTCAAGCCCTCTGGTCAGCTCACCCGAACCCTCCAGAGCCGGCTCCACTGTGTTGGGAAACACTGATACTTAAGGTCAAAGTCTACCATGTCCTGATTGTGCCTCTGAGCTCAGTGCAAAATGGAGAGCTACCTTTTCCCAGCAGGGATTCTCCTTCTCTAGGGAGCTAGATCCCAATCTTCTACCCGAGAAAGGTCCAATAGCCCTTGGCAAACATATACGTTCAACCTCCTCTTTTCGCCCAGCAAGTACCTGGGATTCCTGGAATGCTTCTCCATACAAATGAAACATTCACAGTACATTAAGTTCCAGCCTGTGATTTTACATTCACTCTGAAAATTCCTTCCCACTCTTCAAGATTCATATATAGCCCTTGTCTGCCCCAAATAAAGTGAATGTGCACCAGCTGTTTCACTGAAGATCTTCTAAAAGAGCTGTAACCCTAAAATCCCCAAAGAAGGCCTTCTCCCATCAATACTCACTCCCAGCCTGTGCTACAGCCAGAGAAGGGTTGACACAGCTCCCCTGTTCTCACACCCTTGGGGATGGCTCACCTGTGTCCCCTCTCCCATGGCCAAGTCCACTGAGCTGCAGGTGGCAAGGGGGCATCACACCCTTGAGTGAAGGCACTGGGTCCCCCTTGGTCTCACCCTCAGGGCTTTTAAATATATTTTTTATTTTATGCATATGGACATTTTGTCATTGTACACATATCTATACCTCATATGTGCCTGGTACTTAAGGAAGTCTCTCAGAAGAGGGCATCAGATCTACTGGGACTAGAGTTGCAGAAGATTGTAACTGGGTGCTGGGAACTGAACCTGGGTTCTCGGGAAGAGCAGCTAGTGTTCTTAATTGCTGAGCCATCTCTCTAGGCCAGACTCTGACCTCTTACTTGTTATCCACTCCTGTAATGTAGCATGCATTGGTGGTATAGTGGTGAGCATAGCTGCCTTCCATTCCCTGAATGTATCAAGGGATCTCCTCAGGCCATTTGGAACCACAGGCCTCAGTGGGAAAGCTCCATCCTTGGCTCCTCCATTGGCTATAGGCTCGCAGCTCTTAAAGAAGGCCACAGTCCTAACTCCTGCTAACGCAGCCGCTCAGCAGTTACTGTGTAGACCTGGTTCAACGCCAAAGCCCTGGCTCTTTCAACTCTGCAATTACAGGCCTCTCAGTTGTCAGATTATAGGTTACAGCGGAGTACCTCCCTCAGTGAGGTGAACAGCAGACACACTAGCTCCTGCTTGATTTTCTCCATCTTTTTCTGTCTTGTAGGACTTTGCTAAAAGTAGCAAGATCAGAAAATAAGACCATTCAAGAATTTTCTTACCATTCTTAAGCTCCATTACTACATCTCATAGCTACAACTGCAGTGTGTAGGTGTTCAGCCTTCCTCAGAGAGGTAGATAGCACTGGAAGAGTACCCCATGAGATCACATCTGCTGGCACCCACAACCTCATGTGGTACCTCCCGCTAAACGTGGGCTCAGCCTGTACTTCACTTAAGAAAATATAGTGGAAGTGATGCTTGCCAGTTCTAGGCCCACACCTCAAGGGTGGCTAGCAATTTCTGATTGTGCATTCTTAGGATCTAGCTATCACATAAGCCCACATTTAAACATCGTGGTCAGGGAGGACACATTTTGTTGAGGCAGCACACATGTTAGCAGTCACCCTGGACAGTTAGCCTCAGGCACCATTTCACTGCAACTAGATGTAGGATGCCAAGGTTCCAGAGGAGAAGAGAGGATGGGCTAGTGAAAGGCAGGAAGCAGTCTGCAGCTGATACTCATGCAGTGGTCCGCTCGACTCCAGCCCTTGGTCAGCCAAAGTCTGAAAGTGCCAAATGGGAAACTCCAGAAATAAATTATTCACGATGTGCTCAGAATCAATCCCCCCAACCCCCACAAAAATGGTTCTGTGGTTGTAGCTCAGCTGGCAGATGCTTGCCTAGCATTGCTGAGCTCTGTGTTCTGTCTTATAGGACACTTCATAAAAACAGGAGTGGTGATACAGCCTACAATCTGAGAGAGAGCACTTGGGAGAAAGAGATAAGGAGGGCTAAAAGTTTGAGGGTACTTTCAGCTTGTTTGGGACCAGCCTGGGCTACATGAGACTCTGTCTCAAACAGACGTGTACATGCACAGGTACCAAATAGAAATTTAAAATTCATATTTTAAATACGTTTTATGCAATATGGTGATAACTGTTCTCTTTTTATTAGTTATTGTTTCCAGTTTCTTACTGTGCCTAATTTAAGCTTGTCATAGATATGTATAGAAAACAGTATTGTTAAGGTTGGGTACTATAAGCAGCTTCAGGCACATACTGGAATTTTTGGAACAAAGCAATGCCACAGAAAACATGGGTGTTGACAAAAAATAGAAATCTCACTCCAAAGGGAAATGTGTTTATTCTGATCCAAATATAAATTATTATAGCTCAAGAAACACAGATTCAGGTTGCCTTGAATAGCATATTACACCATGGAAATGGTTCTGTGAGCATTTACAGTTGGCTAAAATGACAACCGTAAATCAACTCATTTATCAAATGCATTGGTGGGGGCAGCAGGTAGGCGGGCTGCAGCAGAGCAGAGAGCTCTGCTATCCATTTGTTTTTGAGACAAGGTCTCATGAGACCAGACTGGCCTCAAACTCTGTGACATAGCCAAGGATGACTTTGAACTAACTCCTGATCCTCAGCCTCTTCTTCCCAAGTGCTGGGATGACAGGCATCCACCACCAAGCACAGCTCTGCTCTATGTTTTAGATGCTATCTGATGACACTTTATTATTTTTTGGTTTTTCAAGACAGGGTTTCTCTGTGTAGCCCTGACTGTCCTGGAACTCCCTCTGTAGACCAGGCTGGCCTTGAACTCAGAAATCTGCCTGCCTCTGCCACACAAGTGCTGGGATTAAAGGCATGCGCCACCACTGCCCAGCCTGATGACACTCTTAACTATTTCGTTGGTGGAAGGTGGTCGTCTGCTAAACTGATACATTCCAAAGGTTTTTACCTAATAGTCAAAAAGGATGTTAGATCAGATATAGACATGGGCAGGAAGTGGCCATTAACAGGTCTAAGCAGCCAAGATCACTTGGCTCTCAATCTGTAACATTCCAACACTTCAAAAGTTGGAAGCTCTAAACCATCCGCCGTCTTAGGAATTTTCAACACGTGTATAGCCTTTTTGGGGAGCTTCTAATCACAGGAGGGTGCTGTGAATCAACATAAAATTTCTTAAAAACAAACAAACAAACAAACAGGATATTCTGCCTTGAAGTCCACTGTCAGGAACTCTTTCTCACTTTTCTTTATAAATCTATGTCCACTCTACTAAAAAATAAACCAAACAAAACCTGTTTGTTTTTAGGTTTATTTCCCTTTTCTTGCCTGATTCTCTTAGCAGTATTAGTAGGTTTTGGTATTAGTAGTATTTGTTGTTTTTGTTTTGTTTGTTTTGGTTTTTTACCACTTCTCTCTTTTAACTTAATTATTTGTTTGTACATACTTATTTCTTTATTTGAGAGGACAGAGATGGGTCTGGCCAAGTACATGCCTGTTTGCCTTCACGGAGGTCAGAGGCCAGCCTGAGAGGATTGGTTGTCCTTACACCCTGTGGATTCCAGAGATTGACCTCACATCAATAGTCTTGGCAGCAGGTGCCCTCACCTACTAAGCCACCTCACTGGCACTACCAGACATATTTGCTGGGCACTACTCAAACAGTGGTAAGGAGTTTATTGAGAGAGCTCCAGGAGCTCCAGGAGTTTTTGAAATGGTAGTCGCCACCACAGGGGAGCCAGCCAAGGCTTAAGACTTCTGATGACAGGGACCTTGCTGACTGGACCCGGCCCCCTCCTGCTTCAAACAGCCACCCTCAGAGGTGCCAAGATGGCCGGCACAGGATCCAGCAAACCTTAGACCAGAAGCACTACAAGTTGCCCAGAAACTCTGCTCTCTGGCAGCCAGGAGCCACACAATGCTTGCAGAGGCTCCTCACAGGAGAATCCTCCGCTGGCGAGTGCTGTCCCAGCAATGTGCCCGCTTTTGCTCAGACATACTGTCAGGGGTTTTTGTCTTCAGAACCTTCCGAACTTGTTTCTAACTTCTCAGTAACAGTATTCACGACTTGAAAAAAAAAAATATTGGGACTGGAGAGATGGCTCATCGGTTAAGAGCACCGACTGCTCTTCCAGGGATCCTGAGTTCAATTCCCAGTAACCACATGGCGGCTCACAACCATCTGTAATGGGATCTGATGCCCTCTTCTGGTGTGTCTGAAGACAGCTACAGTGTACTTACATATAATAAATAAATAAAACTTTGGGCCGGATCAAGAAGGAAGAAAAATAAATCTCTTATTGCTCTTGAAAAATCTGGAACAACCAAACACCAGAGGGGACTGCAAATATCCTGGATATGCTCACTCAGCTGAGAGGCTGGAGAGATGTTCAGTGGTGGAGATCGCTTTCTGCTCCTGCAGAGGACACAGGTTTGGTTTCCCAAACCTACACTAGGAGCCTCACAACCAATTAACTCCAAGTTTCAAGGGATCCAATGCCCTCACTAAGCTGGATGTGGTAGCACTCATCTGTATCTGAGCACTTAGGAGGCAGAGGCAGGAGGATTGTGAGTTCCAAGGGCCACCTAGGGCTACATAGCAAGTCCCTATTAAAAACAACAACAAAGAAAAGCCTCACTAGACCACTGAGTCCCTCACCCCCAGGCCCTATATCTGTCCTCATGTTAATCCTCACAACCTTCCCTAGAGCTGGACAGTGCACTCTCACATGTGGGGGAGGAAAGGAGACTGATAGGCTAGGCGATGCTCAGAGTCTCCTGCGGGGGGGGGGGGGGGCAGCAGCTGGTCTAGAGCAGCCACCACCTCTTCTGCCACCCACCATCTCAAGGTAGGAAAGGAGCCTCATGCTTTTCCAAAGAAGCTTCCTGCTGAGCTACAGTGCATCTTCATGATGGCTCGGGATGGCTGACACCCCTTCTCCATTTGTTCTCTCCTCAAACACAGAGAAGCAAGCTCTTCCTCTGAGCCTTGCTCTGGACCCTGGATACACAGAAATGGAGAGGTCCAGTGTATCAGTCAGGGTTCTCTAGAGTCACAGAACTTATGGGTAGTCTCTACATAGTAAGGGAATTTGTTGGTGACTTACAGTCTGCAGACCAACTCCCCAACAATGGTCAGCAGCAGCTGTGAATGAAAGTCCAAGAATCTAGCAGCTGTTTAGGCCCATGTGGTACTCAAGCAAAGAAGAACAAATCTTCCTTCTTCCAAGGTCCTTATGTAGGTCTCCAGCAGAAGGTTTGGCCCAGATTAAAGGTGTGTACCACCACACCTGGATCTGGGACTTGCTTTGTCTCAGGCTGACCTTGAACTCAGAGATCTCCTTGCCTCAGTCTCCAGGGATTAAAGGTGTCTACTTTGCCTGGGCCTAAGCTTTTCCTGGCCACTATGCCTCAAGATCTCCATGCCAAGATCCAGGTCAGAAACTTGTGTCTTCCAGCCTCAAGTTCTGGATCAAAGGTGAGCCTTCTAATTCTGAATTGTAGTTCACTCCAGATATAGTCAAGTTGACAATCAGGAGTAGCCACTACATCCAGTAACCATGGATGGATTCTGTTGCCTGTGGGCAGTAAGAGGAAGGTAAAAAGACTTTTAGGGCCACAGAAGGAGATACTTGGGTAGAGAAAGCAACAGGCGTGGACAAGGTTGACCTTATGTGAACTCTGTACTGGATCCATCCTGTCCCTTCCTTATCCCCATTCTCATCCTGTCAGGTCTGCTGGGCTGGCAGGTACATGTTTAGCTCTAAATGGAACCTCTCCATGTCCTTCACAGAGTGTCATGGCCCAGCAGGACTTGGGGACAGCAGTCTGCTCTGTGTGGCCTGGTTGCTATGGAGATGCTTCATCCTTCCACAGATCTACACTGCAGATGAACACAGGCAGTGCTAAAAACTACTCTCTCTCTCTCTCCTCTCCTTCAGTTTCTCCTTCCCTCCCTCCCTCCCTCTTTTCTTCCCTCCCTTTAAAATGGCATCTCATGTAACCCTGGATGACCTTGAGCTTACTACCTAACCAACAATGACTTTGAACTTCTGATCCTCCTGACACAGCCTTCTGAGTTCTTGGATTACAGAAATTTGCCTCCAAGTTTGATTCCATGAATGAAAGTGAGGGCTTTGTGCTTGCTAGGTAAGTTCTCTACCAACTGAGCTACATCACATCCTAGAGCACAGGAGTGCCGTGCAGAAGTACTTGACAACGTGAGACACCAAGCATGACAGAGAGAGAGAGAGAGAGAGAGAGAGAGAGAGAGAGAGAGAGGCAGGCAGTCAGGCAAAAACTCAAACATAAAAATAAATGCATTTTTTAAAGGAAAAGAAAGGGGAAGGAGAGGAGGAGAGGAGGAAGAAGGAAGGTCGAACAGTTTCTTTTGGAGAAAGAACATGGTAATTACCTGGAATCAGGTGGCAGAGACAGACTTCACGACCAGAGGAGCTAGAAGGAAATTGACTAGATAAGTCAAATGTGTCCTTAAACTCCCAAGATGGAGAGATGGAGAGAAATCCAATTCACAAAGCACCCACAGGATAGGTCATTTGCAACACTTTCAGACTGAGCCAACCTCCTTGAAAAGGAAGATCAGAACCTGGATCAGGAGAGACACAGGAAGTGAAAACACCAAGTTTGGAGAGAGAGAGAGAGAGTTTGGAGAAGAAGAAAAGAGAGAGAGAGAGAGAGAGAGAGAGAGAGAGAGAGAGAGAGAGAGAGGACTACTTGGAGCAGGAGGATAGCCCTAAAACAGGCAGATTTTCAGAAAGCTTGCTGGAACTTGAGGCAAATCTGGAAGGAACCTTGTCTTCTCAGGGCCAGCTGATCTCTCTAAAGTTAAGGCTCATGGACATTGCTTGGAAGCGTGGGAGGGTAGAAAAACCCCTTCATCTCTAGACAGAGCACAGATGAGACTCAGAATGACAGGAATTGACTAGATGTGAGCTTTTAGAAATGGCTCCTTAAACATCCGGTGGTCCAGATGGTGCCCTTCAGAAAGAACTTGTGCCCACATTTCCAAGTGTGGGGTGATACTATCTCTCCTGAGACTCTCAACACCTGCCCTCTTCTGGCTGTCGGGCTCCCCTCCATCCCCAAATCTGGTGTCTCTAAAAAACTCAAGTGAGGAGTTCATGGCAAGAATCTTCCTCCTCCCTGCATGAGTCAGGGCTTTCCAGGGAAATAGGAATGGTGGAGATGCTTTCCATATAAAGAGACTTATTTCAAAGAACTGACTTGCTAATGAGGAGGAGTAGAGGGAGGGGGGTAGCCTATCATCTGGAGAGCAGGCTGGCAGACAGAAATCTCAGGCAGGAGCTGAGGCTGCAAGTCAGTTACTGTCTTGTTCCTCAGGGAAGCCTCAGTTTTCAAATCAGAGCCGCAGATTCTGTGAGGTCCATTCACAGTATTCAAGAATACTTTCCGGTCTCTTTGCTTCCATTGCTCGTAGCGGACACCAGCCAACCCACCGGCTTTCGGACCATGGCCAACCTCGAGCGTACCTTCATTGCCATCAAGCCAGATGGCGTGCAGAGCGGCCTGGTAGGTGAGATCACCAAGCGATTTGAGCAGAAGGGGTTCTGTCTGGTGGCCATGAAGTTCCTTTGGGCTTCTGAAGAACACCTGAAGCAGCATTACATTGACCTGAAAGACAGTCCTTTCTTCCCGGGGCTGGTGAAGTACATGAACTCAGGGCCCATGGTGGCCATGGTCTGGGAGGGGCTCAATGTAGTGAAAACAAGCCGAGTAATGCTGGGGGAGACCAAACCAGCTGATTCTAAACCAGGCACCATTCGTGGGGATTTCTGCATTCAAGTTGGCAGGAACATTATTCATGGCAGCGATTCAGTGGAGAGTGCTGAGAAAGAGATTGGTCTGTGGTTTAAGCCCGAAGAACTTGTTGACTACAAGTATTGTGTCCATGACTGGGTGTATGAGCAGACGCGGAAAAGCCAGAGTCCTTTCCAGCACTACTGATGGGGTTCCTGGACAGAGCTCTTCATCCCTCTGACTGGATGGATCATCTTTTCTAGAACAATAAAGACTTTGGAACTGGAAAAAAAAAAAGAATACTTTCCTTTACAGCAGTTCTCAATCTTGGGGTCACAATCCCTTTGGAGAAATCACATATCAGACATCCTTAATATCAGATATTTACATTACAATTCATAACTGTAGCAAAATTACAGTTATGAAATAGCAACGAAGTAATTTTATGGTTGGGGGTCACCACATGAGGAACTGTATTAACAGGTCACAGCATTAAGAAGGTTGAGAACCACTGCTTTATGTAAACTCAAGTGACTGTACAAGTTACAAACATCTACAGAGTATCTTTATACCACACATAGATTCATGATTGGTTAACTAGCTGGTGGCAGGTGGGAGGGGAGATAGGGAGGGGCAGCTGTAGCTGTCAGATTGACACATGAAACTGTTACATTCATTCTGCTCCAGCAAGCCTGGCTGAATCCCTCCCAAGTGGCTTTTCATCAAGAGGTTATTATCTTACTAGTCACGTGGAATGGATTTTTTTCCAGTACATACCCAAAAAAGTACGTTGTTTGTTACTTTTCTCACTGCTGTGTGCCTGAGGAAAGTAACTTAAAGAAGGAAGGGCTTGTTTTCAGCTCACAATTTGAGTCTGTCCTGGTGGGGAAGACAAGGCAGTGGGAGCCAGAGGCAGCTGGGCATCCTACATCTGCAGCCAGGACGCAGAGACAAATGCTGGTACTTAATTTCCAGGACCCCAGACCAAGGAATGGTGTTACCTACAGTTAGGGTGGGTCTTCCCACCTCAATTGGCCTAATTCTGCTCACAGAGGATCACTTCTAGTGGTTCTAGATCCTGTCAAGCTGTCAATCAATACTATCCGTTACCCTGAGTGTTCACATGATGCTTGTGGTGTTTTGAATAGGTTTGGCACCCATAGACTCATGAGTTTGAATGCTTGGCCCATAGGGAGTGGTTAGGAGGTGTAGCCTTATTGGAATAGGTGTGGCCTCATCGGAGGAAGTGTGTCACTGTAGAGGCAGGCTTTGAGGTCTCATATTTGCTCAAATCTGGCCACTGTGACCCAGTTTTCTGCTGCTTGTGGATCAAGAACTCTCAACTCCGTCTCCAGCACCATGTTTGCCTGGATGCTGCCATGCTTCCTGCCATAATGATAATGAACTAAACCTTTGAACTGTGAGCCAGCCCCAATTAAAGGTTGCCTTCATAAGAGTTGCCTTGGTCATGTGTCTCTTCACAGCAATGAAAACCTAACTAAAACAGTGCTGATCCAAAATCCTGAAACACTGAAGGCCTTGAAGTCATTTTGATATGGGAGGAGGTAGTGTGCTTTCAAGTTTGATGGAGATTTCCTCACATCAGGTAGGCTTTAACTCAGGAATTAGGGTGCCACAAACACTATCACCTAAAACTTCCACTGAATCAGTGGCCTCTAGGTTCTTGTCTTGTGAATTTGAAGAATGAAATTCATGGACCACAAGAGGGTGGATTTGGGGGATAGATTCATAGGTAGGAGTCTGAGGGCAAGAAGGCAGTGTTTCTGTTTACAGGAACAGGAATGGGTCCCTGAGAACAAAGTACCACCAAGGGCCCGCCAAGGGCCCCACCTTGGCATTAATTAGGCTTTACTAGATGGAAGCACGAGGGCGGAGGATAAACTAATCATTACTCCTGGCCCATTCATGGGGTTCCCAGGTCCAGTGTCACTTACATCCAGGAAGTGATGCACATTAAGGGGAAGAGATAAGGATAAACCATGGGTTCTGGCATGCCTGACCTCTCGTCAGTGAAGAACCAGACATTTTGGCTTAAACATTTCTGGAATTTCTGGTCTTCAGCAAGGGTAGAAGGCTGATAGAGCCAAGGGCATTTCTAGTTTTTAGTCAAGGAAGAATTGTTTCCATTTGGGGTCTTCTATTGTAAAACTGCTTGATCAATTTCTGTCTCTCATTTTCATCAACTTCATTATTATTTTTCCAGAAATTTTATTTATATATTAAATTGCTTTAGAATCCTTTGTGAAGCTAAACACAAAAATCAAATATTTAAAAAGAAGAAGAAGCTGGGCAGTGGTGATGCACGCCTTTAATCCCAGCACTTGGGAGGCAGAGGCAGGTGGATTTCTGAGTTCAAGGCCAGCCTGGTCTACAGAGTGAGTTCCAGGACAGTCAAGGCTACACAGAGAAACCCTGTCTCAAAAAGCCAAAAAAACAAAAAAACAAACAAACAAAAAAATAAAATAAGAAGAATTAGAGGAGGAAGAGGAGGAGGAGGAAGAAGAGAAGGAGGAGGAAGAAGAAGAGGAGGAAGAAGAAGAAGAGGAGGAGGAGGAAGAAGAGGAGGAGGAGAAGGATTCAGTTCCCAGGACCCACAAGGTAGATTACAACTGCCGGTAACTCCAGTTCTAGGAGATCTGACACCCTCCCCTCTTTTGGCCTTTGAGGTTCCTGCATGTACATGGTACACATACACCCATGTAGCAAACAGGCATATTAAATAAATACATAAATCCTTAAAAATGAACAGAAGAAGCCAAGCATGGTAGTGCTTTTCTTACTTAGACAAAAAGGACAAACAAAAAACCTTTGGGGGCTGGAGAGATGGCTCAGTGTTTAAGAGCACTGACGGCTCTTTCTAAGGTCCTGAGTTCAATTCCCAGCAACCACTTGGTGGCTTATAACCATCTATGATGAGATCTTGTGCCCTCTTCTGGCGGGCAGGCATACAGGCAGGAAGAACATTGTATACATAATTAATTAATTAATTAAAAAACTTTGGTATAAGCGTTTTGATTCTTGTTCAAATTGCATCTTGAGGAGCCAAATGCTCCATCCTTAGGCATAGGGTAAATTTTGTGTATTCCTGAAAAAAAAAATCTTGCATATTGATAGAAACTTCTAGGGAACCTATGATGGTTTGAATAGGTAAGGCCCACGCAGACTCATGGGTTTGAATGCTTGGCCAAAAAGAAGTGGCACTCTTAGGAGGTGTGGCCTTGTTGGAAGAAGTGTGTCATTGTGGGGGCAGGGCTTGAGGTCTCCAATGCTTCAGTTCCACCCAGTGAGGAACACAGTCCCTTTCTTCTGCCTGTGGATCATGGGTAGAACTCTCAGCTCCTTATTCAGCACCATGGCTGCCTGCATGCTGCCATGCTTCCCACCGTGATAACAATGGACTAAACGAAACCTCTGAAGCTGTAAGCCAGCACCAATTAAATATATTCCTTCATAAGTGTTGCCGTGGTCATGTTGTCCCTCCAATGAAACCCTAAGACAGACCTTATGGTTGACACAAATGTACCTCTACTTATATTGTACTCTCTAAAAAGTATAAGTAGCAAATTTGAATTTAGACTTGATAAGCCTGTCCACTATTCCCTAAACTACATACAAATCTATGATCTTTCCATCCACCATACACATTTGAAATTGTGAAAGGCTTTCTTCTGTGCCTATAGCTCCAGGTACCAGGTTATAAAAATTACTTGTTGGCTTTTCATTTCAGTAAGTTTCAGTTGATTTAACAAAGTATACCAAGGCTATCTCGGAGCCCAGACGTGAGCTGGGAATCTTAGTATGATCTCCTATCAGTCCACATTATTTACACTTTCCACCCAGTAAGATTAAAAGTAAACCATTGGGACTCAGCAATAGCGGCACACACTTTTAATTCCAGCACTCAGGAGAGAGAGGCAGGTGGATCTCTGAGTTCAAGGCTAGCCTGGTCTACAGGGCAAGATCCAGGATAACCAGGGATACATGGAGAAACTCTGTCTCAAACATGGGGACAGTGAGATGGCTAAGCAGGAAAAGGTACTTGCCACCAAGTCTGGAGACCTACCCAGGACTTACAGGATAGAAGGAGAGTACTGATTCCAAAGAGTTGTTTTTGACCTCCACATACCTGTCATGGCATGTGCACGGATGCTCATACACACATAATGCATATATATTTACAATATGTTTAAACTTTTAGTTCACTTTTAATCTGTGTTTGTGTGTGTGTGTGTGTGTGTGTTTGTGTGTGTGTGTGTGTATCTGTGTGTGTGTGTGTCTCTGTCTGTATAAATGCTTGCTACATGTGTGAGGGTGCCTAAGGAGGCTGGAAGGCGTGAGATTCCCCTGGAGCTGGAGTTACAGGATACTGTAGATACTGGGACCTGCACTCTGGTCTTTCAGAAAAGCATCTAGTGGTCTTAACTGCTGAGACATAGCTTCCAATCTTCCACCCAGAATTCCCCCCCCCCTTTCTTTCTCTCTGTCTCTTTTTGAGACAGCAGGATTTCACAGTAACATAAAAATTCTTTATGTTGGCCAGACTGATCTCAAACTCATAGAAATCCCCTGCCTCTACATCCTGAGTGCTAGGATTAAAGTGTATGCCATCACACCTGATGCCATAATTTTTTAAAAGTAAAATAAAAATGGACCAACAGGGTGTGGTTGGGTGCTGTGCATACCTGTACCCTCTGCACTTGGAAGGCAGGAGGGATCTGAAGCCAGCCTAGGCTTCACAGTAGGATCCTGTCTTAAACTAACACAGAAACATATCAGAGAGTAAAATGGGCAGTTCCTATGAATGAACTGCAGAGTGGCTCAGGCGGGGCTGCCCACCTTCACTCAGAAAGGGTCAAGGTTTCTCTTTTTTCCATCTGGCCAGAGCTAGGGCGTGCTTTCTTGCTTTCTTTGGTGCTTTAGGATTCTTCTCCAAAGCTCCTCTACTTGCTGCATCTGCCATGTGGTTGACCTCCCTGTCAAAAAAAAAAAAATGCATAGCTTTTTTTTTTTTGTCTCCTTTCTCTTCTTCTTGACTACAGCTTGTCTATCCCAGAGTTTTTCTTTTAGACTTTAATAATCTTGTCCTTAACCTTTAAACAAAAAAAAAAAAAAAAAAAAAAAAGAAAGAAAGAAAGAAAGAAAGGAACTGTGGAGATTGCTAAACGGTTAAGAGCACTGACTTCTCTTGCAGAGGATCTGAGTTCAGTTCCCAGCACCCACCTAGGTAGGCTCACACCTGTAATTCCAGCTCCTTGGATCCAAAGCCCATAGTTTCCTCTGGCACCCACACTCACATGCACATGTCCACCACAATTTCCACATACACATAGTTAAAAGTAAAACTTTAAAAAAAGAAATGGGGGGCCGGGCAGTGGTGGTGCACGCCTTTAATCCCAGCACTTGGGAGGCAGGGGCAGGCGGATTTCTGAGTTCAAGGCCAGCCTGGTCTACACAGGACAGCCAGGGCTACACAGAGAAACCCTGTCTCGAAAAACCAAAAAAAAAAAAAAGAAAAAGAAAAAGAAAAAGAAGTGGGGGAGTGGGGAGTGGAGAGATGGCACAGCAGTTAAGAGCACTTGTTGCTCTTCTAGAGAATCTGGGTTCTGTTTCCAGCACCCACATGATAGCTCAACCATCTGTAACTCCAGTTCCAGACATCCAACACCTCCTCAGACCTCCTCAGGCACCATATGGTACACAGACATGCAGGCAGTCAAAGCACCCATACACATAAAATAGAAATAATAAAATATAAAAACAGCAAGAACAAGAAATAGGGCTGGAGAAGCAGCTATGTAGATAGGAGCCCTGGCTGCTTTTTCAGAGGCTCCATGTCAATTCCCAGCACTCACATGGCAGCTCACAACCATATTCAACTCAAATTCTAGAGAATCTGATGACCTCTTCCAGTCTCCCTGAGCACCAGGCACACATGTGGTGTCCAGATACATAGGCAGGGGGGAAAATCCGTACATATAAGTAATACTTTTTTAAAAGATCTATTTATTTATTTTATGTATGTGAGTACACTGTCGCTCTCTTCAGACACACCAGAAGAGGACATCGGATCCCATTACAGATAGTTGTGAGCCACCATGTGGTTGCTGGGAATTGAACTCAGGAAGAGCAGTCAAGTCCTCTTAACCCCTGAGCCATCTCTTCAGCCTTGATAAGTAATACTTTTTAAATTAAAAAATAAAACAACAAATACTCAATAACAATCACCAAGGGGTCTATGAATTCCCAGGGTTTATATTAAAAAGGTATTTCTCTCTCCCTGGGGAAAATCTGCTTTTGCTTTTTTTTTTTTTTTTTTTTTTGAGACAGTTTTGCTCTATAGCCCAGGCTGATCTTCCTACCTCAGCTAAGCAACTGGTTAGATTACAGGCATGCACCACTACAAACCATTAGCTCACCTTTTATTAACTTCTTGTAGCCAGTCATTGTCCAACAGTTCAGGGACACATGCCAAGTCTGACTGTATTTAAATTCAGTATTGGTGCTGGGTAGTGATGGCGCACACCTGTAGTCTCAGAACTTGGAAGACAGAGGCAGGAGGATTTCTGAGTTTGAGGCAAGCCAGGTCTATAGAGTGAGTTCCAAGACAGCCAGGGCTACACAGAAAAACCCTGTCTGGAGAAAACCAAAATACAAACCCACCCACCCACCCACCCACCCACCCAACCAACCAACCAACCAGCTAATTCAGTATCTGTATCTGTGGTTTTGGTTTTCCCAGCTTCCTTCTTTTTCCTGTCTCTGCGTCCTTCTTTACGAGGCTGATGGAGAATCTTTTCAATGATGTTTGCACTGCTGTTGGAGAATCTTCCCTTTTCTTCTAGTTGCTAAATCTGGAGAGTGTAATCTGGGAGGTGTTTGCACAGCTCCCCCCTCCCTCTGTGGAAGATGCTTAGCTGCCCATCTGGGAGGGATGGGGGAAGAGCTGGAGAGGAGCCGGGAGGTGGCAGGACCCAGGTACAGACTCTGAGGCCAGCTTGCTTTGTAGTTCCCTCTCTCCTCGCTTCTCCCCTGGCTTCCTTCAGTCTTCTGCAATCAGCCTCCTGGGTCCTCTTTGCTTCCTCTGTATAGAAATCGTGGTAGACAAGGAGATACTCTCAAATGTTGGTCTCTGGCAGCTCTGAGTATAGACAGGTGGGAGCAGCAGGCGGTACCCTCTAGTGTCACAGTCTTGGATGCCTCTGGAATTGGGACACTTAGTCCTGTAAGTGTGACAGATTTTGAGAAGACTTAGGAAGTCAGGATTCCTCAGTCGCTGGCTGCGGCTGTCATTTCAGCTTTCAGGCAGGCCTACTCCCAAGGAATCCTCAGCCCTTGCTGGCAGTCAGTGTTACAGCTGACCTGCGGTGCTGAGATCCTCGGCCCTAAAGACTTCCCAGCTCTGCGGAACTCCTTCGTGACCCGGGCCTTTCACTGTTCCGTTCTCGCCCAGTCTCAGCTCTCCTAGCTCTCTTGCCATCTCTCTGCGTCTGTCACCCTTTTTCCTGCCCTGACAGCTTTTCTTCAGCTGTCAAGCAGCTTGCTGCCTTGCCACTCTTCCGTCCCTGCCGTTTCTTCCATCATGTTACCAGCTGACATGCACCTCTGTAGGTAAGACATTGTCATGGGAGAAGCTTCCTATTAGGCCTAATGAGCAACACCAGAGAAGGAAGGTGCCTTTGGTGACTAAATGAGCCTAAGCAACCCACTTATTCAGCCAGAGACCTTGGGTTGGACCCATCTCCTGGCAGCTTTAATACCAGTCACAGCCACGGAGGTTTGCTTTTGGAACAGTCGAAGCTTTGCTTCTGAAGAGCAGTTACAGCAGTCCCTCTTTAGGCCACTAGAGGACGTGTGTCCCTCTTTAGTAGGTGGAGGCAGCCGGTCGTAGCCGGTTCACCTAGAGTTCACCGAGCCTAGTAATCCAAACTGCTGGAAACAGCCCAGGCAGAAGCTGCTTTCAGGAGCTGGCGTCATCAGTTGTTATCCTGCTCACTTTTTTCAAGCCCATTGTTGAGACTCTCTGTGGTGGCATGAGGGTCGTTCCTCTGGCTGTTTGACTTACAGTCTATTATTATTATTATTATTATTATTATTATTATTATTATTATTATTA